>CAMPDV010000044.1:0-600000 GCA_946699065.1 Loxodes magnus
ATAAATCTAAGGTATTAATGCATCTACTTTTATTTCAAATGCAGCTTGTGAATTACTTAGCATTAGTATATGCTGTGTTGTTTTTTATATAATTTGATAATTAAGAGATTTGAATAATAAGATAGGAAAATATATGGAAAAAACGTATGAGAATTATAGATATTCAGCCTTTATAAGAACAGGCATGAATGTATCTTTAGGTTTGATGATTTCTATTTTATTATAGATTAGATTTTAAAGTCTAGAAGATTTATACGTTACTATGAATACTTTTATCTCATATTTCTTTTTAGTAAGCTTTAATATACAGATTCTAATGATCATTTTCTGTTGTACAGTATTCATTTAGATAAAGAAATACTATTTATAAAATCTTGCAATATTTAATGCTTAAGAAGCAACAATGGAGCTAATAATGGCAAAGAAGCAATAAGAATAAAGATTTAAAAATCTATTTGATGAGCTTAAAGAAACTAATAGACCTTAAGTTATATACTTCTATGCTATTTTTCTTTTAAGAAGAATAGTAGTTGTTTTCATCATGATCTTAGGTTAAAATCAACCAGAACTTCAAATTTCATTAGCTTCATTTTTATAACTGATGTGGATATGATATTTGATAAAATATAAACCTTTGAATAGCAAAATTATATTTATAATAACTATTATCAACGAAATTTGGATTTTTATTCTACTTATACAGTTTTCATTTTACATTCATCCAATTAGCAACAAACTAGAATATTTAGCCTTTTCAATTGTAGTAGTAACTATGGTTATACTAATATCTAATTATATTATCGCTTTGGTTTTAATTATTTATAGCATTTATTAAGAAAGAAAATAAAAAGCTGAGTAAGTAAGAGTTTAGAGTTTGTAAGTATAAATCGAACAAAATACAACATCGAGAGATATCCATAATAATACTACTTCTGGAATCCAAAACGCAGGACAAGATTTTAAGATTATAGATGAATCAGTTTGGAGAGAGAAAAATCAAACTTAAATCTAGGAATAAAAAAGTGATAACATATTTATAGAAAGTGAGAGACAAGATGAGAGAAATGAACAATTACAAATTGAAGTCTAAAAAAATTCTTAATTATAAAAATATTAATAAAATACAAATATTTTAATTTATAAATTCATAAATTAAATATAAATTAAATATAAATTAAATATAAACATTATTAGTATTCATCAAAAATTTAAACTCAGAACTTCATTAGCACATATAAATACACATATTTAGAGAAATTAAATAAATTTATGTCATAAGAGTTCATGAAATCGATAAGATAATTAATGTAGTGTATAAAAAATTCAATTAATCGCGCAAAAATTGATACCAAGAGCAACGGTGATAAAGATCGGCAGAGATAAGCCTTCATTCAGGATGGTTAATATTAACATTATAAATTCTGGCTGAAATGCCTTATAATGATTAATTACAATCTTAAATGGAACTTGTTAAAAGAAGAATAAAGAAATTGATAAAAACTTAAAAATTTAAATCTAGAAATCACTCTATACGGAGAAGATGAAAAAAAGCAAAATAAACAGAAAAGTAAGAAGTGAAAGTATCTGCTTTATAGTGTTAACAGCTTTGAGCTAATTGAAGAAGCTTGAAAAAGTAAGAATGAGTGCATTTGCATGAATAGTAAAGAAGATAAGTACGAAAAGAAGTTAATGCTTATCTTTGCTTACGATACTAATATTTTAAATTAACAAGTCACTTCGATAGACTTAATTCTACATTACAAAGAATTTGAATAATCTCTTTGTTAATCTGCTTCTATTGTAATTTTTTGTATGGATTTGGCGTCTCCTTGTACTCTCATTGCTATTATATTTTCTTTATTTTATAGTTTAAAAGTGATGCTTTCGATAGTTGGAAAACTTTTACTAAAGTGGGTTTTGGAAGTAGATTCCTTCTTAGTATCTTAGAGTAATTTAAGTACCCTGAAGATACATATATCTGAAGAAATTATCTCTTTAGCATCAAACAAATTTCTCATAATTAAAAAATTAAAGTAATTGAATCTAAAATGTAAATATTTTTTAACAACAAATCAATAAAATCAGATTATCATTCATAAGGTTGCTCACTTAATTTGGTAGTATCGATAGTATCGTTTAATTTATATATATTTACTATCTAAGGAGAGATTACCTTAGGATTGCTGGTTTAAGAAATGTCTTCATAGCAGGTTTAAGGATTTAAAGGCATGTATCTATTAATTATTTCTCTGCTATTCTAAAATATTTAGATCTTTACTTCTTGCTTTAGACTTTTGTCACAGTAATCACTAAAACGGGTCTTTAAAAAGCTCTTATTCATAGGAATTTGAGTTCTAGTAGCAAGAGAAAGTAGACTAAAGGCTAATTAAGAGTTGAAGTCTTCAGGGTTCGTAACAATATTTTTATTAGACATAACTAAATAATTGGAAAAGCATTAAACAGCTGCTTATATATCTTAAAGCTTCTCTTAAGCATTTTCATATTTATTATTTTTTATTCTTATTTTATTCAATAAAACTAGAGCGAAGACTAGATTAAGAGACACATTACTTTCTAAAAATTGCTAATTTTTAGAAATACGTTTAGAATAAAAACCCATTGGAGTAGGTATAGTTAATCTCCTTTTGGAGTTCCTTTGAACTGTTCTTCTACTAGTATTTTCATGTAAGGAAATTTTAGAGTTATTTATTGTGAATAAGAACTTTTATAATATTTTAAGCAAGTTCTTTATGATCGTTTCTTAATCATTTGCCCATTGATCAAGTTAGAAATCTAAAATTTGGTTTAATTTAGCATTCTGCTGTTCCTTCAATCAGGACTACTTCTTATTTTTTACTAAGCTCTTCAATATTTCATCCTAAAATTATCCATTTGTTATAAAGTTTTTTATCCTTTGCTCAGAAACTCCCAAATTTACAAGCTACTGAGTGAATTATTCAAAGTCATTATATTTGAAGTACTATTAATCTTTCAATTTAAGTCTAATAATAAAGTTCATATCTCCATCATAATAATTCTCAGCAAAAAGCTTCTCTTTATGTTCATTCTCTTTCATCTCATTTAACTGCTGATATATTATACTAGCTCCAAATTTTACGGATTTAAGACTAAGAAAAGTTACTTTTCTTATTGCCTTTTAACTTTGTTACCTTTACATTTCTATTGATTATTTTTTCAGTTTCTTTTTAATTTTTCTTTAGGAAATCTTTTAATAGAACTTTGATTTAACTATCGAAAAACAGATTGGAGTTCTGATATTCAATCACTAACTAGAATAAAACGCTTATTCCAAATTTAAGTGATTGATTCTTCTTTGCTGTCGAGTAAATTCTGTCACTTTCTTCTTCCTCTTCTTGAATACTTCTTCTCTAGGTTTCCTTTAGTTTTTGCTATAATTTATTCTTTAGCATTAGCTTTACTTAATTTTCAAAGATTAAGCTTGTTTCATCTAGAATAGAATCAGATTCCTCTTCGATAATGTTAGGGGAAAAGTGCTAACTAGCTATCTAATTAGCTGAGTAAAAATCCGCTATTTTATAACTTTGAAGCGATTTTTTAAAGATCTCCGTTAATCCATTTCTTAAGTTTAGCTTGCTTAAACAAAATCATGATTTCTTTTTATATATAATTTTAAGTTTTAGTGGCTGTTCCTTTGCTTAACATATTGTAAAAAAATCTCTTTTGAAGTTCGTATTTAATCACTTTTGCTCAAGTTTTTTATGGATTTACCTCGAGGAAATATGCTTAACTTATCAACTTCATACCTTGATCCTTCTTTTATATAATTTACATTTTTTTAAAATTCTTATGCTGAGAATCATTAGATAGATGTGGCTGTTTGCACTTCTAAGTACTTGGAGAAGTCTTATACTTCGTAATTTCCATTTTATCAAAATATTCTTTGGCTATTTCTTATTTTATCTTATCAAACGATTTTTTATCATATTCATTTCTTTTACTCCATTCTTTGTAATCCCGACATTATTAGTGCTTTCTAATTTCTATTTCTTTCTAATTTCTATTTATTTTAATTTTTTTTCTTTCTAAACTAAGTTCATCTTTAATCTCCTTACTATAGCAAATTCAAAATTTGTTTGCAATGAAATTTGATACATTTTTATAGTCTCGTCTGTATAAGTTCTAAGATTATTTTCCTTTTTCTTTTTATCTCTAGTTAATTCATCAATTTACTGTTTGATATTTATTTCTTAAATTTCTACCTGTTAAGCATTCAGACAGTAAGTTAAATTTTTTCAATAACGTTTTTCTCTGATGGTATAATTTTAGAAAGTTTCATCTTTGATGTGCAGATTATTATTCCCTTCATTTTATCTCAAAGTTTTATTATAATGCTTCTAGTTAGTTCTTTAAATGTCAATTAGCATTATTCAACTATTCTTTCTTTGACAGTATTTATCGCTAGTTGCTTGTTGTAAATTATAGATTCTGCTATAATAAAACTAGCTAAATCTTAGCTATTGATGTAACTGTTGCATTTTATTTTGCTTCCTAGAAAGTTAATTTTTTCTGTAATTAATGTAATTGCTAGTAATTGGAAAATTTATCTATCTTTTAGATAGTTTTGCTTAACGTTGAAGACACATATAATTTATAGATAAAAGAAAAGAGAATATAGCTATGTATTAAGTAAAACAAACACTTTCGCTTTATCTTCAATCTTTATTTTTTTTCAAAATTATACTAACTTACATAGAAATCATAAAAACTCAGAATCTTTAGACTAAAGAAAATTATTTTTAAATATAAAACAATTTAGAAAAATAAAATTTATTTATTATTAAAATTACTTACTAAAAGACTTTTAAAAATAACTTTTAAGTTCTATATCTAGATGCTATATATTTCATTAATTATTATTAATAAGTTCAGCAAACTTTAATTATTTGCTGATAATCTTAAAATTACATTCTTCAATTGCCCACATTTCTAGCTATTAATAAATTCAAAATTTTGTTCTTTATATTTTCTTTCAATCTATTAAATATCAAGATTAAGTATATACCTATAATTAAACTTAGAGTTTTGGTCTATAAGGATATTCAGAATATTAAAATTAGCAAGTGGTATTTGAAATTTAACTAAAATGGATTATATTATGTCTATGAGCTTTTAATTAAAATAAATAAATTAGACTTTGAGTTAATTAATATCATTATTAAAATGATTTAAATAAAAGCCTAAAAGATAATAATACATATCTAATGGAAAAGCTAATAGATAGTTAACTATTTTATGAAAAGGATAAAAATTAATAAATAAGACACTGTGAGTCAATATAGGAATCATAAAATAATGATTCAAATAAGGTTTTCCAAACAAATAGCAAACTGTAATATAAAAGCTAGATATTAAAACTAAAACAATATAAGAAAATATAAAAATAAGCAAATTAATTGTTATTTAGATAGAAGCTATTTTTTTATAAATAAGCGTAAACAAATTTCAGTACATATCTACATAGTAAAGATGTGTAGACTGCTGTAATAATTCCTTTAGATAAATCCTGTGAATGTATATAGAAGAAGAATCTTGTTGATTATAAGAATATTTAAATAGAAATAGTATTGTTAAATGGTTCTTCACTAACATAATTAAATAAAAACTAAGTTTTTGCTTATTCAGAAATACTTAAATTTAATAACGAGATTAAGTTATATTAATACCAAATATAAGAGAAGAGTCCATTAAAAATAATTCTATTAAGTTATCTAACAATAATGGATATTAAAATAGAATTGTAGAAAGTAAATTCTCTAAATTAAAATTTAAAATATTAAAACTAAGAGCTTGGTAATCAAGATTAAGTGCATAAAAAAGAAATTGAAAAGTTAAATTCTCAATTATAAATTCAGTAGTAGCAGAAATATAAGCAATCCATTCCTTTTTAGGCGGAATTATAGCAAAAAGATGCTAATATTCGGGAATTAGGAGCATAAAAGTAAAACACAAATTTAAATTTAATAGTTATGATTTTAATAAAAGCTAACACAGATGTTCAAATATAAACTTGTAATAAAATTCGCTTATTTATCCATAAAAGTACTTAAGCATTTATATCAAATTTAGATTTATAAGTTCAGACTTATTTGAATTAATTTAACTTGCAAACTAAAAATAAGAATACTAAGCAACAATAAAAACTAAATTTATTGTAGAATTAAAAAATTAGCTTAAAGTTGTAAGCTTAGTTAAACTAAATAATCTAATTATTAATAAAAGTTGAAAGTTTAAAATAAGTATAATTAATAAAATGCAAATTTAATGTAAAGATAATCTTAATGCTTGCTCTATAAAATTTAAACTTTTAAAATTTATCTTTAGAACACTAAGTAATAATCAAATTCCATTCTGATTAAAGTTATTTTTCTAGGTTAATTACTTGTTATTATATACTTATAATTATATTTAGTGAGCGTTTGCATTATATTCTCCTTTATTATTACATATTCTTTTTATAAAATAAGCACTAAATTTAAATTTTTATTTAATTGAAACCATTTTGTATACAATCATGTCCCAAAAGACAAAAAGGAGAAAGAGATATCAAGCCTTTTTTATATTATCTTATAAATAAAGACCATAATTATCTTAATAAGATTTTAATGCTTTTAGTTTCTTTATTACTTAAACTATATCACTTGTAAATAAATTAATAATTTACTCATTTCAGTCTAAGAATATAACAATCAGTCAATATTAGAATAGAGAGATTTCTATGTTCTTTGTACTAAGGTATACGACTGTAAATTTACAAGAGCAAGATATTTAATCTATCTTATTTATCATACTTTATCATATTTACCATTCTTTTATCATATCTTTTAAATATGGAATATATCTAATAAAGGATTATCATAAACATCTATTTAATACAGCTCTTTTTAAATCTTTATAATGAAAGCATTCATTTTTATCCTAAAGTTCGCAATTTTCTTGTGTACTCCATAACTTCCTATTTTTGCTTGTAAGGGATTAGACGCTCATGAACTCTGTTTTGATACGAGTAATTTTGAGTAGTTTTTGAAGTTAAATATTTTCGATTTTACTTATTAGAAATAGTAAAATACTTAGGATGAACTCTGAATAATTCCTGATAAAGTTTAGGAAGTTGATTTAAATACCTGTTCATTTGAAACTCGAACTACTATATTTTAGAGTGCTAAAGAATGAAGAGATTATAAGTTTTAAAATTATTTTAGTGGATGGCAAATGGCAGTGGCTTCATGGGGTAGAAAGTGATCGAATTATTATGATTCCGTTTTTACTTTCAATCAAAATTATTAAGAGCTACAATAAGACAGCATGACTTATAATATTACTATTATAGAAGTAAAATAAATTTGTGAAGCTTATTAAATATCAATAGACTCTAAAAACCATAACCTGACAGATGCTTTTATTGAATCCGTATATGAATCAGTAAATTCTTCTAACACGAACATAACAATAAATTATCTATATGATTGGTATGGAAGTTTCTTTATTTGGTAGATCACATACGGAGCTATCTTATAAGAAAGATATGATATTAAAGCAGAAGATATGAAATTATTACAATAAGAAAAAATTGATGTTTACTAAGCAGCTTCCTAAACATTTCGAAACTAACAAAAGAAATGAAATTAATTTACCTTTGAAAGCTCCCAATAATACGAAAATACATAGTTTTCTTAAAGTTAAACATTTAATTCAAAGATATATAAGAAAACTTCAATATAAAGAGGTTCTATTCCTCTAAAAGACTAATAAACATGGTATTAAAATGTGAAAACAAATCCTGCTCCCATTAGGTACAAAATGAGACCTATCTGAGAACTAATTAACTAACGTAATTTTCCAAAATTTTCAAAATCGGATATATAAGAGATTTAATAGAAATTCATTGATGCTTACGAGTACAGAGCTAGTTATCTTCAACCTCCAAAAATTAACTAAATCAGTGCTTCCGACATTTCTTAAACCAGCATTTCTTAAACCAACAATTCTAATGTAATCTCAACTTAGATAGTAAATATATATAAATTAAACGATACTATCGATAATACCAAATTAAGTGAGCAACCTTATGAATGATAATCTGATTTTATTAATTTGTAGATAAAGAATATCTACACTATAGATTCAATTACTTTCTTTTTTTAAAATTATGGTCAATTTGTTGGATGCTAAAGAGATAATTTCTTCAGATATATGTATCTTCAGGGCACTTAAATTACTCTAAGAGACTAAGAAGGGAATCTATTTCCAAGGCCTCCTTTAGGAAAAATGTTTTCAACTAGTGAAAGTATCACTTTTAAACTATAAAATAAAGAAAATATAATAGCAATGAAAGTACAAGGAGACACCAGATCCATACAAAAAATTACAATAGAAACAGATTAGCAAAGAGCTTATTCAACACCTCATATAGTCCAAAATTTGTGCAGTAATGAATTTTTAAATAAAACAATTATATTTAAAAACATGAACTTTATTGGATTCATGGGAGGATACTCTTTTCCAGGTTAGCTTCTATGGAGATAGACAGTGATGATGTTTTATGCTTATAATTCTTAACTTTAAACTTAACTTACTTTGAAATAGAATTTTAAAGCTAATACTTAAAATTATAAAATAAATAAATATGAAATTTACCAAAGATGTAGCTTTCTTTAATAAGATTACACTATATTGCTGCAAATAACGCCAATTTAACTGCAATAATTTTCAAAGCGATGGGTATTAAATTACATAAATAAAAGCAAAAATACTCAATCTATTCATAGTACTGATTCATTAGTAAAAAATCAAAAAAAAGCTTGAGCAAGGCTATTAGCTGAAAGAATTTTTAAGCATAAATCATTTTTAATAGAGTAATCCGAATTTTAGTTTATGAGTCTCCAATCTAATACTAAACCACATATGATCCACAAAATAAAAAATAATTGATTTAATTTAAAAAATATCAAATTTATTTACCTTTTAGTAGTTTATGATTGCAACCATTAAAAACCCTTTTAGAGAAAGATAAAACTAGATAAATTTCATAAAAGCTTTGAAAGTCAAGTAAGTAGTTTATCTTAGTTTAAAACTTCTCATGAGCCCTTATTAAAATATCATACTTATTTCAAGTAAGAACTTCCTCATTATAACTTATTTTAAGTATCATATTTATCTCAAGTAAGAACTACCTTAATATATATCGCTTTTAAAAACCGAATTATTTCGAAGTGGTTCCGCCTTTATTAGGCCCACCACGATTAATAAAGAAACCAAATTTTTTTGCTAAAATAAATTAGAAATGTTTCTAGCTTCCTCTGGTCTTTTCGGCCACTTCTTTCTCCGTTTTTTGAAATAAAAATTTATTATCTTCACTCTCAAAATTCTTAAGTTTTTGCGAAGGCTAAAGTTAGAAGAAATTAGAATAAATTAAGATTCTTGTGTCTAATATCACAATTTAATTAAATTGTTCTACTTAAAAATATAATTTGTCTCAGTGATATCATTAAATTTTTCCAATTATCAATCAGATTAATGACATGTAGAGGCAGGATAACTCTGATAGCTGGATTTCAACACCCTAGTCAGATTCTCGTACGTATAAAGAGAACCCTCAAATAAGTAAGGTTTATCACACAAGGGCATGTCCTTACTTATTTGTGGTGGATCTATTGTAAGAATATTTGTAATGCAGTCTACATTGTACTGGATTACCTACTCGGCTGACTATAGTTAGACATCCATTTAAAAAATGAATATTAATAGCTTGAGTTTTTTCAAATATCTGAGTTGAATATAAATTCTCATGAAACTATCTTTTTTGAAAAGATAGTTAACTGACATTATTTTGTAAAGATAAATAAATAAAAATAATTATAGAGCGCGTAGCACCTCGATGACGCGCAGCTCTTTCAATATTAATATTTAATATTTAAAATGTTCTCATGATTCTTGTTAAATTCTAGAGTTCCGATGAGTTATATCAGCTTCTCCAAATGGGGAATCTTCTTATTAAAAATTATTCTAAAATCTTGAGTCAAATGCTTCAGTCTTCTTGAATAAGGTCCAAATAAGAGATAGTTATTAAGTCGGTAATTAGAAGGCCCGTCAGTCAAACTTTCATACTGCTAGAGAGAATCCTCGGGGTAAGTTAGGTACGTCTCAACAGAGCTTATCCACCCTTCCCCGTGGTGGCATCTAGTGCGAGATTACTCGCAATGCAGTATACACTGCACCAGATTACCTACTAGTTTGACTGACGTGGCCGACATCCATTATATATATATATATTATGTTATATCGCTGAAGAGATAAAAAAATTTAAATTTAAACACTCTACAGGATATTGTATTCCTATTTTAAAAGTCTATTTAATATAACTTGCCTTATCAGAAAGATTTAAACAATTATCTTAAATTAATTAGATTGATGCTTTAACATAACGCAACTTTGTGGATTTAATAGTTATATAAAATAAAAGTGAGGCATAAGTTATTTTAGTAATGTCTCTAAAGTAACTAAATATGCCTAAAGTTAATATATATAGACTAGATAGAAAATGAATAAAGTGCTTTCCTTTATGTAACTTATATGAAATTTAATAACTTATTAAAGAGGCCACTTCTATTTATAAGCTGAGAACATACTCATATAATTTTTTAAATTAACTTAGATTAAGTCATATTCCAACCTAATTAAATACAATCTGCTTTCGTGGTAAAGGTTTGATGAAGATAATCACATATTTAATTATTTAAACAAAGAAGAAGTTTTGATTGGAGGCTAAAACAAGATGAATGAGACTAAGAGATCTGATGATTATAGACTTATAATTTTCACATAATTTGAGAGACTATATCCAAATATATATGCAGATAGCTTTCTTCTTTTCGTTTTATAATGTATTTAATAGGAACTCTATAATTTAGAATCTCATAAGTTACCTTTATTGCTTTTTACTGGTATTAAATTAAGCTTTTTTATTTATTCTTCTTTGATATATTATTTTCTATTATTTTTATTCATTTAGATTCTTTAAATTTGCACTAATAAAATTTAACAGGGCTTCAATGATATTTCTTATCAGTTAGATAATCCAATTAATTGTAAATGGAAAATTCTAAAAGTAAAGTCAAATATATGCAGATAATTTTTTTGTGTTGAAGGATATTTGCAAATATAGAGCTAATGAAATAAAGTTAGCTTTTGCTTAGATTTTCTACTTTTTGTAATAATCTTTCTTCTTAATTTGTTCTTTGTCAAGTTTCTCTTGAACTCTTTATATTTATTTTGCTTAAAATGGATATATAATAATTATTATTAAAGTGATTTCACCTTTATTTGGTTTGCCACATATTAGTTTGTTAGTTTTTATGTTTAAAAATAAGTTTCCACTTCAAATTTGCTAGGATCTTCACTGTTATGTTTTTTGATAACTTTAAGATTATTTTCCTTGGTTTTTTCCGATAGATATGTATTTTGTTAAAAGTTGCTATTCACTTTAATTGAGCCATTTTAGTATTAAGGATTGCTCTGGTTTACATATTTTCGAATTTTAAATTTCTCTTACTCTTTGCTCTGTCTGTAAACCTCTACCTTAAATTTGTTGCAATTGTGGGTTTAGAGCTAATTTCTATCGTAGTGTAGAATTTTCCGATTTTAGAATTTCCATAAAGTTTAATAATTCACTAGTTCATTGATAAAGAAATAGCTTTTGTTAGTTCATAATTCTCTATCTAAAGAAGGTAGAAATCATGGCTACATTCTGCTAAGTGTTATTGGATTTTGTTGGTGAAGTCTGTTATTCCTTAGATGCCATTTTATCAAATATAATATATAATCTGATATGTTCTTAAAAGGGTCTTACTAAGAGTCTCTAAGATTTGTATATGAAACTGTTTGAGAAAGTAAGTTACATCACTGATACCTTTATAGAAAGTGATTAATGCTGAAGAAAATGCAAAATAAAAGAAGTTTTTTCACTTGAATCATATTTAAGTAATTAACATCAAAGAATGAAACTCAATGCTATTACTGTCCAAGAAACTCAAATTAACAAAAATAATTACTGAAGCTAAAGATTTCCTTCGTTAAAGAAAATTAATCATTAGATATAAAATATCTAAAAGCCTTTTAGGTAAAAATGATTTAACTATATACCTGATTTTCATCTATTATAAGATAAAGTGTTACAACTAAGGAGGAATTAAAAAGGCTTATAGTAATGAAAGAATCTTCTACCATTCTAAGACAAAATTTATTATAATTTAAGTATCTTGTTTGTAAACTTTGGAAATAATGAAAGATTAACTTACATAGAATTATTAGTTGAGACATCAGAAATAAAGTTAGCTAATTAAGATACAAATTAGCCCCATTTTTAAAGTGAAATTAAAAAAGATTATATTTTAGGTAATCTCTTAAAGTATCTTAATACATTAATTCTAGAATGAAACTATTAAATAAAGTTGCTACTTAATATTGATACAGCTTTGGAATGATTTTAAAGAATAACTTATAATGCTAATATACTTCAGGTGTTAGCAGAGGTATCAATTTGATGAGCATTAAAGTATATAAAAATATTGGTTAATAGATTTAGCAATTTTAAGAGATTAAAAAGAAAATGAAAGACAAATATTTTTAAAATTTAAGCAGAGTAGTTAAATGAATATAGAGCTTTTTAAATGTATAAAAGTATTAATAAGCAAGTTAACTAAATGTATTTGGGTAAATTAAACATTTCTTTTAAAATATTAATTTATTAAAAGGATGTTCATTAATTAAAGTAATCAGTAGAGAATATCTTAGTATAAGTCTGTCTAAGTTAGATGCTAGTAAATATTGAAAAGCTTAAACTTGGTTAATTAGTGAGTTAAATTACAAATGAAAATAATTAAAAACTAATAAATAAGAAAATAATAAAGAACATAATGATTTAGAATTTATCATAGCATTAGTATTATCAAAATTGGTATTAGAAGTAGATGAGCAATATCATAGCATCGTTAATCATTCATCACAATTTCAAATGTATAATCTTAAAAAAAGGGTGGCTTTACTTCTTAAAAGAATTAAACGGCATTAGGCCATTCCTATATAGAGAACTTACTGTGCTTGGTAATACGATTTCTGCGTTATCTCCTCTTCAATATGTATTCATTCCACAATTATCAAAGCGATCAGTTGGCTGTATTAGATATTACTTCATAAAGATCTGCACCCCATATTTTCTACAAATATCCCTTGCATACGCGAACTGTTTTGTTTTATTTATATAAATACTTTCCTTAATCAGGATTGCAACCAAAGCAAAAATAGTTTTCGAGTTCATTATATTTACGCTAACAACTTGTACTTAAAAACTAGGTATATTCTTCTTGGATTTTCTAATCGTGTATGCTAACGCAACAGGCCAAAGTGTTGTGTCGATAGCATTTTATTAGTGAAGGTCTTGGCTCTTTAGCTTTCTGATCTATAAGTGTACATATGGTGTTATCTTTTGCAAAGACTGGAATAATAAAAAAAAGAAATATCCAATTGCTCATTTTGATATAATTAAAATATTAGCTTTATACAACACTCTCTAGAATCCTATAAATGTCTTGTTTAGATCAGTTGCTTTATATTAAATAAAGCTCTAAATTAAGAAAGCTAATTTAAATCTCATTCCATCCTTACAATATACTTATTAAAATTGGAAGAAGAGATTCTGTAAGAGTAGACTATAAAAGTGTCTTATAATGGTAGTGAGATTAATAAAAGTACTTCAAAGTTTATAATATTTCCATATTTAATGCTAATTCTAAGTAAAAAGCCAACTAAAACCTTAACAACAAGTTACAAATCTAATGTAAGCGCCTAAACTCCTAATTGCCATTTTAACATTTAGCTTTCGATTGCTCATCTGTTGCAAGAATAAGAGCCATTGCCTATTTGATAAAGTGCTACTATTTAATATTGAGTAGATTGGCCTTTGATTTCCTCTAGCTCATTGAAATTATAAGCTTTACATTTCTCAAAAGATGGAATGGGGCTATAAATATTTACTCCTGTATTTAATTATAAATGCTTTTCAATTGCTCAGGAATTTGGTGCTAAATAATCAACTACTTTATCCATTAATCGCAAAATTAAAGAAACAGATGTCTAAGCTTCCTTTAAAATCCAAGATTTAAGAACAAGACCTAGAATGAACTTGTAGTTAAATAATTCAAAGTATGGCTTAAAATTTTGTGAGAACAATGAATCAAAGGACTTAAAAATATCTTATCAGATGAAAGATTTTAGCCCTTTTATTAGACTAAGGTAGCAAAATAAGAATTTAGGAGTTGATATTGGAACTAACTATAAATTAAGCGAAAATATCTCTCTAAAATCTTGGATTGGCATGAAATAGTCTGATTAGCCTATATCTGCTGGTTTTGGAATAGTGAACAACATAACTTCATCAACCTCACTTTCTTTTAAGGTTCGCACAACGTTCTAGAATGATTTAATCTGAATAATATCACTAAAGAGAGGAACTTTTTCCTTTAGAATACCCATAACTCTTAGTAATAATATTACACATTAAATTTTTATGTTTGGAGCTTTTCTAGCTTTAGGTTGTTCAGTGATTACTTAATTATGATAGAAAAGATTTTTCACTAGGGAGGATGCAGTTGGAGAAGAAGGATTCAAGCAAAGAACTGATTAATATTAAAACCTTATTAGAGAAAAAGCTGAAGAGAAGGCAAAATAACAAGAAGAAATGGGTGGACTCGTTATTAATAAGGCTTTTTATGGAGATTTAAAAGACTAAGCACTTTAATATGACGTAACAATTCCGTTGCAATTCCTTGTTGAAGAAGAGAAGCTAGAACTAGATAAAGAAAGTAAGCAAAACATAATGGGTTTTTATAAATATCCACAGTTAGAGGAAAAAGACACCTTTTTATACGTAGAATACACTTATAAAAGATTAAAGTTGTTTGCTTGTGTTCGCAATAACGAAGAGTTGAAAATACCTCCTTTACCTTACTTTTAAATTAATTAATATAAAGTTTGAATATTAATGGGGAATTGTAAATTAAACTGCACTAATTGCAATCAGCAAGAGCAAGATAATCATGAAGACATCATCTCACATAAAGAACCTTAAAGCTTTAATTATTACTCCAGCCAAATTTACAAAGTGTGGGATTAAGAAAGCAGCTTAATACTAGTTTAATGCTTTTTTAAAACTTATCTAGCCAAAAAGAAAAAAAAGTTATGACAACTTAATACTCTTAAAGCTGACTCATTTTAAGGGGGATAAAATATAGATTTGAATTCATCTGAGTTTGAGTATATTTACCAGAATACAGCTATAAAGACATCTTTGCAAAAATATGGTAAATTCAATTGGCCTGAGATTAGAAGCGAGGGATTAGAATTTACTAAATGGATGTAAACAAGTGATGATAATTGTTCTTATATAGGTTGATATAGCAGTTAAGAGAAATAAAAATAAGGAATAGGAATACTTGAATTCAAAGATGGCTCAATATATGAAGGATCATTTGACTAAGATAAGATGCATGGCTATGGACGTAAATTGTTTACGAATGGAGATGTTTATATCGGCTAATGGGAAAGCGGCAAGTAAAATGGATAAGGTCATTACTATAGTATTGATGGAATGGAATTTTCAGGCAATTGAAAGGATAACAAAAGACATGGAGAAGGAAAGGAAATATGGTTTGATAAATCTAAGTTTAAAGGAACTTATTTAAACGGATAAAGACATGGTTTAAATTGCAAATTCAAATGGGCAAATGGAAATATCTATAATGGAGAATTTCAAAATGATTTTATCTAAGGATTTGGAATTTACAAGTGAACTGATGGTAGAGTTTATGAGGGATAATGATTTTAAAACAAAATGCATGGAAAGGGAAAATTTACTTGGACTGATGGTAGAATATATGAAGGAGAATATGTTAACGATAAAAAAGAAGGTTATGGAATTCTATTATGGCCAAATGGTATTCTTTTATTTTAGGAAGAAGATATGAAGGTTAATGGCAAGATGGAAAATAGCATGGAGTCGGTTTTGTAGTTAGTGAGAATAACGCAAGAAAGAAAGGTAAATGGGAAAATGGAAAAAGAGTTGAATGGCTTGATTGAAAATGTGATACTAAAAATAACGATACAATTTTATTTAGATAAGATTATCAATTTCATTTTGCAAATCTTAAAAAGTAAATTCATCCATAAGAGTTAAAATAAACATCTTCAAATACGAAATAAATTTACTAGTTTTAATATTATTCTTTATTAGAAATAATGACTTTAAATAATAAATTAGTTCGTTATTGGATTTTCAAAATCATTTTATATTTTAAAGTTTATTTCTTAACAATAAGAGTGAAAAAAGTTTAACTAAATTAAAGAAAAAAAATTAAAAAATTAACATTGAAATAGATGAATTTAGTTAAAATTAAATATGATAGTTAAGAAAAACAGAAACTGCTTGGTAATGTGAGAAAAAGTAATTTATCTAGTTGTGTTGCTTGAAAATGAAAAATGATTTCTTAAATTTTGCTAAGATTCTAAATTTTCGTTTTAAAATAGAATTAAAATATATTTGTCATAAATTTGCAGTGGATGGACGTATAGCTCCTCTCTTATTTATTCCAAAATTTGGCTAACCTGAATTTGTGGACTTACTAAGTACATATTGTTAAAGACCGTGATTTTAACTTATTTCTCTTTTTTGTCAAGAAGTTTATTAAGATTTTATAGAATTCTAAGAGTTGATAGGCTAAAATTAACTAGGAATTCCTCTAGTTTGTGAAGTTTATTACTAAGATACAGCATGAGGAAACAACTTATCATATAAGAAAAGTAGAACCTCTTCATTTGAAATAAGAAGTTCAATTACTTTTCTAAAATAAAACTTTACCTTTTATCAGAATCAGTGAATTAATCTAATCTAACATCTGCATTTTAGGCCTCTTCTTGATTTCTCACTTCAACTGGCTAAAGTTTGTTTTGATGCTTAGTAACTGCAGAGAAAGGTCTTTTTAAACTTCGCTGCGCAGCACTTTAGGCGCGAGATCGCCTTTTAACAATATCTTTACGAACTTATTCAATACAATCTAAAAAAAATTCTTCCAATTCTCCTTTAAAAGCAAAGTACTAGGTACGAGTTGCCTAAACTTATCTAGATTTTTTTCTTTCAATTTCAAGTTGGTTTTTTAAATGACTAATAGTCTCTAAATAACGTTTTTCTAGGCTTTGAAACAAATTATCTCTTGATTTTACTACTTAAGAATCTCTTTATGATCTTTCTGAAGCCTCTTTTATCTAAGGAGATTGCGTTAGTTCATTTTGTTACTATATTGATTGAGATTACTCTTAACCATTCTAAGATAGTTATCTATGAGATTGTACATAAGACTGATATTTTTGCAATTCTCCTTGAAGGGATCCTATTTATTTTTTTGCCATTAAAATTTGTTCTTCCAAAAAATTTCTATCATCTTCAAGGGCTTCAGCTTTAGCTTTTCACTTTTCTACATTTCTTTTTGATTCCTTACAAAGAGAATCAAGTCTAAGAGCTTCTTATCTAAATCAATCTCTCTCTTCTTCAAGTTACATACTACGTTTATCTCTTTTTGCTTTGTTTTCTTCTTCGTCTGCTTTATCTCTGAGATATTTCATTTCTCTTTGAACTTAATACATATGAGACTTATATGCATGAAAATATTCATCCTCGTGCTTTTTTAGAATTTACCCAACTTTTCCATCTAAACCTTAAATGCAAAGATCTAATTTATTATACGTTTCATTTATTTAATCAGCATTCGGAATTTTTTAATCTAGCTTAGGTTTTTACTGCTAAGGCTTGCTAGTTTGCTAAGTTATAAAAGCATGTTCTTTAGAATTTTTTTCTTTAGTAAAGGTTTGTTATTCCTTAATAGCAAGTTGGTTTTCCTCCATAGATTTATTTAATGAATCATTAATTTAAATAACTTACTCTTTATTTAAAAATGTTTAAACTATAGTCAATCAGTCTCTCAACTTGTACTCTAGCTCTCTACTTTCTTATCTTCTCCAGTTCCTTTTTCTTGCTCATTTGGCTAGGCTGGCTAAGTTGGCTAAGTTTATTATAAGCTGACATCAATTTCATATAGCATGTTTTCGTATTTTTTACTAAAGTAATTGAAATAATAGGATGCTCCATTCCAGACTCCCCATATAAAAATTATGCACATAAATATAGTGCAATACCAGAAATTCCATTTAAGCGTGTAGGCAAAGCCAATAGTAAGAGCTGTATATGAAATGTGAACAGACATAAAAACTAAAGGGAAAATGCTTGGAGGAAAGTATTTGCAAAGACCTCCATATTACTAAGTGGCTAAAGTCATTAAAGTTTCAGCTCCAGTTTCTTTTATTTTTTTCCATTTGAAGCAAAACACAATTACGCAATAAGTGGCAAACCAAGTCACATATGAAGTGATTGAATAGGCCATATATTCCCAAAATGACATGCTTTGAAACTCAATAATTCCAGGCCATTAATTACATCCATTCCAATAAACTGCCCAAATAGCCATTGCAGGAGAAGTGTGAATAAACATGCTTGTAGTTTTATCTAAGCTATGCAAAACTAAAGAATTTCTTCACATTGGAACAGCGAAGGCTAGGGGACCGAAACTGAAGGCTCAGCAGAGTGCAAAGGCTATAGGGGATTAAAATAAGAGCAAAAAGTACGAAAAAATGATAACATTAGCATAGTAGCAAAAATCTATTAAATAGTATCTTCAGGCTGTCTTTCTATATCTAAGAAATCTAATAAAAATCATTATAAAAGCCAATATATTATGTAAAAGAGGAAATTCACATGGTGCTTTTCCCAAAAAATAAAAACTCACTATTAATCTTACTACACCTAGAACGAAAGCTATTTTGTCATTAAACCGAATGAAGTTGCTAGTTTTCATCTTCTGAGCAATTTTCTTTATTTTATCACTTGCTTTATTTTTCATAATACTAGTTTTATTCCTCAAAGATCTAAGAGGTTTAGATTTAATAATTTTCTAAGCTTGCTGAATAGTTGTTGACTTTATTTTGTCTCCTATTTCTTTTATTCTCTACTTTTACTGATTATCTAGAGAAGTGAGTACTGAAGAAACTAAGAGATTACTTTGATTTAAATCTTCTTCTTCAGATATATATTCTAGATCGCTATCAAATTCTTCGTCTGAAAGTAAATCTTAATCGTATTTGATGCAAAGAGATTTTAAAAAAGAATTAGTTCTTAGCAGCATTTCACTTCAAATTACTATATCAAATTATTAAATTTCTCTCTTTCTACTTTAATTTCTATTTAATAAGGATTTTACTAATTTAGCTCTAACTATAACTTAACTTAATAACAGTTAGTATAAACTTAAAGGAGAAGCAAGAAGTCATTGAATGATAGCAAGTAGAGGAATAAGATAATCCTTTTAGCTACAAGAAATATACCAAAATAAGTAATTTGCTTCAAGGTCTTTAATTGGGCTTCTTTCAGTAGCTTAGAATCAGTTATTTTATGATTATTAAAAGTGAAGCACTAAGTTTAGGAATTAACTTCCATAACTAAATTTAAAAAAATTGAAAAAAGGTTTGTTATGACTATAGCAGGCTTCGCTAGTAAAATATTAATATTGAATTGATTAAATAAAAGCATTTTTATACAAGTTAATTAGTTTAATTTTAACTAAATAGTCTACTTTAAGATATAATGTAAATGAGTAAAGAACATAAAGCAATATCATTAAGTAATTAAAAAAATAACAATTTGTTGATAGATCAATCGGGTATAAGCCTTAAGTCTAGAGGAATAATAAATTTTGTAAGAATAATAGAAACTGTTGGCAGCAAAAGCATAGCAATTGAATATGTTTGTATAATTGTAATGAAATAATGTAATATTTAAAGTTTTATAAATAGAAATAAAAACAAATAAATCATGATTATAGTAAATTTATGAAGTTTTAAGCAAGAGATTAACTAAAAAAAAATTTATTTTATAGATTCTTGTCTTGATTCTTTATGCATTGCTTCTGCTTTTGAAAAACATAAACTAATTAGAAAGAGAGAATGGATATAAAAGATTAAGCATGAGAGGGTCTAAAAAGAATATAAAAAGGGAAAGCTTTAATTCCCTATTGATAAAATAATAGGTAGTTTCTAAAAGTTTGTATATATTATTTATTAGTATCTTGAATTAACTTTCCTAAACTCTTTTAATTAAATATTTACTTGACGCGGATAAATAAGTCAGAATATTTAAGGTGCTTTATTTTTTAAATGTTTAGCCTAATTTCAAGTTTTTAAGAGTTGTATCTATTCTCAATTTTAACTTTCTACTTTTCAATATCCCTTTTTAAAGCATTTAATTTGTCCTATTCGATTTTATGTGAAATTAATCTAAAGAGTTCTTAAACTTTAAATTTCCAATTAATATAAAAAAAAAGCTAATTCTAGTAATATATTTGCTTCGCTAGTAATACTATTATTTTAATTCCATTTAACATATTTTGAAAAACAACCTAGATCTATCAAGTTAAAAATATTAAAAAAAGAGTGAATAGATAAAAATATTTAAAAAGAGAAGGAAGGGTTAGATAATAATTTCTAAGCTTCGAAGAACAGAAATTCATGATATCTTTATAATCTCACAAAATAAGAGGGAACGCATATCTTAAATAGCATTTCCATTTTCAACCTCTATAATAAACCCGATAAAAGAATAATATTTTCAAATAAAAAAGATTTGTGTTTTTAGCAAATTAATGAATTAATTTTGAAACTTATTAAATTAGTAATGAACTTAAAAGAAGAAATTAAGATAATTAAGAAAGATAAAAAACTTGAAAAAAAAAGACCAAAAAAGTATCAAAAGTTTAGTAAAAAAAGGCTAGGAGATAATCAAGACTAGAGGAGAAAAGCAAAAGTCTTCTGAATCTGCTCCATCTTATCAAGAAAACAGCTTTAAGGTAATTAGGGTAACACTATAATAATCTAATAGGAAAATAAATCAGAATATGAGTAATATGACGAAATGAAGACAATTCTTAGCAAACAGTATGGGATTATTTACAATCTTTCAGAGAGAATAAGAGAACTAATGACGGATATTGAACAACTGCTTATAAAACCAGCTTGTTCAAAATAAAATCTTAAAAGAAGATCAGCTTTCACGTTAATCATATGAAAAATAAATAGAAGAAATTCCAATTGTTACTAAAGAAACTAAGATTGATATCGTGACAAATTAATAAAAAGATTATATATAAATTTAAAGAACTGAAATCTCAAGAAGAGTTGAAAAAATTAGAGCTTTATTATTCTGAATCAGAAACAAAATAGAAGATAAAGAGGCGTACTATTGTAATTCTCTTCAACTTTTAATAAATCACTACTCTGGCTATAAAAGACTTAAAAGATAAGAGGGCTAAAAGGCCTGAAGAGAATGGACAAGATTTTTTATAAATAAAAGAAGAATCTAAAAGAAAGAGATTGGATAAAGAAAAGACCTAGTGAGAAGGAGAATGAGTGGAAACCATCCACATTAAAAAATGGTAGAGGAATCCAGTAACATCGTTAAAAAATAAATAGTTAAAATTGGTTGAAATTCCAAAGAAAGTAAATATTTATAAAACTTTTAGTTAATATTAACAATAATTTCACGAAAGATGATAGAAAACTTATCGAAAACCTTAAAAAATATGAAAGCTTTTATTTGATATTCATCTCACAAGAGTGAAATACACATTTCTTTAAAATTATGTTTGAATATTAAAATTTATATCTTCAAATTTGATCAAAAACAAAAAATATGAAAAAGTAGATTAAATTTAAAAAGGTAGAAATAACTTTAAAAATAAATTTCAAAAAAGTTTAACAAAATTTGAAATTTTATAACCAAAGAAGAAAATTCTTTTTTTTAAATATCATAGATCAAATGAATAATATGTACCTAATATTTTTTTAAAATTCCTACCTTAAAAAATAGAAAAAACTGTGAAAATAAAAAGTGTTAAATGCTACAAAAGCAGTTATTCTATAATTAATTAAGATAAATACATATTCCCTAAATTTATCTTATGAAAAATTCTTCTTTATCTACTCCTTTATAACAAATAAGTTAAATTTTTTAAGTTCTTTCCAAACTTCTTTTTAATAAATTTAAAAGTGTTTATAGTAAATTATTTCTAACCTTTAAATATAAGATAATAGTTTCTTAATTAAATTTATAATTGCTAATTATGTAAGCCATCTAGAATATAATAATGTGATTATTTAATATTATCTAAGATGAAATGCTTAACGCTAATAATTTTTAATCTTATTGCTTCTATTTATATAAATGTGCTTTTTATTAGTTAGATGAATTTCTCTTTTAGCTAATTTCTTTAGATGTTAAATTTTTAGCTTATATCTTTATTTATCGCTTTTCTCTTATATTAATCAGCAAATCTTTCTAACTAAATTTTTACATTTTAATTAAAGTTATCACTTTTACTCATTCTCAGTTTCTAAAGCAAGGAAACTGGTAGGATTATTGATTAGAATTAATTAAGTAAACAGTTAACCCCAAATCAAGAGTAGTAATATATAAATACCACCGCGATAAATAAGGTAAAAATAAGCTAATGCTGCTACAAAAGTTTACCAATTCATTACATTTACTCACCATTTAATTACAATTACTATTTAGTTCTAAACTAATACAAACTAAGACTGTTTTATAACAGTATAAGAAAAAGCTAGCATTTAATAAATTTCGAACAAATACAGGATGATTAGTTTTATTTTTAACTTAAATAGATATTTTATTTAAATCTGATGTTATACTTTTAATTATTCTAAGGCAAAGAAGTATTAGAAAGAGATAGCAGGATATTATTTATAGTACATGAAGCATATAAATTTTATCCAACTTAATAGGTAAATTTAGTTCTTCCTAACTATTAAGTATTTAACTTTTATATATGTTATCATAAAGCTTCTAGTATAAATTGTAATAGCTATTTTTTCAACTGAAAATGAAAAATAGAATATAGATAAAAATTACTTAAAATATAGAACTAAATAAAATAAATAGAAATCAGATTCTAGTTTTATAATGACTAGGCTTATTTAATAAGTATTTGTATTCCATTTGCTCGATTGATTATAAGTGATACTTTTAAAACTTAAGGAAGTTTATCAGATCTATTTGAATGCTTATTAATGACTACTTTAAAACCGGAAAATAAAGTGATAGATGTAATAAGTTTTATTTATAATGAATTAAATGCTAAATTTTGGAAAGAGTTAAGGACTTCTAGATTAAGGTAGTTATATAGTAGCTAATTAGTCTATGAAATATTTAATAAGATGGTATAATAATCTTTAACTTTTAGAATCCTCTCTATTTGATAGTGATGGATTGTCTATTATTTTAATTGATTAATGGTTTTAATCATACCATAACATAGAGAAATAAATATCATAAGTAGATAATTACTTTATCAAACACTTTTGATAAATTACAAAGAATCAAAAGTTTAAATAAAATAGAAAAAGGATCTATTGCCTAAGATGTAGATAAGCAAGTTTCAAAAGGTTTAATAAATTTTAACTTTATAGGCAAAAGAAATTATGATATTGGTATATAAACTTTCTAATTAGAACAGCTAAGAATAAAAATAAAAATATAGAAGTAAAGGTTTATAATGAACCATGAGCAAATATTAAAGTAAGCAAATACATTAGCTATATGCTATAACTATAAAAATACCAAAATAGAAGTTTAAAAAATTAAACAGTCAACTAATTTTAATACTTAAACTTTCCTTTTAAAATACAAATATGAAGTTATAGTTATAAATAATTAATAATATATGTAAATGGAAACCTTTTAAACAGAATAAAACGAAAACACTCCTGATTCTGATGATTAAGTCATTTCATCATCATAAATATCGGAATAAGAGTAACCTTAAAACTGTAATAAATCGCAGGAAAATGAAATTATTTTGAATTAGTGTAGTTCATAGATTGCATTATCTACGCAGCAATCTTAAAATATAAAAAATAAACTTAAAGAAGAAAACGAAAATGAATCTATGGCAAAGTTATAAACTGAAGTGTTTGAAAAAGAAGATGATAAATAAGATAATGTAAATGAAGATCAAGAAAATTAAAATATGTTAGACCATTCTAAGGAGATATAAATTAAGTAAGAACCTGCTTAAGTGTAAATTGTGGAAGCAAAAATAAGTAAACTAACAACTTTCATTTTTATTGCTGCATCAGTTGCAATTAACGTAGGTTGATTCGCTCTTTATTCCTTTCTCCATAATATTGGCACAGAGTGCGGTTAATATTGCTTGAGAAATTGTTTAGATGATTATGGATGAAAAGCGAAAAGTTAATTGTTTAAGATACTTTATGGATGGCCAGCCTAAACAGTAGCAAGAGGTTTAATTCTCATAAGAATTTTTAAAAAGTATGAGTGAAGAGTTTAATTCATTTACATAATCCTTACTGGAAACTTTGTATTTTAGTGTCTTCTAAGTATTTATGTAGATTTGACCTACACTCCTTTCGATAACATTAGTACAATATTTTGGACTATTGTTGAAATTTTAATTATACTTATTTTGGCTTTGCAACGATCCTCTTTGTAAAAATAAAATTAGAAGTTAAACTAAATTTTAGGTATCCTTAATGCTGAAAACTAAAATTAATAAAAAAAGGAGAAAAAAGAAAAAGAGCATGCAACTACTAAATATCTTCCCTTCTTGTTTTCCACTATGATATGATATTATATCACTATGTTCTATAGAGTCTTTGTTACTGACTAAAGTGCTTTTTATGTAGTACCACTTACTCCATGAATTATGGCTTTTGCAGACCATATTTACATTAAAGCCTGTATAAATTATTCTAAAAGTTGGAGCGAAGAGATGATAAGTATGCTCTTTAGGATGTAAAGCTATAGTATTGAAGCTACAAAGTTAGCAGCTTTTCTAAGTTTCTAAGACTATAAGGATAGTGGGTTCTGAATAATGATATTTTTTTATGTGAGTTTTTATGCAGATTCTTGCTGAAATCATTGTTAATTATGATTGAGAGAAATATGGAAACTTTTTTAAAGGGACTCTTTTATTTTGTGGAAATATTCTCTGCATATGCTTTAGAAAATAACAAGCATAAGAACGTACGATACCATCATCCATAGTTCAAAAATTTTCTGTATGAAAATTATTAAGAAAATAACTTAAAGTTAAAAAGGAGTAGAGTACTAAAAATAATCTACTAACAGGACTTTACAACTATGCAATGAAGTTTGAAGAAAGAACTGAGGAAGAAGCAAAAAAGAATATGCAAAAGATTAATCTTCGTAAAATTTACAATGCGTGCAAAATAGAAGCTAGATATGTTCCTCTAATTATAATTTTCTTTAAAAAGCTTTTATTGCACACAAAAGTGAATTTCGATCATCCTCTGGCACGTTGTAATGAAAATGTAATAGATATGGTAGAAAATTCCTATATTCTAATTCTTTTGATATTCATAACAATGCTCTTTACTGATCTCATTCTATTTATTTTAAGGAAGTGCACTGAACGGTTCAAAGTTAATTATGTATACAATCATAGCTTTTTTCTGTATTTTACAACTGTTGCTTGGGCGTTAACAATTTGCTGGGATAGCTTTAACAAAACCATAGAGTAGATAGCTAATTTATGATATTTTATTTAATTCTTTTTAATTTTTAAAATGAAGATTTAAAACGCTAACAAGCTTTAAGGCCGAAGTATGTGATTTAAAATTCACTTTACTTTAATCTTTCTTTGCTATCTGCTATTATTTTTGAATGCCACATCTATCTAGACTCTTATTCTCTTTCATAGTTTTTTGGGCTGTCTTATCTTGTTAATATTTATGAAAGTAAAGTAAGTGGCTACTTTAGGAATAATGTGATACCTTCCTAACCAAACTAAGAAATTACTACTGGATATTAGTATTTTCGATATTTATTTATTTCTACTTGAAAACCTCAGAAATTCACGGATAGCGCAATTTCTTTAAACCCTTTCTATTCCTTTCTTTGTCGAAATGGATAGAACTGAAATATTGGATTTGTTTTGCTAGGTAGAACCTGCTTACACTTAATAATTAACTACTAAAGGAATGCTCAATTTGTTTCCAGATCATTTGAGAATGTAATTTTATGACCAAAATTAAGGTAACAATGCCCTTCCTCCTATTAAATATGAGTTTGTTAGAGATGGTTAAATTGCTCTTTTATTTAAACAAAAGTGACGCAACAATTCATTAGATCCAATAAGAAGCTAACGTTCTGATACCTCAGATTCTGGATATAAAACAGATTAGGAAAGTAGTGAAAGTTTCAGATAAACAGCAGATAAAAAAATATAGCTGCAATTAGTTAAAAGTAGTAACGATTTGCTTAGTAATGGCTTTAAAAATCAATAGATTGAGCGTTAAGAAAGCCACTAATAATTATAGATTCCTTTAGAAAGTCCTCCTAAACTAATAAAGAAGTAAAGCTCAGTTTAAACTGTATAAAACCCTAGCTAATTACTATAAAATAAATTAACCGAATTGAAGTAGCCATTAGTGAAAAGACTTCTTAAGAACCAAACTTAGTAAATACTTTAGAAGCTTGGAAAGAAAAAAGTTAAAATATTCTTCATATGCACTACATTAATGGTTGCTCTCTAGTTAGTGTATTCAAAGCATCTAAGAAAATGGATATTGAATTATAGTCGGGAATAGACTTTTGTTTTAACTTTGTTCACTCTATTATTTTCTGGTGTTGGCATGGCTTTAACTAAATAAATAGACTAAAATGAAACATCTATTCAATAAGATTCCATTCAAGAAAATTAAGAACCTCAAACGCCAATGACAGCCTTCGAGAGATTTTAAGAATCATGTCTTAATGTATAATAAAAATATCCGATTCGAAAGGCAAATTGGTTAAAGAATATAGAATCTCTGAAAAATTTAAAAAACTCTGGTTAAAAGGAAATTTTAAACCATTTAGTTCACAAAGAAGAGCCTAAAACTTCTTATTTACCTAAGATCAAAGAAAATTTTAATTCTCCCTGATGAATTTCGAAAAAACAATTGACAATTAGTTTAAGTAAAATAATAAACTCTTAGTTTCATTAAATAATCCTTAATCTAACCTTTATTTAGCTAATTCTTATTAACATTTTAATAGCTTAGTCTAAATATTTTACTTACATTCTGCTTCATATCAAAGTTTAAATTTTTCTACTTTTATGATAGAAATAGAAAATTTATTTGCTTATTAAATCTATTTTAAGCTTGTAATTTCAAAACTAAGTAATTAAATATAAAAATTTGGAATTATAAAAGATAAGTAAAGAGCATAGTAAGCTATGGATAGAGTAGATTGGTATTAAATGATTATGAATAACTAGATAGAAGTTAAGTTTAATAGAAGCATATCTAAATAAAGTACTTTCTAGATAGATAATTTATTTAAGCACCTTTCTTTACCTCTTATGTCTATTCAATCAGTCTATTTCAAATATGATAAAGTAAACTATCAAGCATTTATATAAGCATCTTATTATTTGACTATATAGCTTTTTAATTTTCTAATTATGTTACTTTGTTTGCTTAAAGAACTGCAATTCAATTATTTAGCTTTTTTATAATTAAAATGAAAAAAGAAGTAAAATTGTGAGACCTTCCGGGACCTTTAATAAATGAAATTTATTTATATCTAAGTTCTCTTGAAGTTTTGAATAGTGCTATTCTTAATAAAAGGCTATACAATTCAATTAAGAACTCATCTATACTGCTTAGGACTATAACAAGTAGGGAGATAGGACTTTATGATTATAGCAAATCTTTAGATTATACTGAATGACTGAAACTTCTTAAAAAATACTCTTTTCTCTTTACTAAAAATGCTTATAGTCTTAGATCTTCTAATAGTATAGAGTTTTTTGGTTGATATACGAATGGAGGTGTCGATTTATATGATCATAATCCTAATCCTTCCTAATCTGAACAAATTTATAATCTTCATGAGTTTTGAGTAGGAAACATGTTTGTAAAAAAAAGATATGGATATGTGAGCGCTCATTTCGAACATCCTATAATGACTTCTGGTGTTCTTCATGATTAAAGTTTGGATACAATTCTAAACTACAAATAGCCTTAATATAAAGCTCAAATTAAGCAATTACTAGAAGAAATTTCAGCAACTGAACATGATTTTAAGCCATAAAAGAGAAGTAGAGAAGAACAATTGACAAAAGAGGAGGAAAAAAAGTTCAAACACTTATTTCAAAAAAATAAATTTCTGTTCATCACTCATGAAAAGTCTAAAGCAGAAGTTTTTAACAAAATAAGAGTTATTTAAAATTGCTATGATAGTCTTAATAACGAATCAGCAGCTGAAGGATTTGAAATTAATGTTGGCTAGAATTAAATTTGTGAAATATCTCTCAATCATAATAAAATATTAGAAAGCAGGAATTTTGCATAAATTAATTAGATTCTCATTTCAAGGGATAAAATGTACACTTGTCCTGCAAAAACCATAATCATTTACTTTAGTATGAAAAATTGTGTTCAAAAGGAAATATTCTAGAAGTTTTGTAATATCTAAAATGTAGCTGATTTATAAAAATAGTTCAAAGTAGCAAGAGAAAGCAAAAACAAAAATGTTCATTATATAGAATTTGCTTATAAAATAACTGAAATGCACCCTGCAGTTGCTATTTAATTCAGAGATAAAAATACTCAAGAAGTATTAGTGCAGCTATAACAATTTTTTATTGCAAAGTACGTGTGGGTATAATTTATAGAGATAGAAAATAAGTAAAAGTAATTTAAAGAGATTTGTAAGCCTAACGTAGATTGCCTATATGTTGGGTTTCGTGGTTCTATTATTGAATTGATTTGAAATAATAACTATTTTAATTATTCTCTAAAGTCTAGACTGAAGATAATTATTTACAGTAGTCCTAAAATATTATTTCTATAAAATACGATAAAAGATTTTCTTTTTGGTCATAGTCTTTTCTTGTTATCTAAAGAATCTATTTTTCATGAATATGCCTTTTTAATAGAATAAGCAGAACTATCATCTCTATTGAGAATTTCAGATTTAGTTTTAAATATAACTAGATTTGGTTCAAAGCTTATATGATTTGAAAGAAAATAATAATGATTCTTAATATTTTGTTATTGTATAATAAAAGATTCTAAAACTTAAACAAAGTAATAAGTTTATTGGTCAAAGGTAAAAGATATACTTCAGTTAATGATTAAACAAATTATATTAGTTTTTACTTGTTATTTAAAAATCAAAGTAAATACGAATTAAATCATAAATAAAGTCAAATTAAAGCGAGCTTAATTAATCAGGCTGTGTCCTCACTACTTGAAAGCTTTTATTTTCTCTTTCTAAGTCTTCCTTTTGAATTAGTCTGGTCAAAAGAGTCTTCGCTCTTTTGAAATTATTATTTAAGAATGGCTTAAATAAACAAATCTCCTGTATAAATTTCATAATTTAATTTAGATAGAGTTTCTTTAATAACTGTCTCTGTTTCATTTATTACTACTATGGTGTTTTTATTATATTTTGCTGGTCTTTTCTTGCAAATCTATATTTATTTACTTACACTCCCCCCTGCGCATCTAATGATGTATTCAAGATCCTTAGCAGGTGGCTTTACTTTTGTACTTATTCATACTTTAAGATTATTTAAAATACCACCAGACTCTTTAGCAATGGAAATACTTTCCAACATATTAAAATTTCATTCTTGTTCTTCTTAAGAACAATCAAGGAGAAATTCTGCTTTAGGTAACCATTATCCTTCTAAAAATGAATCGTTAATTCATTTGTCAGAAACTGGATGAATACCCTATATAAAGAATTACTTTGCAAATTGCAGCAAGAATTTTAGGAGTTTTTTTCAAAGAAGAAGCAACTACTATACTATGATCTTAAATAACTTCCTCAACTTTTCCTCCAAGGGATTTGATTTTCTAAGTAAATAATTACATTTTTTAAATCCAATACATTTAAAGAACCAGTAAGTACTATGCAAATTTACTTTTTTTCTACTATGAATGAAGAAGATTCTTTCAATTCTAAGCTAGATTTTTGCTTTTCTACTCTATTATTTTCTTGATTTTATACTTCCTTCATATCCAATAGACTACTACTCTCTTCAATGTTATTTTGTTCACTTTATGAAGATTTTGGGGAATTTACACATTCTGTATGATTAGAGCTACTTCCGCTAAATTAAGGAGCTATACTATCTTGATTAATATAAACTTCTGGGGTATCAATTTTGTCTTTTTCTTCTTAAAAGTTAGAATTTTCTTTCTATTTATCTTCCTAATTTTCAGTTAGTTCTTTAGCTTCTGTCTTGAGCTTTTAATATTGTATGACATTAGTATTTTAATTTTGGAAGTCAAGCTGATTAGAACTTTAATTCAATTAATTATTATTATTTTGAACTAAATTTGGTTATTATACATTCACATTAGTAGACAAGTTATTTATAGACTCTGAATTCTCGTTACTTTTCTTTACAAAGGAGTAAAAAAATCCTATTGATATTTCAGATTTCTTAGACTTTACAGTTGCTTCCTCTATTTAGTCTGATTCATTTTATTACTGAGTAATCGGTTATTAATCTTCTACTATTTAAGTTTGAAGAATTGGCATAAACAAGTTTTAATCAGGTTCAATAACTTAAGTAGGTTAGAAGACAATTTCGTCTATTATTTGAGTGCTTTATACCTAGTTTTCATTTTCTGATAGTCCTCATCATTTTTTTTCGCTTTCATATCAGATTTTATCAATTTAATTCCAATCTCGAATATAGCCTGTTCTTAAATATTCAATAAGTACTGAAAAGGATTCAGGAGATCTATCAAAGAAAAGATTGCCCTGCTAATCTTTAAGAGAATGATCATCTTGGAAAGAGAGAAATAGTTTAGAATTAGGATATTTAGAAATGGTAGAAAGAAGAGTTTGAAATGTTTTCCCTCCTACATTAATGCTAACAACTTAATCTGTCATTTTATAATTAAACTTTAATTATATTCCTCAATACCTACTCTAGCATTTCCTATTACTATACTTAGACTAGCATTTATAACTTGTCTTAAGCATATCTAAGTAGATACTGATGTATAGTAATACGTATTGTAGAAAGGGCAGCTTTTAGTTAGTAAAAAGGAGAGTTTTCAAATAAATTAAGTTAGTTACTATAAACTTTTATTTAACGTTTTTGTAACTAAGATTTAACTTCAAGGAACGTTCTTAATCATTATAATGAAGTGGATTGTTTTGATAACTTTGTTTTTCATTCAAGGCTGTTTTTGCAAAATTTAGAAAGATTAACTTAAGGCTTCTAAATTATCTGACGATGATATAAAAATCTACCATTTAGATAATCCTGATCTAGATGACTGGGTTGACTTTGAAGAAATAGAAGATGAACATATGGAGTAAAAAGATAACATGGATGATGAACATGAAGAAGTTGAAGATGAACATCATGACAATCATGATGATTTAGAGGATGATCTATAGGATCTTAGAGATGAACTATATGAAGAAAAAGATAGAAATATGGATGTTGCAAAATGCTAAAGGGAAAGTAATCATGATGAAGATGAGACTGAGAAAGTTGAAGATTAGAAGGCCTTTGAGTATTGGACTTAGAGATTTATTCAGAAAAATTAGTTTCTTAAAAAAAAAACTCATACTGATAAAATAAAGTCTGAAGGAGATAAGCACTGAAGTTATATTAAAAACTAATTTAATCATTTTATAGTTTCAAGCATCAATTCCTTACCCTTACATTCTTCTTTTGTGAATTAATGATTCTATGCAGAACTTTTCATTAAACATCTATCTAAACTAATTTTAAGCCTCACAAAACTTAATATCTTAAGTAATAGCCAAGTTAATTATTAAGCAGGTAAGATGAAACATTTGAAATGTATTATCCTTTAATTATGCTAACTTTGATATCAATTAATATTAGTAAAAGTAAGTTCCAATTATCAATAAAGCTAATATTCATTATGCTTATTACCCTAGATCTATATAAAGTAGTTTTATTAGGTATTCTTGTTATTATTTAGTCTACTTAGCTTAGTTTTAAATAAGTGATTATACTAAATAAATTTATTGTCCCTTAAAAAGATTTCTATCTTTAATGGATAAACTTATAAGCGAATTCTTTTTAGATGTTACTAAATAATAACAAAAAGAGAGAATTCATAGATATAAGGGAATTCATAAAATAAGCCTTTAAAGTAAATCAACATAAAACCAAAAGTAAACTACCCTAATCAATAATATGCCTAAGGCACTATTTTCAATCTTGTACTTAAAGAAATTATTTCTCCAGTAAATTTTTTAACTTCATAAGAAAAGTCCCAAGCTTGTTATAGTACTGATAGAGTTCTATTTATCCTATAATCGTAGGAAATCAAAAGATTATATACAAAAGATTACATTCTAAGGGAATAAAGAAAAAAGTATCTTAATTAATTAAATATCCATTATTACTTTTATTTCTTAAGTAATGCTTCTAGGGATAGATAGAAAAATAAGCTAGAGTACTTAGATTAAAGATAATGTTAGGTATGTAGCTTAAACTTAAAGGATATTAGCATTAGTAAATTCATTAGCTTGAATATTAAAATCATGTAGCTGTTCTAAGTGTTGGATTAAAAGCAAACATAAAATGCTAAAATAAAAGGAAAATAAAATAATAATTAAGTATACAATATCATATGAGTATATGCACAGTTGCAGTCTATATGGAAGAATATTAAAACTGTGGTTTTTTAACCTTCACAATCTTACCTAATTAATAATTTAACTAATAAAGAATATTACTCAAGTTACTTTTACTATTTGAATAGCTAGGTAAATAACAAATAAATTTAAAGTTTATAAAATGAGAATACGATTAATAGAGGAAGTATTACTAGGTTAATAGCTATTAGTTTATATTTAAGATTAGATAGAAGTATTTTCAAAAGGGATAGAGATAATTAATAATAACCTTTATAATTTTTATTTAGGTTTAAATGGGATTTCCTATAGAATTATTTATAAGTGAAATCACTGAAGATATTCTTTGCAGATTATGTTCAAAAGTACTCGATGATCCTGTAACTTGCTCTCAATGCTAAGCTCCTTTTTGCAAGTTATGTGTTGAGAGCTCAAATATTGCTGTGTGTCCTGCGAAAGGATGTAAAAATTATTAGATTTTATAGTAAAAGAAGGTTAGAAGTAAAGTAAATGAATTAGTGATATGTTGTAGGAATGAAGGATGTAAAGATTAAATGAAACTGGAAGATCTAAAGAATCATGAAAGAAATGTCTGCTAATTCCAGATAATAAAGTGCAAGAATGAGGGATGTAATGTTAAGTGCTTACGTAAGTAATACGAAAGACACTAGAAAAATTGCTTACATTAAATAGTCTAATGTGCCAACTGTAATTGCTTATTGAAAGTCTACTTCCTAGAGTAACATACCAAGAGCTGCAATAGTTAAAACAGCTCAGTTTAAACAAAATCTAAACCAGAAATTGAAAACTCAGACGAAAGTATGATTGAATGTGTTCATAAGTCTTTGGATTTTTTTTCTTATCTTGAAGTAATAAAAGGATAAGAATTCGTTAATCAGGCTTAGGAAGAGTTTGACAAGATTTAAGAAATTTAAGATAAGAAAATGGAAAATCTCACATAAGGACTAAAGGAAAAGATAGCTCAAATAGAATAATAACTTTCTAAGTATGATTCTATTATTCGAACTGAATAAGAGTAAAAGCAAGAATTCATACTTCTGCAGCAATAATAGCAATCTAAACTAATCCACTTACTGTAAGAAAATAAAGATATCAAGCTTTAGTTAGATTCACTATCCAAAAATGTTATTGAATCCAAAGAAATTATGGAAACTAACTGCAAATAAACATAATCTACAACTGAATCAGCTTAATAATTATAAGATGTGCCTGGGTAAATAAAATCTCTAGTTACTTCAGTAAACATAGTATTTGAAGAGTTAAGTCAACTAAAAAGTCTCAACAGTCAACTCTAGAAACAATTAGAAGAGTAGAACAATAAGTAGGATAATGAAAATAAGGAGAAAAGTGTAAAAGATGAAATAAAATGGAAGGAATACTCTTAAGAAACCAACCTCTTGTTTAAGAAATTTAATCTAATGGAAGAATCTTTCTAGAACTAAATTAAAGCTTTGGATTAAAATTAGAAACTTAGTTAGGTTTAAATCAAAGAATCATAAAAAACTACATTGGAAACATGCAAATAAAACATAGAGCAAGTTGTTTCAGAATAAGTACGAATGCAACAAAATTTTGAAACTAATTACAACATTTAAGATAAAGAAAATAAGGAAATCATTAGCAAAATTAAGGGAGACATAGAAGACCTAAAAATTCAAAAAGAGGAACTTAAAAATTAGAATGAAGAGTTTAAAAATTAATCAAGCATTACTTTAAATTAGTAAAAGGAAGATCTATCGAATTAGATAAAAGAAATAGTTAGTAAAAATAATTTAACTCTAAATAAGTGTAAAGAGGAACTAGAGAATTAAATGCATGAACTCATAAATAAATAAAGCTTATTATAAAATTAATAAAAGGAAGATTTATAAAATTAGATAAGTAGAGTCTAAAATGAATAGAAAGAAGATCTAAAGAATAAGGAATAAGAACTACTAAGTAAAAATAATTAAGCCTTAAATCAGTAAAAAGAGGAACTATAGAATTAAATATAAGAACGATTCAATAAAAATATTAAAGCTTTAAATTAGTAAAAAGAAGATCTACAGAATTAGATAAGCAGAGTTTAACATGAATAGAAAGAAGATCTAAAGAATAAGGAATAAGAACTACTAAGTAAAAATGATTTAGCTTTAACTTAAGTAAAAGAGGATATACAGAACTAAATTCTAGATTAAGCTAATAAAAATAACTAAGCTTAAAAATAGTAAAAAGAGGAACTATAGAATTAAATATAGGAGCAATTCAATAAAAATATTAAAGCTTTAGATTAATAAAAGGAAAATCTATAAAATTAGATAAGTAGAGTCTAAAATGAATAGAAAGAAGATCTAAAGAGTTAGAAATAAGAACTTCTAAGTAAAAATGTTTTAGCCTTAAATCAGTAAAAAGAGGAACTATAGAATTAGATACTTGAACTTATAAATAAATAAAGCTTATTATTAAATTAATAAAAAGAAGAACTGTAAAATTAGATAAATAGAGTCTAAAATGAATAGAAAGAAGATCTTAAGATTAAGATACAAGAAATTAATAAACTTCAAAAAGAAAATGCTGCGAATCAGATCAAAGAACTCTAAAATTTATAATAAGTAATAAAAAAAAGTTAAGCTGATATTAGTAGTCTAGAACAGTAATAAATTGAACAAATTCAATAAAATTAATAAAGCTAAAGTAAAATAAATGATAGATTGTAACTTTTGGCTGAAAAGACGTAAATAAATTAATTGTAATTGTAAATTGAAGATATGATTAAATAATCTAATGATTGAAAACAGGAAAGCTAAAAAAAGTAGATTGCTTAAGATAAATAAATTCAGAATGTTAGTGAATTTTAAAAGGATACAAATTAATAAGTTCAAGCTTTGCGAACAGAACTCAAATCTTAAAATGAAGATTAAAAAAAGCAAAAGCTTGAAAAAGATGATCAAATAAATTAATTAAACGACTCTATTTAAGCTAATATTCTTAATTGCAAACAACAAACTGAGAATATGTAAAGAGCAATGGAATAAGGACTTGAAGAGCAATTTAAGGCATTACAAGAACTAAAGAATACATTGAAGTAAGAGAATGAGTAACAGATAGTTAAGGTAAAATAGCAATTTGATTAGTAAATATCAGGAGTAACAAACCTCATAAACAAATAAGACACCTTACTTACAAACTTATAAAATAAGCATTAAATATTAGAGCAGCATTATCAAAACTTAGGGTAAACTACCTAATAACTAAAAGACAGCTCTACTAATTTTACAATTGAGTTTAAGAAAAACAATTAGAAGTTTTAAGAATTATAAAATCTTCTTTAAGAAAATTCTCAGTCTATTCAAATATTCCAAAATTCACTAAAATAAATGGAAGAAAGCAATTTACTATAACTTTAGACTTACCAGAATAAAATGGAATAGCTAAACTCTCAATTTTTGAAAGTTTTGCAAGAATAAAAGGAAGCTTGCTAGATTGAATAAAAAAGAAATGCTTAGTAATGAGCTACTCAAATTGAATCCACTAATAAAAAAGTGGAACAATGAGAATTAGAAAACAAAAAGCAAATAGAAAAATTATAGATCTAAGCAAATATTTATTTAGAAAAGAATTAAACTCTATCTGACGAATAAAAACTATGTAATTAGAGAATCCTAAATCTTGAACAATAAATAAAGACTTCTATCTAAAAGTAATTAGAGTAATTCATTGAGTGAATGACTAATACTGAACAGAAGCTATAACAAATAGCAATTTAGAAAGAATAAATACAAAATCTAGATTCAAAAATAGATTAACTTTAAGAATTAAAAAGCGCATTCGAAAAAGAAAAAATAAGCAATTAGAGTATTAAAGAAAAACTTTCAGCTTTAGAATCTTCTTTCACTGAGTAATTGTAGTAACAAGTTGAGACTTAAAAAAGTTATTTTAGTATTTGAAACAAAAACGCAGACGACTTTAGAAAGAACTTAGTAGTTATTGAATCTTAATAAAAAGTATTTTAAGGAGATATTTAATCTTTAAACTAGGATCAATCCAATCTATAGTAAACACTTGATAAATAAAACCTTCGTAGTAATGACCATGCACAATCACTTGCTACAATTTTCCTAGAAATTAAATAGACCAATGATAAGATTAGCTAGTTGGATAGTCTAATTAAGACTGTGTAGTAGTAGTATAGTATATGTCATTCATCTCTAAACAGTTTGCAAAGCTTTCATAACTAACTATCTGATAAAGTATTAGAAAATGCTTCAGTTTGCTAGCAACAGCATAGTAAATCTTAGCAAGTTTAAACTTCTAACAAGACTTAAATTTCCTAATTATCCTAAAGTATTCAAGAATGCTAGAATACAATCCAATCCTTAGAAGAAAGTCTTACTTCTTAAAAAGAAGAAATCAATAATTATTAAGAAAGTGCTAACTCCAAAATAAAGCAGCTGTAGACTAATATAGTGCAAATGGGAGAAACTTAGCAAACATAAGAAAACTATTTTTCTGAAGCTCTCGCTTAAAATAAAAAAGGCTAAGAAGCTGAAATAAAAAAGATTTGGTAGCAACTATAATAGAACGAATAGTCCTTGCTTATACTATAGGAATCAATTAACAGCTAAGGCTTAAATATTGATTAGCACATGCAACAGCTTATAACCATTAAAAATCAATAAAAAACTTTTGAAGGAAACTTAAAAGCAATAAAGGAATAGAAATGCTCAGACGCTTTAAATGCATTAGAAGAAGTAGAATAGTATAGTTAAGATGCTCGTTAATAATCTGAGCTTCTAAAGAAAATGTAAGAGTAAATTCTTCTTACTTAGAATTAAATAGATGTTCTAAATTAATTAGTTAAAGTACTAGACGGAAGTATGAATTAAAGTAATAAGGAGTTAAAAACTCTAGTAGAACAGCATTCAAGTTAATCCAAAGAGGTTGTAAATGAAATAAAAGAACAATTGCAAGAAGTTAATAAATAGATACAGACCTAAAGCACCAAAATTTAAAGACAAAGTGATATCTAGTAACAAAATGAAGGAGTTGTAAAGTCTTAAATAAAGTCATTATAATCTTAACATTCTTAACTAGTTACATAAATAAAAGCTTTCCAAATTAGCTTAGAAGCTAATAAAGATTAAGTACAAAACTTAGATTAACTTCAGAATTAATTAAATTTGGAAACTAACCAGATTAAAAGTAATTAATCAAGCTTAACAGTATAGATTTCTGCTATTTCTAAGAATACAGAAAGTATAAATAATGAGATAAAGTAGATCATCAGCAAATAGCAAGCTTTTTCTAATGAACTAAAGGAAAAAACTAATTTAACAAAAGAAGCTATCAAAGATAGTAAAGAAAAAGAGAAACTTCTAAATAATCTAACTCTTAGTCTGGAAAATAAAGTATCAACCTAGAAATTTCAAGAAATCACAAAAGAAACTTAGCAAATCAGAAATTCTATAACTACATTATGCTTTTAACTAGATCAAACTAAAATATAACTTGAGCAATCAATAGAAAGCTTTACTAAAGATATACAACTTTAAAAAAACTAATTATCGAATCTAAATTCTTAGCATGAAGATTTAAGCTAAAAGATAGGAGAACTTAGTGAGACAAGCATATAGCAAATCAAGAAGAGCGAATAATCTCACATGCAATAGAATTAGAAAAATAACTAATTTGAAAGAGAAAATGCTTAACTTGCTTCTGATTTAAATAAGTTAGAATAAGAAAATCAAGAAAAAACTTAGGAACTAAGTAATATTTAAAGAGCATATGAATAAATTCATTAAGACTATTAAAACAAGAAGGAACAGATTTCAGAGTTAGTGTAATCTTTAAGGCAAATAAACTTCCAAGCGTTACATAAATAACTTCTTATATTTATTCCTTTTTCATTAAAGTTTGATGAAATTCAGAAAGGAGAAGGAGTAACTATTTAGGAAAATGGATTACTAGCTTCTTTTAACTATAATAATAAGTATACAGTACTTACTAATAGCTAGTTATAAAGCAATAGAATATATTAAGTAGAGTTTTAATTGCTTGATATTTCAGATTATTGGAGAATAGGAATTATGCCATAATCTAACAACTATAACATTTCTTTATATGATCAAAACAATTGCTACTATCTTCGCTGTTCTTCTGGCTAAATATGTAAAACTGGAAATATAGAAGTTACTGTGAACTCTAAATGAAAGCTAGAATAGGGTATAATCAAAGTAGTTATTAATACAGCAGAAGGTAGTATAATCTTTTTGTCAGAAAACTAGCCAACTAAAATGAAAGCTGAAGGAATAAACTTTAATAGCAATAATTACTTCATAGCAGTAAGTAATTACAACCCCAATAGAAAAATAAAGATCTTAAAAGCTAAAATGTGCTATATTTGATATTATATCCATTTAATTATTTCACTTCATTTACCTAATTCTAATGCCTAAAGCTAATTCACTTCTTAAGTATTATAAATACAATATATTTAATAATTATCATCCATACAGTTAAAGCCTTCAAAATTAACTGATATATTTAAAATTTAGTATAATGTACAAATATTAATTTAATGAAGGCTGTTTTAATAAAAGCTAACACTTAAGAGTCTTTTATTAAGCATAAACTAATAGAGCTTCAAATTGAATATACTATAAATTATATTAAATTAAATATCAATTTACAATATTTAGTCTTATAGTTAGAAATGCACTACAGCTAGTTCAACTAGTCGACAGATTAAAAGAATAAGAAACTGATATAAAGGATATGATAATAAAGAATTTCATTACTATGCTAAACTTTACTATACTTAATGTGAAATCTAATATATCCTTATAACTACTAAAAATCATTTAACTGTTTATTTAATTGATTGCTATTCCCAGCAGTGTAAGTTTAAATCATATATAAAAAGCTGACTTTCCTAACTGAATTGGTACACTTTTTATCCTTAAAATATAGGATTTGCATAGAGTGGTTTTCCATTTCCTGGAAATTCTGTTCCTACTGAATAATGTGATTCATAAGGAAGTTAAAAAATCAATGTTTCCATTTTTCGGTTAATATTGTCAAATATCAAAATTGCATTTAAGCTATTCAAAGTTGCTGAGTTTGTAGTACTTTTTCCAGGTAAATCTCTTCTAATACTTACTCATTCGTTCATCAGAATGTCATATTTTAGAATTTTCTAACTTTTATCAAATTTCTTTTCGTCAAATCCTCCAAAAGTATATAAGCTTCTATTAAAAGTACTTACACCAAATGAACTTAAGTCTGAAGTAATATTAGATATACTTCTTTACTTTTTTATGGAAAAATCATAGACTTCACATTAGCAATGAGCGTAAATTCCTCCAATAAAATATGCGAATTACTGAAAAGCAAAAGTCACTCCATGGTTTTATCTTGATTTAATCATATCTGATATAACAGTAATATAGACTTCATTTAGAGAGTCATCTATCTCTATAATACTGTTCTGCTAGGATTTAGATACTAAAATTTGATAATTATCTATTTAAGCTATTTTAGGATAATCCTATAAGTTAAGTTCTAATGTTAAATTTATTAAAGGAAATTCCTTTTTGCCTATTAAATAAGTAATTAATTAATTGCCATCCTTGCTAACTTAATGATAATACTTAGTTTTAAAGCATGCTAAGTTAGGTAAGATTTCGAACTTAGTAACTCCAATACCAAATTATCCAAATGCTCTAGTCTTCTAAAATTATTAAGTTTTTCTTATTGATTTTCTCAAAAAAAGTACTTTTAGGAACTAGTTTCTCTATTAGCAAGTATACATAATATTTCCTTAATAATCTTGATAAAATAAAAATTGAACTAATAGATTCCTATATTTAATTACCTCCTTTTAAATACTAGTTACCTATTATGGTTTCATTCTGTTATAAAGCTATATAATAAGAATATATCTGATTATATTTATAAAAATATTTAACTTTTAATGTTCAAATAAAAGAAACTTAACCATATTGCTGAACGAAATAAAAGTGGCAATCCTTACTGATTATTTTGATAATAGATCTAAATCCTTTTAATGTCTAAGTTAGTATTTTATTTGTTGAAGGATTCAATTCCCTTTATTTCAATACCTATATTATACTGCTATGATAGATATTAATATACAAATTTGTTTTCTTTCAATCTAAGAAATCTTTGATTAATGTAATTCAATTATTATTGAATAAAATATAGCCACGCTGCTTAGAAATGATATCATTATGCTAAGATAACTTTTCTTTATTCATGAATAGCCTAATATTATCTATTTTAGTACTAGCTCATACTCCCATACAAACTTAACTTTAGTTTGCAATCCCATCTTCAAGAAAAAGCTCTATATATAATAATAAATTAAGGTTAGCTATTTTAATAATTTACTCTTTACTAATGTTTATCATATATCTTTTTATTATATAGATAGAAAGTGTCATTAATATATGATATATATAGCACATTAAGAGTGCGATAGTTCCAAGAAGCAATATATACTCTTTTAACATATACAATAAATAAAGAATAGAATAAATGATTATCTGATATATTTCCTATAACTTAAAACTACTTTAATCTCTATTTGTATTCTATTACCATTTTTTACTTTTGCCAAACTAAATCTAGTGATTCAATTTACTTCTGATTTAGTCTCTAGAACTAAGAGATCTATTATTAAGATTATAAAAGATTAAGCTTTAAATTATTTCCTTTTAGTTGGTTTAAAGTTATAGTACTTAAAATTTAATTTATAATTTGTCTAAATCTTAATTATTCCTACTAATATTCCAAACTCCCCAATTTTATTTTTTCTAATCTTAAGCCAATCTAGATAGTTCTTATTCTAACTCTATTTTAAGTAATCTATTTCAACTTAAATTTGATATAACTTTTATCCATTTTACTTGCAAAACATTCATTCTTAATTTTATTTAAGCATAAGACTAAAGAAAGCTAATTAGAAAATACAGTTATATAAATAGTGAATGCAGATATGCTCTATATCTCTATTAGAAGCTTATTCACTTCTTTCCAAGATTTAATCACTTTAAATTTAAAATTTAAGTTAGCTTTATAGTTGTAAAGTTAAGATATCGTATTCTCTATTTATCTATCAATGCTAGAAATATTCAAATTGATATCTTTCTAAAGTTTATTACTTACAATATTTAATATTTACATTTTGAAGATAGAATATGCTATACTAGCAGCTATAATAAGAAGACTGAACATTTGTTTTTAATAAAGGTAATTAATTAGAGATACTTATCAATATTTTAATAGCTGAAAATGCTTATATGAATTCTATCTATTATATTATTTAGTGTTCATTTGTCACTATATCTGAAACTCTAATCTCTCACTATTTCCATATACTAATCTTGCTATCTTGCTAATTTTATTAGATTCCTTGCATTTTCTTTGGTTCATTTGAAAATGTTTTTTGAGACTCTTAAGTTTATAAAAGTCTCTCAACAGTTGGATTTTAAATTTGCTATTTCAATTAAGTCTAATTGACTTAACCTCCTTATGAATTTTGCCCATATGACTTACTTTATTGAGGTATAAAGGAAGTCTGGTACTTCTACATATGATATGCTGGATTTTAGTAGTAAGATTGACTTTATGAATATTCTTATTAGCCCCAATATTAATATTATTAATAGAATAATTAATCTTATCTATACATGTTAAATTGTGGTACCCCCACATATTAATAATTTTATTATGCCTGTATTGCTTATTAAGGATACATTTAATTCTACTGATAATAGCATTACATATTATAGGGAACTTGAGCTTATAATTGAGAGTTCTGAATTATAGTATTTTCCCTTTATCTAGTTTATTGCATCTCCATTCTAATTTTTTATTTTTCGTAGGCATAAAACTGTCCTAATTGGTTAAATTTCTCTTTTTACTTTCAGGCAACTAAAAGTTCCTAATGAAGATACCCATCTAAGGATCATTGATACATTTCTATGCTATTAAAAGGTCCTTAAATGTTTTTCATTGGGTCTATATAGTATCAAGACCTTTCATATGCTTAAGAATTCGGAATTATAAGAATAAAATCATTTTCGATTTAACCTGATGAGAACAATAGACTAGCAAACGGATTTCCATTTTATTATTCTCTCAGTAAGTCTTATTTAGGATATTTTAGTAATATATCTTTGGCTTACTTTAGTTCTTACTAGATTTTTTGCTATTAGTAGATAGATCCTTTCAAATTATCTTTTTCTTTCTGACTTTTTGAAGACCAATCTTCCTTAAGAATGCTTAGTGATTCCAATAACTGTTTTCTAATTAAATCTTCTTATTAATCTTACTTTTATTTTTCCTATGCTTTATTTCCTTAATTTTTTTAATCCTTTTATTGTGGAAGTGTAAGACCCCAACCAAAAGTATCAACTGGTCCTGGAGCATCCCATTCTAAAGAAGTATTTTACTAATTTTCACTTTAATTTTCTACTTTTCTATCCAATCTCATATGTTCAAAAGAATTGAAAATGTCTTAATCTTCTTCAAGAATATTTTATTTTAGTTTTTGTTCCATTTGCTTATCTATGTTTCCAAATTCTTCCATATCTTGTTATAAATTTCTATTTTGAAGGTTCTCACTTTGCTTTACTTATTAAGTCTTCTCTTATCTCTTTTGATTGACTTAAAATAGTGTGCTTTTATCGTTTTATTATTAATTTCGATTTTTTAATAAAATATCCTCAGTTAAAGCATTTACTGGCATTTTCTATATTTGGATATTCATAGTTTTTTATTATTCAGCTGCCTTAAAAAAGTTCAGCAAATTTTCATTCAAATTTTCCTACTTTTAAGGCTATTCTCCATATCATTCTGGTATATTTTCCTTCTGATCTGATTCATTCTCCTGGGATTTTCACTTAAAATCTTGTTCTTTCACCAGCAATGGATTCTACGATACTTCGCTGAATATTTCAGATATTTATTTTATTTCCGCGTGAATGCTTGCTAAAGGTTCTGTAGATTTAAAAAGATCCAGTAACTCATCTCTTTTATAAGAAAATTCTTTTTTAGGGACTACTTTTTAATAGACTTTTTAAGTAGAATGCTACATTTAATTTTTCCCTTTAACACGTTTCCAAGTTTTACCTCTGCTTGCCATATTATTAGAAGCTATGATTAAGAAAATTAAACCATGATATATCAGATTGATTTGGCTAGAAATATTTTACTTTAAATTTATTTAAAGAAGCTTCTTTAATTTATCAAAGTTACCTTATCTATTTAGGATTTAATTTGAAGCTTCTACCTTTTGAAGAATTTATAATATTTGCTCGATTGTAAGTTTTATATTATCCCATTTTTAGTTAATTTGAATACATTTTATTTACTCCTAGTTAAGTTGGTATTGCTGAACTTATACTTATTACTTTATTTTAAAATATCTGAAGGTAGTAATAATAGATTATAAAGTTTAAATATAAAGAAGCATAATTAAAATACTCTAAAAATATTTGACTTTAGTAAGAAAGTGCTATTATAAGTAGGACTAAGATAACTGTATGAGAATCCTTTGTAAGATTATTAGTTTCTTATCATTCTACATCTTACTCCCGCTATAAAATTTATATTATTAAAGTCAATTAACCAATTCTGTCCATGATATCATCACAGTAGGTGTGTTAATGAATAGACACAATTTGATAGAAATATAAAAAGACAGTTATAAGAAATAATTATTAAGATTCTTTAACCTAATAAATAATCTTAAGAAGCATAAGTTCTATAGTAGTAAATAGAGGGTTAATACTAGTATTTTTATATAAATTCATAATTTAATTTCTATAAGTATATAAATAAATTAGCGTGGCACCATCATTATTGGTTCACCACGAAAAATAAAGAAATCAAATTAAATTGTTAATAATAGACTGGAAATACTTCTAGCTTTATCTGTCTCTTTGATTTTCTTGTGCTACTTCCAGTTCATATCTAATACCTATTAATTAGAAAGGTTTGAATCAATTTCTTCTAAAAGATCTTCCTAAAGTAATATAACAAAGCAATGTCATTCAATAAAGATACTTCTAAAAATATTATTTAACTTTATTTATTTTATTTTTAGCATTAATTGTATAGCTGTTTCCAATTTTGGAATGCTCAAATGATAAAGTTAGAAATAATAGTTATATTTATAATACCTAAACTAATATTATTTCATATTCAATTTTAAAAATTGAAGTTCATATTATTAAAAATGACTTTAGAATTAAATAATAATCAAATGTCTAAATAACCAAAATTTTCTAAACTTTAATCTTCTTTTATTTACTTTTTGATATATCTTAAGGATATATTTGCTTTTATTTAAGCTATTAAAATGTATTCATACTTCTTTCATTACTATACAAATAAAAATATTAATTTAGTAAAGCTAACTTTAAAGTTTAATTTTAGTATTATTTTAATTTAATTTTTTCTCTTTTTAATGCAATTTAATAAACCCATAATATCTGTAAAGATTTTCTAATTTTTACCATTACTTTTAAAAAATTGTGCTACTTAAGTTTGTTGTGATTTTTATTTTTTCACAGATATAATAGTTCAAGAGATAAATATATTTTATACTTAGCAATAAAATACAAAAATAAGATAAGAATTAATATGCTTTTAATTAGTATTCTAAGATACTTTTTAAGATAAACTCTTGATATAATTTTAGATTATATGATCTAATATGTCTTTATTCACTCTCCTTAGCCAATTTTTAGTTATACATGGATTTTTTTATTTTTCTATTTAAATTTCTTATTTTTGACCCATTTTTGATTTTTTAAATTTACCTAATTTAACTCTTTATGAAATAAGCGTTAAAACACAGAAAAAGATTATTACTTTTATTGGGTATTTAGATTAAATAATTAAGGTATAATGAAGACATAAAAATTGAATGCTGTTTAAATTATACAGATTAGATAAGCTATTCTAATTAGTTATTAATTAGCAGCATTTAGATATTTAAGCTAAGTTTACTTGAGAGCTAAACAAATATTAGTAATGATGTATTGACTCTAAAGTTATTAAAAGGAAAGCAATTTAAAATAAGCTCTTTAATTAATTGTAGAAATAGCTGTTTTGTTTAATTTTTTAATTAGAAAATTCTCAGTTACCTATTTATTAAGCATAAGATAAACTAAAATCTTTAATGATACTTAAATCGATAATATCAAGCTTAAATGATAAGATGCTTATCTAAAATTAAAAATCCTGGGTTAAATAAAATTTTAGCAGTAAATTGAGACTAATAAGAGAAAATCTTTATAATATAGTTACCCAATTCTATTGAGTTTTTGAATTGGTATAGTTAAGGATGTATATCAAAGAGATATAAAAAGACTTATAAAATGTTGATTATAATTCGTAAATAAATTATTTTTAGAAGCTTAATTTGGCTTTATTAACTTATTATGAATAGCTTAAGGTTCAGAACTAAATATTCATTAATTTAACTAAATTTATAATGAGAACTTATCCAAATCATAAAGAAGATGAAAGATACTTTAAAATCATTACTTCTGAATGTAAGATAATTTTTAAATTAACTAATGTGAGCAAATAAAAATATATAGTCTTTTTCTAAATAACTTTTAATTATTTAGATCCTTAGAATTAAAGAAAAAGGACTAAAAAAAAGGTAAAAATGAAATAAAAAGAATCATTTATGTAACAAGTTATTTAAGATTCATTTTTAGTTTAAATCTCTTTGATGTTGAGACAAATAATCTACTATATCTTTCCAGTGCTGGTTTCTAAGTAACTCGTGTGATAAAGCATATTCTGCTAATTTTAAGAGCTCGTTTCGATAATTGCATCCTAATTTAATTGCAAATATTCATGGTAAGTGTCTCTCAGATCTAGTCAAATGAAAAGTTTGACATCGTAAATAAAATTTAGCTAGATAAACTCATTTAGGATTTTGTAGGATAGAATAGCAATGACATGTTCTAGAAAAATTAGTATAAGAATGTCTTGCTCAAAAATCTTTTTTCAAATAGACACTGTCAAATAATAATTGATCTGATGGTTCAATTTTATGTGATTTATAAAACTAATGAAGGTCAGTTCTATTTTATTACAGTTTTAGCCACTCTTAAGTAATAGAGGATATGTAAAGTTCGTCATAAGCTCTTCAGTCATCTCCTTAAAACAGAGAATTCATTTCTTACTAAACATACTTTTTTTTCTGTTATATGGTTCAGTTAAATTTTTCTGAAGAATTAAGAAAGAAATGAACATGATCTTTAGCGAAATAGGAGAAGTAGTAGTATAAATTTCTCTAACTAATTGTAATATTTCTAAATTTATAGAAGTATCCTCCGTAAAAATTTCCCAATGAATGAAAAAATTTATATTTAGTAATGTTATGTCTATAGAAGAAAGAACTACAGTCAAAGGATAGAGTTTCTGCGTCTATTTGTAATATAAAATCATCTGGATTGAAAAATAAAGGAATTCAAACTCTCTAATCTTGTGCTCAGCAGTGCTTTTATGTTTTATTAAGTGTTTTAGGAGCAATTATATCGTAATTATATACTTTAAATCCTTGTCTTTATAAGAACTATATATTTTTCTAAAGAAATGGCTTTTCTCAATCTTTTTCTTACCCTTGTAAGAAAAATACAGGCTAATACCCACAAATTTCATAAACAATACCTATGAAAGGAAAAAATAAGGCAAACATATCGGGGGTAGCTGAAATTGTAACATATCTACTTTTAGGGAGATTGAATTTCTCCCACAAAGGTTTAGAATCAACTTACACGCAATTTTAAAATTTTAGATCATACATTTCCAAAATTTATCTTGGAGATGAAGCAAACTCATTAGATTTGTACCATTGCTTTTATATTTAATTGATTATTCCATTATAGTCCCCTTTAGTTATATAGTTCTAAAATTGCATGCGTAAGTTGGTATCATTATTTCTGTAATAAGCAAGATTAGGAATCTAATTCTATTTTGATTAACGCTTTATTTATATCTACTAAATTTAAACATTTTATCCTAAATTTATTTTTAGATAACCATAAATGTATAGAAACATTATAGACAAAAGCGTAAAAAAAACCAATCATCATTGCTTGTGCAAGGATATCTTCATTTTTTATTGAAGTATTTCAATACAAAAATTAAAGTTTTGTATAAGTTTTAATTAATTATTTAAATATAGCTATTGATAAACTTAGTTTCTATATTTTCCACTACTAGCTAAAATTAACATTTTTTAATTTATATAGATTACCAAAATGTTTGAAAAGCTATTTAACTTTAAGATTTTATTTAAATTATTAAGACTTAGAGTCTTTTAATCTAAAGCTTATATATGTGTTAATTTAATATCTTAATTGTTTAAATGCAATTAATAACCATATACTCTTCTTTCCAGCTTTTATATATTTAAGATATTTAAATGATTAAAAAAAGTCTTAAGATTAATAGAACTTATAGTTAATATGTTTTGATTCAATTTGTATATTTTAATTAGTAATTTTAAAGTTTATTTATCAAATCTATATATTTTCTATCTCACAGTATATTGCACCTTTTTGAAAGGGTAATCTATTATTTACTCATTAATACTTCTTAACTTTTTGAAGCTTCTTGAATTACTACATCCTTATACTATAAGAAATAAATTAATAATGCTTTAGCTTCTAGCAAGAATATTAAAGTTCCTTGGTTATAATATTAAAAATGAGTAGTAATGATAGATATTTGAAATAATTAATCTATAAATCTGATTAATAAAATTATTTAACTAGTCATTTGATTTGATCTTCATTCTTCAGTTTCAGATCTTTTCTAATCAGCCTTTACGGATTTATCCCATAATTCTCCAATTCTTTCTTAATCAAGTAAATTTTTAAAATGAATAGCTGGATAACCTGGTTTACCTCCACGATAGCCTTATTTTAATTGAAATTCGTTTATTTACTTAATACATTCATCAATTTCTTGCTATTCTCTACTTATCATCTATTACTAGAGGGCTTTTTCTTTCGCGGCTTGCTTTGGATTGAATAAGCCAGTAGCTGTTTTAGGTCTTAAAATTATAGGAGGTTCTTAAATAGGTGACTTAACATTTATTTATACATGTGTAGGGATTGGAAAAGTTTCTCTTTTAAATTTCGGTAATGGAGTAACGCATCCCCAAGTATTTTTTAAACTGTTTTTTCTAGTTGAAGTCATTAAAGCTTCAGTATAATCTGTATGTAGTAAGCCAATAAAATCTGAACTCTTTTATTAAGCTGCACTATTTTAGGGTGTTTTAGGTCTAGATAGGATGTCATATTTAGTTTAGTTAGTAGAATTGAATTTGCTAGTGCTTTAGCTTCTATTTTTAGATATTCCTGATTTTTAATATAATTAAGTATTTTTATCAATTCTATTCCGTGTTAACTGTATTTGCTACTATCTAAAGTTTTCTTCTCATTCCTTTTTTTTTATTTCTTCTTGTTGTTCTTACTAAATTTTTTTGTTTATGGCTTGAATAGCAAATTAATCTCCTTTTATTACTACAGGAGTAATTTAACTATCTACAGCAAAAGCAGGAAGATCTTCTATATTATTTCAGGAATTTTTGCTTATATTCTTTGTGACAGCAGGATCTTTAAAAGTCTTAGTTCGAGAAAGCTGCAATTCTTTTTACAGATCACTATCAACATATTACTCAGATTCGTTTTACAATAAAACTTTTTGCTTTGCTTTAAGTTACAAAATTTCACGTTCAAGTTTTCTGAGGGATAAACGTTACTTGGCATTTTCCTTATTCTATAAAGCAAATTATTCCCTTTATGTAAAGAAAGCTTCCAATTGTTTTTATTTATGGTTTCATTCATCTTACAGTGTCTTTTTCTATTTCTTTTAAAGAGGATTCTGATAGATTCTTTTATTTATGTTAGAAGAAGTATATGCATTGTTTCAGGTTCTATCTTTCCAAAACTCTTAGCTTTTCTTAAGAGTTGGCTGCTAAGTCGCAGGTTTCTAGTAACCGAGTTCGAATCATTGATTTTTAATAAACATTTTTGATTAACTTCAAATATTAACTTAGCTTAATCGTTATTTTAAATGCATCTACTTATTATTCAATTAAAAATGACTTCCTTTCCTACTAATTCTTATACCAATAACTACTTCTTTTCAACCCATTAAAAGAATACCTTAATACTCTAATATCACAACAATTTAAATAGCAAGCAAACTCATAATTCAAACATACTAAGTAAAAAAAATGCAGCATTACTAATCATAAACAGATACTAGTAGTATATAACTTCTAAAGGCTATTAAGCCTATTATAAATCATTTAATTATTATAGCTAAAATAACTCCAAACTGGGCAAATGACAATACAGCAAATGCATTAATCTAAAGCTACTACTATAGAAACTATTAACTTTTATCTATCATTAATATAATTGAAAGTTTTAAGCTTCCTTAGAGAGATGAGAATAGCATAGTTGAAATATAATTTAGTTATTAACTATTTATTTCTAAAGTTGTCACCATTAAACTACCTAATCATCTAAAGCTATAGTAATACATATAATTATTAAGCTTTTCTATCTATTTGCTTAATAAATTAAATTTTTAAACTTAACTCAATCAAAACCAAAAGAATTATGAAATAAAAAATATATAGTTAAGAACAAGCAATAAAATAAGCTTTTTATATGGAATAGAGTAAAAGTATATCTGATTATATGGATAATTAGATTATTATATTCAGAACTATAAGCAGAAAGACTAATGAGGTATCTAATAATCTAGTATGCAATTATATAATAAGATTAAATGCTAATTATTAGTTTAACAAAGACAAATTAAATATTTAAGCTTTTAGTTATTTCGACTCTATAGCTTATTTTATTTAGATATATGAAAACATGCTAGATATCATGGTTTTAATATAACCTATAATAATATGACAATTTATAAGATAAATAGCTGTTTAATTAGTAAAGCTTAAATTTTATGCTAAATTTAAAAAACATATAACTGTAAAAATGTCTAAAGCAATTATCAAAAAACTATAAAGAAAAGCTAACTAAGCTTAAGTAATAAATACAAAGGAAAGAAGTTTTTATTATAAAAGTTAAATTGAATATAAGATAAAATTTAAGTCCATGAAGATAGCCACATTATAAGTCTTGCTCATTGAATATTTTTTGTCTATAATTAAAATTTTATCTAAATAATTCCAATTATTAATGACTTGTAGTTAGAACAATTCTGATAAATAAAGTAATTAATTAATATTTAGATTTATTTAAAGTATACTCTGAAATTTATGCAAAGTTATTCTCATCTTTTATTTATTAACTTAAACTTTCTAAAATTTTAAAGTTTCCTACAGTATGAAAAAAGATAAAAAGCAATATAAATTTTATTTCTGTTTCAGTTTAAAATATTCCATTTTTACTTGAGCAATTGTCCTTTTATTATCTATTTCTAATTAATTTTATATTTTTAATTACTTTTTAAACTAAAATTAATTTAATATTCTCTTTAATTTATGCTTTCTGCTTTAGTTCCTTTATTTCTGCTTTAATTGGAGATATTAAGCCCATTTCTTAATCATATCCAATAGCTTTTTTAGTGTTTTCAATCATTTGCGTTTGCTAAATATTTCTCCAATTTAATTTCTTTTTTTATTATTACACTATCAGCGTCTTTTTTTAATTAGATCCACATTTAAAGCAGATATAGCAAGAATTGTTGATACTTTTAAAGTTAGATTAAATAAGCTAGGCTAATACCTTCTAATTATAATAAAGCATTTACTAGCTTATAATTTACATACTATAATTAAGTAATTCTATAGCCTAGCTCCTTTATTTCCTCTAAGTATGTATTTTTAATTATTAATTAAGATTTTAAAAATAGTAAGAAATTTACAAGTTAAAAATGGTAAATACCGGATAGAGAAAAAAGAACCAATACATTGTAAGTACTAGAAAGTATCTAGTACTTAGCATTAAGAACAAGACATAAATTATCTTCAAAGATAGCTAACAAGAGATTATGATATTAATTAAATTAAACAAAAGCAGAATTAACTCAGGAATCAGGCGTAAAGGCTAGTTTTCTTTTAATTAAAAAGAAATGAATAAGTTAAGGAAAATAATTAAGATCTAAATTTCATTAAATTAACATTTTAGGAAAATAGTGAAATTATCTAACTATAATGTAAAATATTGCATTATAAAACTAAAAAATTAAAAGCTAAAGTGTATAATTTATTTAATGCTATTATTTAGAGTGAATAGAAAGCTAAAGCTTAGACTCTTATATAAATGAAAATATAGAAATAATCTGTCTCTATTATGCAGTTTTTTAGTTAATGAGATATGAGACATCTTTACTTGATTAACAATTAATTCCTTTTATAGTGAAATGAATACAAAAAAATCGGAAAATATCTAAAGAACTTTTTTTGAAAATTGTTTATATAACTTTTATCAAAAATAAATGAATTGAATCGTTATTTTTGTTAGATTCTACTCCTTATATAATTGAGAATCTTTATAATAAGTCATTAGTTACATAAAAAAGATAAATGGTTACAAGCGACTATAATATTTGCTAAATAAGAATTAGGTTATAATTAATAAAAAGAGGCTCATACTTTCTGGAGAGGAAGGAATAAAACAGTTAGCAATGAATTTATTTGAAAATATCCAATTTATAAAAATAACAAAAATTTTAAGATTTTTATTTATCAAACAACTTAATGCATTCAAAAAAGCAGAATTCTAAATCTATAAAATTAAATCCAGTTGTTCTAAATTATGTTAAAAAATCAGAAAAAACAATAATAAGAGAATCATTCCCTTTTACTGCTATTTTCTGCTTCTTACGTGCTGTTTTAGTCTCTGCTGAGAATCCTTATTTTCCTTTTTTGGAATTTATGAAATTGAAATTTGAGAAATTTTTAATTTTCTAATAATTAACTTTGCTAGCCAGCCAAAGAACTTAAGAAGGTGAGATTGCTACTCATAAGACGTGTTTAAGAAGATATGCCTACTGTTTTAACTCTTGCTTTAAGAATGGTTCAAAATCCTTCTTAAAGCTTTTATAATATTTCAGCCATAAATAATAAATTTTAATTTTTCCTTTTTAAAACTATTAATTATTAAATCCCTTAAATAGTTTATGCATAGCACTTACAATTAGAATTTGATTAATTTAAATACAATTTTCAACAAATATTAATGATACTATTATATATAGTATTGCATACTTATAACTATTTTCTTGTTAAGAATTAAAATCTTGCTGGAATAATTTCAACTCCTTAAGAATAGAATATAATGGTTGATGATAGAAGAAGTGAATTATTTAGAAAAAGTAAGCTAAAAGTGAAATAATGCTCTTTACTAAATATAATCTTTTTAGAAATTAAATCAAAATGTTTGAAGTTAATGACAAGCACATTCTTTCCTGCTTTTAAGACACATATTGCAATAAATCTCTCTATCTTCCTTACAAAGTCGATTTCTATTATCTCCTTAAATGATGGCAACAGGTTTTGCTTTACATATTACACAAATATTTATTTAATTACTTGAAAGTGATTATTATATGTTTGAGTTAGTAGAAATTTGCTGCTAATACTGTTCCTAAGAAAAATGCTAAAATTGTGTGTTTTAATTTTAAAAGCTTTATTAGAATTATAATGCTCCACTTTTAAATTGATTTTACTTTAATTCCTCTATTCTTAATTAATAAAGATAGTTAAGCTCTTCTTTACTTAAAATTTCTTTCAAAAGGTTATCTTCGAATTAGCAATTACAACTCTGACAAGCTAAATCAACATTTGAACATTTTTTTTAACTTATTTAGTTTTTAACGAAAGTAGTTATGCAATCTTAACACTAAGTATGATTGCATTTTAATAATTTTTATTAGATTATAGGTTTTTTCTCCTTACAAATAGAACAGATGATCAGTTAATCTGATGTTTTTAGCATATTTTCTTACTTATTTAAATATTGCTCATTCTAATTTTTAAGCATTTAATTTTGGAGATACTATGTATTAAACATTTCTTATTATTGATTTAAATATTAATCATTTTTTATATTTAAATTTTACTTATTTTATTAGATTCTTTCCGCTCTTTCATTGACCTGATTCTCCTTCTAATTTATCTGCTCTAATTTTTAATTATTTAAGTCTTTTTTCTTTTAATATGCGTTTTCTTATTATGAAACTAAAGGTTTTTACTACTGTGTGTTAAGATTTTATTTTAATTTAAAATCATATATAATTTCCTCTTTTTCCTATAATTTTTAATTTAGCTACTATATTTATTCAATTAGTTCATGGAAATCTTTCTAATTTCCCAGATCTTTTAATTTTTATTCTAGTCTTTCCTTTTCTAGATTTGCTTAAATGAATTACTTATGTCATTTTTATCCACCTTAGCTGACATTCTTTCAATGATCGGCTATGATGTTCAATTCTTTATTTTCATTCTAAGTCTATTCAATAATACTTTTATTTTATTCTATTTCTTGATATTTTTCAGCTATAATTTATTTAAATTTATCATTTTCTTATTATAGTACTTAAAAGGATTGACTCAATTCGTATTTTTCTTAAATTTATTACTGTTTTTCGTTTTTTATTTAATTATAATCACTTTGCAAATTCATATGTTTCTGATTCATTTACTCCATCATATTTTGAGTCTAAACTTAGTTATTCAGCAAATTACTTTTTAATCCTTCGTTTTCATTTTACAAACTTCCTACAGTCTAATTTAATTTTTGAATTTGCAAGTTTTTCTATTATATTTCTTAGTTTTTAAGTAAAAAAGAGTCTTTAAGCTGTTGAATTATATTTTAATTATTTTAGCTATCAAAACTTTAATAATTTTCTTAGTATTATTGGCTTTCGCTTTTTATTAGCTGTTCTATTTCTAACTTCATTTACATTGAATAGAGCTAGATTTGTTGTGTTGACTTTTCTAAGTTCTAGAAAGATTAAAAACAGTATTGAATCATTAAACTTTCATCTTAGTTTGATTAATGCTAACTTTAATTGCTACCTTAAAGTACTTAACTCTTCTGAATTTCCTCAATAAACTACTGAGTTAGAGCTTTGATTTATTTAATTTAATAGTTAGCATTTTTAAGTTAATAATTTTGATTTTCTAAATCTTGATTTTTTTCTTTTATTTATCTATCTTTTAACTGTAATTCATCTTGCATGCTTTGTAGTTACTATTATATATTTTTCAATTCTAACTGATGCTATGATGTTATTTTCTACATATCCATCTTTTGTACTACAATATCATTTGCCATTTTTTATAGCTAATCAAGATATTTCTCCTGTCTACTACCTATTTAATTTCCAGCAGGCTATTATCCTAATGTTTGAGAGAAGGTTTACTGATTTACGTTTTGAACCATATTATTCTTAAAAATAAGTTCCTCTGAGAGTTTATTGAACAACTCTTAATTTATTTAAGTTTTATGGTCCAAACAGCAACTAAGTCATATATTTTCATTTTTAGAATTGTATTATTAAATCACATAGCCTTACCAAATCAATCTCCAATGAATCTCGCAAAAGCAGTGTTTGCATGGCAAGTAATTTTCAAATGCTATAGCTTTTTATTAACATTCTCAGAAATTACAAAATTAAGATGTTAAATACTACTAATTAAGCATTTTATAAAAAGATGCTAAGAGGAGTTTTATAAATTAATTATAATGTAATTCTTTATTTTATAATTACTTACTTTCTTCGCTCTTTTTTTTTATTCAAATTTGGACATTCACAAGTAATACAGTATCTAATATTTACTTTCTAGAGCAACTAACTTATGATTATAAGATGCTAGTTCATTTGAAACTTTAGAAAAGTAAAGGGAATATTTCTCCTAATAATAGAGAAAGCTTTATAAGAATGACTGAAATTAATTTAAAGCTTAGAATTTTTTATCAATATATTTAGCTTAAGTCTATTCAACTAAATTTAAATCCTTATTAAAAATGAATCTCGAAATAGGCTATAATATAGTTATATTAAGAAGAGGGGATATACTTAGGGAAATTCCATTAATTAATGCATATTACAAGTAGGTTTTAATGATAATATCTAATGTAACTTGCAAGTAATAAGCATACTGATGTAATGAAAGGAATAAAAGTAACTAGATATAACTTCTTAGAGCAGATATTATAAAATTTAGCTACAGCAATGTATTATAACCTTTTATAACTACTCTTTATTTCTAATTTATCATAGAACTTTAAGAATGCTCTTAATTAAATGGCTAAATTATTACTTATTTAAAAGCTTTTATTATTCATATTTAAATATCGCTTACTCAGTGGTATATTTATCATTTCAAAATTAAACTTCTTAAATATCATTTTTCTATTCCTCATAATTGAAAGTTAGATGCAAGGAAATTAAATAGAAAATTAGTATTATAGTTAGTTTTTCTTGACATTATTAATTAGTTTCATACTATTTATAGATAACTAATTTACTCTCTATCTTTCAACCTCTACCTAGATTATCATTATAGATAAATTGCAGGGTATTTAGTTGCTTTTATCCTAAATTCTATATCTATTAAAGAGATGTAAATTTGCTAGTTCTACTATAAAGCAAAAGCTTATGCTTATATTAATAATAAATTCCTCCTGTTTGGTTTAAATATTAATTGGTATAAAGTTAGTCTTATAGATAAGCCTATTAGTTCCTATATCCATGCTATAAACTAAAAGGCTTATTATATTTGAATTGTATCTATTTAAGTTTAAAGCTTTTAAATTTATATACCTTATTACCTTTGTTTACTTTAAACCAATTAGTCTCTAAATGAAAATATATAGATAATCATTTAGCCTTTGATTATAGAATATAAGCTTGGGTATGATGGAACTGATGATAGAGTTTAGAAGATTTGACTCTTAAAGATGGTAAGATATAAAGCTTCATTGTTGTTTCAATAATTTAAATAAATGTTATATTCAAACAATTTATTTTATAATGTCTTCTAATTAATAAAATAAATCGTTGTAGATGAGCGGTAATTCAAACTTCAACACTTTAGAACCTAAAGACTTTCAAATGTTCGATATGAATCAATCACAAGAATTTAATTAAAACCTGCGCTAAAAAAGAGAATAGTCTAACGTGCTTAAATAACCTAAACTTACCAGTTAGTGATAAGGCCATTTAGATCAGCCATCTTAATAGATAGAAGAAGAATGCTTATCTTAATCAAGCTAAATGTAAAATAAATGTTTAAGCATAGTTCCAGGGAGTTTCATAGTTTAGTGCCTAACTAGCAAAATAATCGATTGCTTTTTCCAGCAAAAGCGATAAACTGAAGAAGGAGATATCTTATAAAAATCAAGTTCTTTGATAATTGAAAGCAATTAGAAAATAAAATTAACCAAAAAGGAGCAGAAATTTGACCAAAAGGAAGATAAAGAAAATCCTATATCACTTTAATAGCTAAGGCAAGAAATTAAGGAAGAAGATAATTCCAATGTAAAGTGATTTTAAGAGTGGAGAAAGTAAGTCGTAAAATAGGACGATAGCTTTACCTTAAATCCAGTTTCAGAAACTCCTAATTCTACTTCTTAAAGAAAAATCAATAATTAAACATTATAAAAGCAAGAACAAGACTAAAAAACTCCTTATAATATTAGTCCTTAAAATTAAAGAGAAACTTCATAGCTACACATTTCCTAGCTAGATTAAAAAAGAAGAAAGTAGTTGAAATTAGAAGGATACTTGCAAAGTCAAGAGCTAAACATAAATATAGATGAATTTCTAGACTCAAGTAACTAAAGCTCTAATCAGCAAGTAAATTAAGAAAGTTATTTAAATCAAATAAAAACACCTGAGATTAAAATCAAGCAGAGTATCTTATCAAATAATTTGGAATAGATTTAAAAAGTCGAAAACTCTAACCAATCATCAAAGATGAATATTAGTCTGCAAAACTAGCAATAAATAGGAAATCTCTTGATATCTCCTCAGAGTGCTAAAATTTAGCAAACTAGTGCCAATAAATAATTTTTAAACTCGGAAAGTAACAATAGACTAATACTAACTGCAGAACCATAGATAAATACCATTTCTCCTAAAATTTTTAATCAAAGAGGTCAAGAAAACTTGCAAAAAAGTTACTTTTCTTCAGTAAAAATTGAACCATTTAAAAAAATATAAAACTCCCTAGATGCAAAATCCTCATATAATCAACATTAAATCGAAGAAAAAAACCCTTTTTAAATTCACAGTGAAGATATTAAACCAGCTTAGCTTTTTTCACCTAAAGAGTTTAGTCGAGAATAATTTTTTTCTCAGTAGAAGCAATTACATATAACATTTACCAATCCTAGCCCTACTTCAACAATTAATTAGCAACATTTATCTCATTCAAAATAATAAAGTGCTTAGTTCAATTAAATTAATTAAGTACCTTTCAAATCAGAAATTCCCTCAATTTAATAAAAGGAAAATTTCTATATTGAGAAAAATATAGAACTAAAGGATAATTTACAATCTGACAAATAAAAGGGTAAGACTTAATATTTAGGGTTGAGTGATAACTAATGAAAAAAGTAGTAGGATATAGATTGCTTAGAAGAGATTTTAAAGAAAGATTTTTAAAAGTTAAGGATTATTAATATTTAATACGTTATAAGTTATAAGATTAGTGCCTTTCTTAAAATTTTCTCTTACTATCTACCTTTTCTTTATCAGTATTAAATACCCTTAGTTTAATTAATGTATAAAAGATACTTACAAGCAATTTTAAAATACAGGAAGTAATTCTTTAAATCTAACTGTAGCTTTTTATTTAGAGTAAAATTGAAAAATATTTGTAATACCAAGAGTATCATAGCTATTGTACCACTTAATGAAGAATTTAAAATTAGTGTATCTTATATAATCTCTTTTTATAACTTAATTTAATTTTCCTTTTCATACTAAAAATGGAAGAGGAAAACAGCGTTGAAGTAGTAACTCAAATAGATAAAAGAATGGAGTAACTTAAGAAAGAGGTTGAGTAGATGGAAAAATTGTATAATTTTCAATAAAAGAGTCAAAAAAATTACATTTCAGAAGAAAAAAGCTTAGCAAATCCTAATAACTAGCCTAGGTATAAAGATTTGATTAAATTATCACCTCCAGACTCCCCTTCAAAAGTATAATTCAAAGCTTAGCCTTATAAATCTGACCCTAAATATTTAAAAACATTAGAAAATCCTCCAGATCCCTTTGATCTTTATGATAAGAGTGTAGAAGAACCAATTTGTCTGGTGGGAGTTGAAAATATGAATATTCCTCCAAGATTTACATGGGATAGTGATTGGATATATCATAGTAGAAATAAGCAGATTTTAGAAGAAAGTAAACAAATATTGTTTTAATTCTATCAGATTGTTTGATTAAGTCAATAGTTTCTATTAAGACTTCCTACTCTTATTTAGAGCTACTTTATCAATATTATAAACTAAGTCTTTTAAATTTAAAATACTAGTTACCTTCCTTTAGCTTAGTTAGACTTTATTAAGTAAACTATTTGAGCTAACTAATATAATACTTATAAGCATCATCAGTAAAGCAATTTAATTTATTGTTTAATTGTCTTATTAGCAGCATATTCAGAATGTATATTCTCGACATTTACTAATTATTTAACTTTTCAAACCCTGAATGATATTTTACAGAATGATTTTAAGCTTTCAAAGTATACTGAGAAATAGTATAACTAAAATTGATTGATAACTAACTTCCCAGATATTTTGATATTAGTTTTATGAATATTTAACGAATACTTAATTAAACGTAATTCGTATTTATTAACTTACCAATTTAAAATTTAGAATAAATAGGTTTATAAAAAATGATGACGATGCATGTCCTGATTTATGAGGTCTCTAATCTTCTCTCTGAACTATAATCCTCTTTCAAAACTTTTTATTTCGATATTAGATTAATTAAATCACCTTCTTTACTCCCTCCTGATCTTTCTACATTATCAATTTTTAAAAATAAAAAAAGTTTGCTAAAGCAAAAGAAGAAAAAAGTCTAATATAGGGTTAATTATATCTCTGAAGAAATCGATAAAGGTATATAGTTAAACACTATAATAAAAACTATTAATCTGTATACTATTTATATATCTAAATACATTATGGCTAGAAGCTTTACCAAGCTAGGTATCTTTATGACTGAAATAGATTAAATTTGCATCTATAAGTTAATTAGAAAGACTAAGAAAATATCTAAGGAAATGCTTAGCAATGTTGATTTAAAATATTTAAAAGCATTATGATAACAATAAACTTTACTAAATAGCATGATCATCACATTGAGAAGATATTTATAGTCTAATTTGTCAGACTATATGGCATTATAATTAAAGTAGGTAGAGCATTACATTAGCTAAGAAGTAAAGCTTTAACTTTCTAAGCAATATCTCCTTAAATTAATTTCTTAGGGTAGGATATAATTATTATATTCTGTATAAAATCAAGTTTAGTTATTAGATTTAAAAAATAAGGCTTAAGCATTATAAGAATGGAGAGTCTTAACACTAATTAAAACATTAAAATGCAAATAAGTGAAATTTCTTTATATCCCATTGCTATATTAATAGACGAATTAAAGTGCGAAGAGGTTAAAAGGCGTATCAATTCTGTATAAAATTTGCATGGAATAGCAGTAGCATTAGGATATGAAAGAACAAGAACTGAATTATTACCATATCTATCTGAATTAATGGATGATGATGATTAAGTTCTTATCGAACTTGCTAATTCTCTCTCAAACTTTGTACCTTATATTGGCGGGAAAAAATATAGTCATTTGCTGTTAACACCTCTTAGATAATTATGCTAGATGGAAGAAAAAGCTGTTAGAGATACTGCAGTCTAATCAATTAAAAAGATTTATACTCCTGATAAAAGCTTTATTGTAGATCTGTTTAAAGAAGAAGATTTCTGTAGTAAATGTGCTGCGTTGGAACTAATTTCAGCAGCATCTAAATAAACACAAGAATAGCTTATTGATGTTATAAACCAAGGAATAAATAATGAAAACCTAGAAGTTAAGCTTTCTAGTGTAAATGCTTTAGTTTAGATAAGTTTGGAAAAACCTATAGAAGCTATTGAGTAAATATTTAAAATCATAAGCAAAAACAAAGAAGAAAGCATTAGAAATTAAACAGTTAAAGTATTTCTAGCTAAAGTATGTTAAAAAGAGTTTTTACGTAAATAACTTTCAGAACTTATGTAAGATAGTAATCCAGAAGTCAGAAATAGCTTTGTGAATAACATAGTCCAACTATCTGACAAGTTTTAAGAAGATCTAAACACAATAATTTTACCAAACTATATCAAATATTTGACTGATAATGATCTATAAGTCAGAAAAAATGCTGTTTTATAGCTTGCATCTATGTAAAAAATAATAGCTGAAGAAGTTTTTGATTAGTAGGTGTTATCAAAGATAAACTTAAGTGACAATTAATAAATCAGATTTGCATTAGCTCAGTAAATTTATTCCATTCCTATTAGTAAAGTTCAGCATTTTATTTAGGTACTGCTCAAAGATGAAACTCATGAAGTAAGATTAGAAATGCTAACTCGCCTTGATTAAGTTTAACCTTTAAGCTAATAATTGATTTAATAGATTAATCCTGTAATTACTGAGTTATCTAAACACAGTAACTGAAGAATTAGACTCTAGATAGTAAAGTTAATTCCTAATATGTATAAATGACTTGGAAAGTCTTAATATGAATTTTTAAGCAACTTATATTTAACTTTGCTAGAAGATTCTGTCTTTGCTATAAGATAATAGTGTGTTAGCATTGTAGCTTAAATTTACTAAGAGACTAAAATTGACTTACTTAAAAAGTTAATACTCTCTTAAGTTTTCCTTCTCAAGAATAATCAGAACTATTTGCACAGAGTGACAGCTTTATACATCTTAAATGAACTAATGCCTATTCTACCTTTGCAATATATAGATCTAGAAATCTAACCTTTTTTGCTAGACTTAAGTGAAGACAAAGTTCCCAATATCAGAATGAACGTTTGTAAAAGCTTGAAAATACTAGGAAGCAGAATAGGAACGTCCGGCTCTCATTAAGTATTGAAATTTCTGATTAACGACGAAGATATAGATGTTAGAGAAAGTGCAAAGAAGGCTTTAAATTTGTAATTTAATAGTTATTCATCCATAACTTAGGTTTAAGGTATATAAAGTCTACTTTCATACTTAAAACTACATTATATACCAAATTAAATTTTAAGTATCAAGTAATAACTATCTTCTCCTATTCTATACAGGCAATACTGCTTATTTATTTACCTTACCTCTTATCTATTAACCACAGATAGGTTTTGTTAAAGTTTATATTTCAACCCTATAAAGAAATAGTTGAAATATCTACTTATTAATAGTGCTAATTTTTAAATAAATAATAATAGTTAATTACTAGGAAAGATATTTAGTTTCTTTGAGTTTATTTTTAAGGAGTGTATAAGTGAAAAAGTTAGAAAAGGAGTAACTATTAAACAAACAGAAATATAGTTAAACTTACTTTTTATTAATACTCTTGCTATTACTATTGCTATTTATCATATCACTATTACTTACTATATTTATATATCACAAACTACCTACTAACTGAACTATTATTAATATAAAGAAAATTAATATCCAGTTTAGTTTAGTTTTGATTAAACTAAAATAGAGTAGAAAGGTTATTAAAAGAGATAAAGTTGATAGAGTTATATGTACTAAGAGAGCGAATGAACTAATAAGTCTTATAATTATTCTATTACTATTAATAGCTTAAAGTGGTACTTAAAAATAAGTAAATTTATTATTTAATTAGCACAATAGTACCAGTTATATACCTCATTATATACAACCTTATCTGTATATTCATAATTTAGTATCTAATATACTTCTATGTAGAATAAAGAACCTGCATAATATACTTAAACTAGTAAAATATTCTAGCTTATCCTATAATTTAGAACATGGAAATGAAAGTAATCCTAGATAGCTATAAGCTAGAGTAGTAGCAGTTTAATAAGAACTATTTGGTATTATCTTATATCTTTAGCTAAACGTTATACTAAAGCTTATATAAGTTTATGCTTTCAATTAGAACAATTGTAATCAGTTATATGGCGCTAGTTTATGTTTCTTAGTAGATACTTTTTATGAGATTAAATAAGCAATATCAATAGAAGAGAAATGAGAAGTTAATATATATAAGAAGCTCTATTTCAATAAGATTAGTGATTAGAGAGTTTAGTTTAAAGATATAGATTTATAAAATAGGGAGATGTACAAGAGTTGAAAGTAGATAATAAATAAAATGGAAGGTAACAAAACATTATCAGATAATTAATAATTACTATAGAAAATTGAATTCCTTTAACTTGAACTTGAAGAAGCTAGATTTAAGCAACAGAACTTAAATAAAATGAATGAAGCTTTGCTTTAAGCAATAAACTAGAATCCCTAAGAAGAAATTATAAGTAAATCTATGTAAAATGAGTATCTAAAAACTATTTAGTAGTAAAGAAAGGAATTGTAAGACTTAAGAATGAGATATCAAGATGCTTTGCTTAAAATGAGCTAATAGGAATGAATTTACAAAAATAAAGTGAATGAACTGGAAAGCACTCTTAGGTAAAATAGTATTTTGCACCAAGCTCAGATTTAAGAACTCTAGTTTTAACTAGAGTCCGTTAATTAAGCTTAAAAAGATCCATAACAGACAAGCTTTGATTTTTAAAAAAGAAAGGTTTAAATCGATTCAGAAATGGAAAATTTAAAGGAGTAACAAAGAAAACAAATCAGTGAAATAATTTTACAACATGAGGAATAAATATTGGAAATACGCAACTAAAACAAAGCTGAAAAAGAGTCCTTAGAATAGAATATTTAGTAACTGTAAATTTAATTATAGAACTAAAATAAAGATGAGTCACTCAAAGAAAAAGATATTGAAAACCAAAGGCTTAAATATCTCTTAAATGAAAAGGAATAACTTTTTAGTAATACCACTCAAGGATTCAAATAAAAACTGGAAGATGCAAGGTAAATGTGCTTACAATTTTAAAAACAGTAAAAGAAGTTCAAGAAAATAGAAAAAGAATGCAATATCTATAGAAAAGAGTGTACTATATTAGAAACAAAATTAGAAAATCAAAGCTAGAAATTTAGTCATCTAATAGGACATAAAGAATAAGAAATTAAAGAACTTACATAGCAACATTAATTCTAATTGCAACACTTTAAGTAAAGAATTGATTAATTATAGACTGCCTATGAAATAGCTTCATAAAACTAAACATAAAATTATGATAAATTGATTAATGATAACCTTCAAAAAGATAAAAAAATACAAAAACTTAGATATAAGCTAAGTAGATTTTAGGATAATTCCTATAGTGTTGATTATCAATTTAATACTCCAAATTAGAGAATTGGTAAAATCGAATGCACCATTCTAAACACAGAGGAATCCACTATAAAAGAATAAGATTCGATTAGGATAGTTATTGATAAATAAAGTTAAGAAATAGATAAATTAGTGAATGAACTAAAGCATGTTAAGATACAGTGAGCAGAATCAGATCATTAGAAAGAAGAAAGAATCATTTAATTAAATTAAGAAAATAAATATTTGACTCAAAAACTCATTCAATCTAAGTAAAATGACGAATACGAAACTCGAATCAAGCAGGCAAATAACAAACCTAAAATTCTAATTAAACCTCCTAAAAATTTAGGCGATAATAGTCCTTCAAGGAGTAATGGAAATGTAAATTGCTAAAAGATAGTAAATTGATTAATTGTATTTTTATATAATAATTCTTAGTCAACTAATAATCATTTCAGTACTTTACTTAATTCAAAATAGCAAGCTATTTATGTGAATCTTTTTCAATTGATTAAGCTATAAATCAGTAAAAATAACACCTATTTTAAACTAAAATTTTACAGTACTAATGTAATATTTTTAACAGTAATAAACATAAATGAGCATATTTAATAAACTGTTTATTTAGAATCTTATGTTCTAATATATTTATCGTATCAATCATTAGATAATTTAGCATCTTTATATTTTAAGATTCCTATACTTTGAAAATAGAATAAGCATTACAAATAAAAAATAGCACCAAAAAGAAAAACTATCATCTTTTATACTACTTAGCTTGATCTCTAAGCTTGTGAAAATTAGGTTCTAAGTATTTATAAAGTTAAGCTGTTCTTTGAATTTTGTATGAAAATGGATTAGTAAAAGTAAAGAAAATAAAGAAAGAACGTTAAGCTTTAAATAGAGATTTAAATGAAAGAATGCATTTCTAATTGAATTAACTATTTTTCAAAATATTCTATTGTGATAAGTATGTCAAAAGCAGTTTTAGAAATCATTGAAAAATTAAAGTCTGAAAAATCACCAAGTGCTGAAGATTTAAAATTAATAGTTTCTAAAATTTCCTCTTTAGAAAGCTAGAAAGTACTTATAAAGTATATAGGCTCTAGTGGTTTATCCAAGCTGCAATAGTTAATGCATTGTGAGGTTACTGATTTAAGAAAGCTATCAGCTTAGATTTTGTGTTTATTGACTTATAAGAACGATGAAACAATTGCAATGCTGTGTAGTATTTTTGATTTCACAAATGTTTAAGATAAAATTTGCTTTAACAGAATTCCTGACATTGTGTCCAGAATGCTTCAAAAAGATCCTTCAATATTAGACAAAGTAAAGAATATAAAAAGAGAAAATAACCAAATATATTGATGCTTTCCTCCTTTAAATATGAGCGATGAGTTTCCTGATCCATTGTTTTATATGATAGGAACGTTTGCTGATTTGAGTAAAGAGACTTAATAGTAAAAGCAAAGCTAAATGAGAGGAAAATAAAGCAGAGTAGAAAATACAGCCAGTTATATAGAGGAGTCATAAGCGCTATACAAAACAGTTTAGTACGATCATTTTGAAAGCTCAGTAAACCAAAACAATAATAAAATTAATAATTAAGCATAAGCTACTATAGGTATCATTAATTAACCTCGTGAAATTCCCTTCTAAATTGAATAAATGCCTACAAATCCAGGCCATCGAAGAGCTGCTACCGCATCAAAAGATATGAGAAAATCTTATAATGCCAAAACTTCTACTGCAGTAAGCTCTCATGAATCATCAAGACAAGAAAAGTCTCAAGAAAGAAATATGACTAATAAAACTTCAAATTCAATCGAATAGTCTATACAAAGAATTCGTGGTGCTCTAATCAAAGCTAAAATAAGTTAAGCCCAAAAAGTCAAGAAAAACATTCCTATCTAAAAAATTCCTTAATATAAGAAGGAAGCATATGAAGAAATATTTTAAAAAAGAAAAGAAATTTACGATAAAATGAGACTAAGTTTAATGAGTCCGATTAGCAAAATTAACTTTGTGAAAACTCCTTCTCCCATTTTAAAGGATAGAAAGAAAATTAGTTAGACTGATAGAGTTGAACAGCTAAAATAGTAGTACTGAATGTATGATAAATTGATTTATTTATGTTTTTCTTTATTTTAAACAAGAGCGATAATAAGTATTATAATACCTTATAGTACTAGTTAAGTTTATTAAGTACTATATTTCCATTTTTTTTTATTCCATTTTTTCTTTGATAACGAAAGAAGATATTAAGTGCTATCCCTCATATTTAAGAACCTTCAATAAACTATCTAAGTAAATGATTGAATTTATATTTTATACTTAAAATGACTCTCTGATTGAAGATATTAGCTATAGTTAATTATTTCCATTCCTTATATTTTCACAAATAAGCATAAAATATGTAGAAAATGTCTTATTTTAATTTAATATGTTTCTTAGTATAAATTACCATATATATTTATACTTACTAGTCCCAAAGATTTTCTATTTATTGAAAGGTTTTATTTAATACAAGAGCTTGAAATTTAAACTACCGTTAGAAAATCTTTATTTAGTGACACTAGAAAGTTAAATTCAAAAAATATAGTTTAAGAGAATAAAAAAAGAAGAGCAAGATAGTTAGATAATAAAAAATAATTAAGCTAGAACAAAAAGAAATAATTTAAGAAATATTACTACTCAGAAACTATTATTCACTATATCTAGAATCTTGTGAATATAATATTTCTCTAAGATAAATCATTGTGAGTCAAGATTACTGCTAAAATTTGAATCTTAATTTGGTTTTTAAAATATTAGATTTTCCTATACTGCTATAAGAATTTAAGTCTAAAATCTAAATTTATTATTTTAGTTTATTTTAAATTAAAATTTGTTTTTGTTATTCGTAATATCTTAATCTTATTAAAATTTGAGCTTTTGATTATAAAAATATTGAAAAATAGAATTTCAAATTAATAGACTCTTAATGTAAAGCGAATATCTCTTACATTTGCTAGATCTAGAAGCATTCTACTTCATTATCATTATACATTTTACTCTTACCTTTTAGTTAGGTATTTTGCTCTGATATTAGTATTTTAGTATTTCTATTTTTATCTTTTAAATAAAAGCTTCTACTCTAACCAAACTTAAACTTATTGTACTATAAGTGCCTTTAAAGCAATTACTTTATATACAATAGCCTATCAATGCTTTAATATTTAAAGAAGCTAGGATTCTAGTGAAATAGACGAAGATTTAAAATTATAGTTAATTGTAAAAAACAAACTTTTTTAAATAGAAAGAAATCATATTCGAAGACACTTTAACAATGGGGACATTTCTAATCTAATAACTGAATAAGAAAAGCTTTCTATAAAATGTCCTTATTATGCTTAATTACTCTTATTTAAGAATATTGGATGAAAAATAGTAGAAACTTAAAAAAGCATGAAGAAGAAGCTTTAGGAAAACTATGAATAAGCTATATAAAATTATACAATTATTGAGATATATAAGGCTTTTCTTTTCAGCTTTATTCTTCTTACTTTATTTTTCTAATTAAATGAGCAGTTTTATTTAGATATAAAAAGATTATTACTTAAGTTGAAATACAGTTAGTTATAAGATAGGTAAGTTAAATTAGCTAAGAGTAGTTACTTTTTATGTTTGTGATTAAATAAGAAAATTAACTTTTTCCTTTTTTAGTTTTATTCTAGGAATAAAATTAATTAAATAAGCCTTTTGTGATTATTTTATTCATTTAGGCTATAAAATAATCACTCATATTTCTAAAATATTTAAATAAGAATTTAGATATCGTGCATATCAAAAGTCAGCGTAAAATATAATTAGTCTATTTGCTATGCATATAGAGCTAAAGAAATAGCATAACTCTAGACTTTATCTAGTAGTAATGAAGAGATGTATAAATAAGATAGTATATAATTATATAATAATTGTATAACTAAGGTTATTTATTGTATGAAGGTTTTAAATATTACCATTTCATCTATTTATCTTTTTAATAAGGCTTATGACTACTGTCACATCATCCTTTTTTCCTCCAGTAAAGTCAAGACCATTAGCTTAAGCTTCTTTGGCAAAAGGAGTATCTTCTTATTTATTTTGCGAGTGTTCCCATGCACTTATGCAAAGATTTTTAGCAATCTTCTATGTATTTTAACCTTCTTCAAGGGCTTAATTTATACATTCATTAGTAAGTTCATCAAAATGATTGTCAAAATATCCATCTGTACCACATACTATCATATCACCATCTTGAACAGGAATTCTAACAGTTACTGCATCTTAAGGAGTGGTTTCTTTAAACTATTTGCTATTTTCAATCATTTCCTATAACTTAGTTTATTATGATTTTTTCAACTTCTAAAAATATGAGCTATCAGGCCATTTTATTAGCTAGCAAGGAGCATTAAAACTATAGCAGTGCTAATTTGACTTATATATATAAAGAAGTTTTGAACTATCACAAGATTAACTATGCACCTATCTTAGAAGGGCGATTTGCGAATCTCCTATATATGTTATATAAAGAACTGAATCGTAAATAAAGTAGATACAAGAAGTAGAACTTCCAACATGCCTATTTTTTTTAAATGAATGATCTAATGCATTAATTCCTAGTTACTAAAGCTCATTTTCAGTAAACCTTTCTTATTGGGCAGTTTCTCTCTATTAAAACTATTTATTAATGAATAAGCAAGCCTCCTATATTAACTGCTCTGCAAAATACTTAGGATTTATATTAAACTACTTTCACTGCGAAACACCATCAGCAATTCCGCAAACTTTAGGAAAAATGACCATAGCATCTGAACTATAACTAGGATGATTACTTTTATTTTTAGGATGAGGAAGCATGAATCCAGCAGATACCATCTACAAGCTTTAATTAGTTTCCAATGATGGAACTTTAAAGAATAGATCATACTATAATAGCTCGTCAATGATCTCTATTAAGTTAACTTAGTTTGTTTGAATTTAATTAATCTCTTATTTATAGTATTCAGTTCAATGAATTGGCTTGTTTCTTACTAAAGATTAAGTTGAATTTCTTCTAATATTTATAATATTGCTATCTAATTAGGGGTTATCTTCGTTCTTTTGCTGTTAATACTCTTCACTAATCTTTTTCACTCCATCAACTAAAAACTGAAATTTTAGTATATTTTTGTGAACTTCATTATAGAGTAAATAGTCACAGATCCAAGCTTTTCGTACTGTACAGTATTTCATCTATATTTTGTTTTTCCAAGGGTTAACAGTGAAGTTTCCAATTAATTCTACTGATTGAGCTTTCTATATGAACTTGATTATTGGCATTTTCAGCTTTTTACTTAATTTTTCCTGTTTAGATACCTTTTAAGCAAGATATTGTCGGAATTTGGACTAAATTAAAGTAGCAGCTTATATGTTTTAACTTGTAATTGCAAGCTTATTTTTCTAAAAATAGTTTCACAGCATTGATCCTGTTTTCGCAATTCAAGAAATTTGCTCATTAGGATAGTCATTAGATTGTACTAGTTAGGAAGGCTTGTAGTTTTACTTATTTAAAATGTTTAATTGTTCATAACTTTTGCATTAATTAATCATACAACCCTTGCACATTTTTAATATTTAGACTTTCATGAGTCTCTTCACTGGAAATTAAATTAAATAGTATATTAATCAAAAACAAATCTATTAAAGTCCTGACCAAAGTGTAGATAGTCTTAAACATGTCCTAATACTTTACTATATTCTGTAACTTTTCAAATTTTAAGTCCTTCTATAGAATTAATTTATATACATGTACGATTAGAGTGACTATAGCTAATAGCAAATAGAGGTTAGATTATTAATATATTTAATATAGAAATAGTAATCATAAATAGATACTATAAAGAGACTTCTTTGGCTATATAATTACTTTTATAAAATAGTCACTTCTTAGTCAACTATTTAGAACTCTAAAGTAACATGCATTCTTATACTATTTTAAGTTATAAAAAGTTAAAATAAGATAATTTCCTCCATGCTTTTAGTTTAGAATTAATATGATGTAAGGTTTATTAGCAAATAAGATTATCAATTTTTACTTATTGCACTCTATTTATTAAATAAGGCCTCTATTATCTGTTAGTTCTTTTATATTTATTATTATATGAAAAACCCTATTTTTCTGGTGAGTTGTCTCCTGTCTCTCGCATTTGCTGGCTCTGAATATGAATAATGCTAACTTTCTTTAGTAGAGATACTTAGAAAGGCATTATTTGGAGATGCTTAATCTATTAAGTAGATTTATTTCTCAGGCAAAGATCCTATGGAATTTGGCTATTATGACGCTTGTAATTCTTTAGAGGATACGCAATATCTGTTGATGACATTCTCACCTCATTTTCCTTCTCTTGGAGCTTTAGGACTTTGTGGTCCCAAAAATTGCTCATTAAACCATTATAAGTAAATACTAGTTGACTTGGAATCAGTTGGAGGAGACGAAATTGTAATGAATTTTCTAAGAAATATAAACATTTATAGCTTAGATATGGTAAGGCTTGCTGATTTCAATGTTAGCTTTCCTAAATAGCAAGAAAGTAAGGAAAGAACATAATCTGGCTTTTACATAGTAGTTGTCTTTGCAGCTATCTTCATTCTTATCGCAGCTTTAGCTACTTCATATGAATTCTTTTTGATTCATTCTTTATAGAAGGAAAAAGAGAAAAAGTAGAATCTACGAATTATTAATACCAGTAGAACTAATGATCTAACCAATGAAAACTCATCAGATTAATCTGAAATAAACTCCTTTATTTAGGAATAATAGAAGGAAGAAAGCTTAAATTATGACACACTAACCAAGAAATAAAAAGTTATTCTTTGCTTTTCATTAAGCAATAGCTGAAAAGACTTACTAATTCCAAGAAAAGAGCCTAATGTATTGATATGTCTTGATTTTGTCAGAATAACATCTGCTGGATGGCATATGGCCTTCAACTTAGCTTATTTCTAGTTGGCAGATGTTATTTGGAATTTCGACTTTGTAGGTTGGGTTTTACCTCAAATTTGATTTGGAATTGCTTTTGGAGCGCTTTTTGCTTAAGAGGCATTTTTATTAGTTTCAGGTTTCTTAGCAGTTTATATAGTTTATGATTTAATGGTATTCAAAAAAATCCACAATTTTGGATATATATACTTACATAGATTCATTCGTTTGATTCCTTTGTACTACTCAATGTTTTTTACTATATGATACATTTTGCCAAATATTGGCTTCGGACCAAATTGAGAAGAAATGAACAGATGGTTGGATGAATGTAACGAAAAGTGATGGAGTAATCTACTTTTTATGAACAATATGATTGTTGATCAAAATCCAGATAAATGGGGTTGCTAACCTTGGACATATAACTTGGCTCTTAATATGTAATTTTTCCTTCTAATACCCCCAATCTTATGGATTTACTTAAGAAAGCCTTATATTAGTTGGATTATTCTTATTTTATATAGTTTGGCCTCTATTGGAATGGGAATCTATTTGAATGATCACTGAGATATGAAAATAGTCTTAGTCAGTCCTACTACAGTGCATCTTAGAGATTTATTGTATCCTTTTTACACTAGAGCTGCTAGCTATTATTTGGGATCTTTGCTAGCTTTTATCTTCGTAACTCATATGAACTAAAAAGGAGATTTAAATGTGCACTAGGATAGTATTAGCTTGTTTATTATAAAGCTTTTTAGCAAATCGGAGTGAGTCAGTTGAATTTCAATAATTACTGGATTCTTCTTAGTTTCGCTTATAATTTTTAGCCCAGTCAGCGTTTATAGTGATCTAACCTCTGATTTGAACTTTTATACAAGCTTTACGCGATGGCCTTAATGATTAAACGATACTTTCGCTGGATCTTCAAAAGCAATTTTTGCTTTGGGTGTAGCTTTAAGTTTACTGCCAGTACTTTTAGGCAGACTACTAATAGTTCGCTTCATTATGACAGCTTAATTCTGACAACCACTAAGCAAAATTTGTTTCTCAATTTATTATTTCAATTTATACCTTTGATGTTTATACTAAGCTAGGAAAATTAAGCTTTATTTTGGGGATGGACTCTTTTCGCAATTCAATACGCAACAGCATTAGTGGCAACAATTTTTGGTGCCTTCGTTGTATATTTCTTAGTAGAAGCACCTTTTAGAAAGATAGAGAAGATATATTTCATATCTAATCAAGATTTAAAATAATAACTTTAACCTTAAACTTCTTAACTTTAATTACCCAATAATACTTCTTACTTTTAGCCTATTTCTATATCTATTTTATAATTAAGTTTAGTCTTCTCTTATTCTATTTAATTACTCATAATATAACCATTTCTACCTTTCTATTCTGATTACAATGTTGAAATTATAGCTATTCTAAAGATTTAATCTAAAGGAACTGGATTGTATTATAAAATGGCTTTTAGTTCAGTATTTTTAACAACTTGTTAATGTTACAATATCTTAAAGAGGAGTAATGTAGTTTTAAAGCTGCTTTATTCACAATATGGAGCAAGCTTAAGTAATTACAGTATACCTTATATAAGAGCATTTAAAATACCTAACTAAGAGCAATTTGCATATACTTTTCTCTCTCTAAAGCTAAGAAATGGGTATTGATGTAATAATTACTCCGAAGCTAAGCTATAGAAGACTTTTATCTTAAAGCAAATATATAAGCTAAATATTTTTAAAAAGGGGAGCTGGATTTTGATAGTAGAGGATAATACGGGAAGACAAATTAATTATTAATAGCTTTAGAAGTGAATTTAGTAAAACTATAATTTATAAAATGGTAGAAACTTCAGCAACACCACTTATTAAAAAGGTTAACAAAGGGTCAAATAAGTTTGGGTCAAAAGTAAAGAAGTTTTTCTGTTGTTGTATTAAACCTTAGGGAGAAAATGAATTAATTGACTAAGAAGATCCTGGCACTGCGATAAGCATTCTTTAAGGTAGTGCAACTTAATCTCAAGGACTTTAGTTTAACGCTGAAATGAATGCCGTTTTTAGAAATAAAATTCCAAAAGGGAAAAAAAACAGCAGCGATAAATGCTTAGTAAGAAGTTACCCGATTGACCGAACTTAATTATATGGTAAAGATGAAGAAAGAATTTTTGCTAAATTTACAATAACTAATATTAAAGTACCTAAATCTCCTTAGCAACGAAGGCCTAGCAGTATAAGTGAAAAATAATGAAAATAGGGTCATGTAATATTCCATAAATATGATGAAAGTATTAATATAATAAAAGATAGTATGAAAGAAATAACCCATGAAAATATAGCAAAATATATTGCAAACAAATGCTCTAGCTGTTAAGTTATAATAGATGGCTTTAGTGGCTATGGAGGTAATACAATTCAAGTAAGTCATTATTAATTTATATTAGTTTGCTTTAAAATCCAAAGTAATTGCAATAGAAATAGACCCTTAGAAGATTTTGGCTGCTAAGTAAATAGCAATGAAATATGGAGTTCAGGATAATATAACATGAATATAAGGGGACTACTTTTAAGAAATTAAAAAGCTGTAGGGTGATTTAGTTTTCTTAAATCCTTCGTTTTCAGAGTAAGATATGCTTTAATAAAAAATTGACTTAGAAACTTAGATTACTTTACATAGTAGTACTAAGAGAAATAACAATGCAGTGCCAACAGTGTAAGATATATTGGAATCAGCTTCGCATATAAGTAGAAACATTTGGCTTTTATTACCCAAGTACATTGATCCATAATAATGTTTTAAGATAGTTAGTTAAATACAGGTATTACAACCTTTAGTAGAACTAGAACAATATTTCTATAAAGATAAGCTTAAAAAGATTTCTGTCATCCTAGGAAATATGGCCAATATATCTTTAAAAGAATGTACTAATATTTTGGCTTCAAGACTAAATGAATCAGGTCAACCTTAAAAAGCTATTATTGCTAACCTACTAGAAAAAATAGGACATAAGATATGTATATAAATGCTTTCGAAAACTGAAAAAATCCAATAAGAAGGAGGTATTCAAGTCAATTGTGGAGAAGCAAGGAGAAGAACAAAAGGAGGAGTTTTTTTTCATATAATGAGAAATGAAACAGATATAGACTGGAAAAAGGATATTGATCCAATAAACAAAAAGAAAGATAAAAAAATGAAATCTTCGTCAATAAAAATGCAATTAGAAGAAACAACTCCACATAATATTATTCCAGATAGTCCATTAGTAACTGAAAATATGCATTCCAAAATGTAGTAGTATGATCTACAAGTAACAAAATCGGATCTCATTAAAGTGGAAGATGAATCTCCAATTCATTACGAAGAAAACAAAGCTTTCTGATTTATTTTTTAAAATCAAAATATTTTGGTTCTATAATATTATAACACAATTGCCCTCGCTATTTCAAATAGCATGATTTAAGCGCAAAAAATCTTTAAAGAGATGTATATTTTATTAATAACAAGTACTATATATTATAATAGATATCTAATAGCGCTAATTTTTAGAACTAGAATCAGCAAAATAACAGGAAAATAATTTAAAGCCTTTTACTAATAAATATCCTAATTTAATAACTTAAAAGCTATAAACTGCAACTCTTTCAGTTTAGAGATATAATAGTTAAATTACAACTAATCATTCATTTTGTTAAAGATATTTATCTCTACTTACCTTGGAAAAATTACTAGTAACTCTATCATAAATGTTTAAAATTGTATTTTAAATGCTTCACTAGTTATGATTTTTGATATTGTTCTACAAATTTAATTAATCATATGTTTTAACGTTAGAGCATTTTTATCTCCTTTTTAGTTTGTAGATTTTCGCCTTTATTTAATTAAGTAATAAGCGCATTATAAGTCAATTAATATAAACTTGTATAAAAATTAAGAAAGGAAGAGACTGATAAATGAACAGTGAATATAGAACAATGATATGAAAAATGAATAAAGGTAAAGCTAATTTAAGAATGAAATTCTTAAATATGATCTGAATCCTTGAAAATGCATTTTTCAGATTTGTTTCTCCATCTCTAAATTAAAGGCAATGCCAATATTAAATTATTATTAACTATCTTTAGCTTTTTAAATAGATTCTAGTAATTATGCTTAAAGTCCTCTAACAGCTAATTTCCTTAATTAATTGGAATTTCTAATGCATGAGCTTCTGTAGTTGTTACTTTATAAGCAACCAGGAACATAGAAGACTAATTTTCACTCAATTCAACAATGTAATCTCCAGTATTAAGTTTCATTCCTTATTTATAAATAATGTTTCTCTTCTCAAGCTTTTCACTGTTAAAATTAATAGCATCCAATCTCCTATATAGCAACTAATGACTTTCAGATTTGTTCCTTTTGTGATGAGAAGGAGATTAAAGATTAAGATTTTTTACACTGAATTAGAAGGGATATACACATTTATTTCTAAGCAGGATTTCTTATTTTTATCTGTCCTTCTCAAATTTATTTATATTAATAATAGGCTTTTAGTTCTAGATTCTTGATAAAATATTCTAATTTTCCAATGCAATTTGTTCATTCCTTTACTATCTTAATACTTCGGATACCTTTTACCTGTGCTACTTTATCCTATAATGATTGGATAAATCTATTTTACACTTTCTTTGAATTATTTCAGAAAGTCTATTCAAAAGTCCATTGTTATCTTTCTAAATTTTTTTTTACTTAAATTAGAAAACTTGCTCTTTTTTAAGATTGCTGACAGAATGAGTTGATGGTTATTTATTAGCAATTGTGGATTTAGCAGAGCTTACTCTCATTTAGTGGTTATAGAGTTCTTGTTCAATCTGAAGTCTATTAAAATCGAAACTCTTTTTAATGTTTTTATCCATTTATATACTATCTATTTTCTTAAGTTTTAAACTAATATTAAAATATTCAAAGTCTATCAAGTAAAGTAATTAAAGACAATATTTTGCTTACACTTCCCTCTCTTAGTTATTTTATATTTATTACTTAATAAACTTTAAGATTGTAATAATATTACTTGGCTCTTATTTTTAATTATACTGAAAAGTTTTAAAGAATTTATATTATTTTGAATTCCTTTAATTTAGCGCTATATTGAAATTATTTACCCACTTTTAACCTAAGGAATTCTCCTAAAGTTATATATATAAAGTATCTTTTCTATGTATTTAATGCAATCTTTAAATATATGCTTTTCACTTCTTTTATCTCCTTTATCATTTAATAGAATAGCTGCTTCTTTTAATTTAAGATTCTGTACTTTTGATACCAACCTGCTGAAATCTATAATTGTACGATTAGCTTTGAATCTAGAACAGTCTTCTTTAAACTATTTTGCTCTTATTCATAATTTAATTTATATCACTGTTTTTCCTTTAAAGGTATACTAAACTTACTATACTCTCTTCCTTATATAAAGCTATAATAGCTTAATCTTTTACTTTTAATTTTCGTTCTTTTTTACATAAACCTTTGATACATTTAATAGGATTATATAATTAGCCTTCATTTTAATACCAAGCAGCTTAAATAACGAATATTAAGCATTAAGCATAATAATAGAAGCTAAGCTTACCTTAACTATAGTAGTTTCTATAATCTAATTATAAAGGAATGTAAGCATTTAAGTAAATAGTAAATAAGCTTATTATTATGCTTATCTATTTAGTTCTAACATAATTATTATCTAATCCAATCACATTTTATTATATATAAGCTTTCTTATAGAACTAGGAATTAGTTATTTTACTTTGTCTTTTATCTATACTTCAATAGAGTGCTTATTGAGGCTGTTTATTTTAGTTATATGTGGATTTATTTAGTTGCTTTTGAAGTGCTCGTAGAGATAAGCTAATTAAAGGCTTTTTGCTAGTAAGATTTTATTAAAGTTTATTCATTAATTCCTGTTTTAAAGATTTTAAGCAGTTTCAATTGATTGCTTAGTATTTTATTAATGGGTTGTGGAAATTCTAAAAGTGCTGTGTAAGTTTTAAACAAGAATGAGATATAAAAGTAGCAAGATCAGAAGTAAGGAAATTAAGTGGAACAACATAAATAAAAAGAGGAAGTGAAGCCTTAAGAAACTAAGCAAATTTAAAAGCCTGATGCTTAAAAGAAAGAGCAAATCCAAGTTTAGTAAGTTTAGAATGAAAAAAAGGAAACTACAAAACAGCAAACTGTATAGGGAAAAAAGCATAACCAGCAAAAGAAATTTTAAGCCTACTGTCGAATAAAATTTGATTCTAATACTTTACAAACGTTCAAATTCAATTCAAAGGCTTAGACAAACGAAAAATTAAATGGCATTAGAAATCTAAGCAAGGAAAGTACTTCTTTAATATAAACAAGTGATAATTAAATCATATTTGCTGGAGGATAAAATGAAGAAACATTTCTTAATAATATTGTAAAAATTACTGATAAAAATATAGATAAAATTAAGTTAAAGTTTCCCAAAATTAAACCTTCGCTAACCTTTAATAACAATAATCTAGTATTCATAATTGCAGGTCTAGATTCTTAAAGCAAATGCACTAATAGCAGTGAATGCTTTAATCTTACTAATAATGAATAAAAGATAATTACTCCTCATCCTCATAAAATATATAGAAATGGAGCATGTTACGTCTACGAAACGATTGTTACGTTTGGTGGAGCTGACAGTTTATTGAGCAGTATAAATAATGTATGTTAGTATGATATAATGGAAAATAAATGAATACAAAATAGCCTTACTCTTCCTAAAAAAGCTAGAAGTGTTTCAAGTGTATTTTCTTAAGACATAGATCAGACAATTTTATTTGATAATGGAAACTTTTTACAAAAAACATATTCATTTGATTAAAAGTCCTTTTAAGAGCATGGAAAGCCATTTCCATAGAATAATTATCCTTTTTGGTATAGTGCGACTTACGAAGACAAGAAGATTTATATGTTTTCAGCAGATTCAAACTAGCAAGATTCAATATTCGTATATGATATCACTAAAACCAAAGACTGGGTCAAAGTTTAATGATAGTTATATAAAATTTAATTTCTTTTACTTTCTAAGAAAAACAATAAAGCAAATACTACAACTATCTCTAGTAATTCTTGTATTTATATAATAAATATAAAGGCTAAAGTAATAAATAACTATATTACTTCATTTTATAAAGTTTTAGCTAGCTTTTAATATAAAGAAGTTTGATAGTTAGATTGTAGGTAATCATGTTATTATCATTTGCAAGAATATTTAGATTATTTTAACTTTTAAAAATCTAAATTAATGCATAAATATATGCACTCTTTCTTATCTTCTTTGTAAATAAGATGACTCATGTGATTTATCATAGAGGACAAATGATTTTACCTTAATACTTAGAATATAAAAGGATATTAAAAATTATTGATATGGAAGTCATTTACTCATCATTAGTCTTTCAATATCAGCTTTATTATTATAAACAAATTTGCTACCTTAGATCCATTAATTAAAAGACTACTCTGCAAAAGAGTTAAAATCATCGTTATATAAAGTAAAAGATTTAGAGCATATTAAAAATATTAAAACTACTGATGCATAAATTTCTATAATAAATACTAATAAAATTCAAACAAATTTGGCTATTTATGCAAGGTAAGTTAATATTATTATTAAAGTTTATAAACTTACTCTCAATAAAGAAATTAAAAATTGAGCTCTATTTTTCAACTAAAATGGATATTTATATTTAAATACAAACAAACAAATGATTTATATGGCTTTATATTTATTTAGGTGGAAAAAAGGATTTCTATTTATAAATAGACAAAAGAATGTAATTAATATTATAAAGAGATTCAGAGGTAACATGAATATATTAAGATAAGAAATACAGTGTTAAAAATAATTTAATCTAAAATTAAAAAAATTTAAGTATACTTTATCAATCTAAATTTGATAAATAGTTTATAATATTTTAATTATTATGACAACTTTTGCCTACTATGAGTATAAAATTAAATGCAGCTATTAAATTTAAAATCAAATATTTAACTTTAAAAGGTAGTAAATGCTTTAAAATTGTATAGCAAATTATAAATTCATAAATATCGTAAAATATGAAAATAAAGGTTACTAGTTACTCTATTGATTTATTTTATGTAAACATAAACTTAAATAATTATTGTTTTAATTGAAATAATATAGGCTAAAGATTCTCATCTCTAAATAAATTATTTTATATTTTGTTTATTAAGAAGAATAATATTGAAATTTAATAAAAGCATCAAGTTGGTCATTTATTTTGTTAAAATATCTAAATCCTTTTTTCTATTATTTTTTGCTAAGACCATGATACATTATATTATAGGACCATATTGATATGTTAATGTAGTTTTTATTTTTTTAATATTTATCTTATTTTATTTATTAATATCCTTTTATTTTTCTTTCTATAATATATATAAATATTCTCAATCAATTTATTTTTTCATATTTTTAAGTTTATCCTTTACTCATTATTTTGTAAGCTACTATTTAAATATTTGAAAATTCAAGTTATTCTCATCATTATCTCATTAAATTTATACTATATCATCTTTAAATAAAAAATAATCCCTTTATCTTACTTTAGTAGATTCTTTTTTGCAAAAGTTTAAATATCTTAAGCTTTGATATTTATTAATTTAATAAGTTTAACTTATTTTTAAGGATTATGAATTTATAAATCTCCAGACATTATGAATCTCTTAAGAACTTTTTTCTTGATAAGATTAATTTATTTTCTTAAATAGCTTCTTATTTATCTCTAGACTTAAGAGTTATTTTATTTAATTATTTCTTTAATTATATTCTACTTAGTTTTATGTTTAATGCTAGATAAAAGTCTATAGCACTTTACCTTAGAAAAAGGAAAAATCTTAGGATGGAATTATCTAAAGACTAAAAATTCTGAGTTCTCCTTTTAGAATTGTGAATAATACATCTTATTACGCTAATACTTTCACATAAAGCTTTAGATTACTTTTTCCAAATTTATGATGCAATTTAGCATACAAAATTAAAGTCAAAAAGCAAAGAAAAAGATAGGAGAACTAAATATCTTTTGAAAGATACTTTAATACTATTTTATAAGTATTTAATTTTAGACTATTAAATTCTTTATATTTTGCTTTAGATTAATAATAATTAACGAAAGGGAAACTAAATTAATTAGCAGCTATAAAGCGCTATATTATTTTAAATAAGTTATATTAGTTTAAATAGCTAGAAGTATAATTTTAATCAAAGTATGTGAGTCTTTCCTTAAACAAAATAGCATTCAACCCATCGCTTAAGTTACTTTTTGTTATTCCTTTAAATTTAAGTTTAAACTGAATCTGCAAATTTAATTATTTAATCTAGTAAAAGCTTTTTAATTGAGTTTTCTTTATAAAAAGTTAACTTTTATAAATTAATTAAAAAGACTAAGCAAATTAAATTCTATAGCCTCGACTTAAGATATGCATATCTCTTAATTTTGTCTATATGTTTTTAAATATCTAACTTAATCTTTCTAGCTATTATCTGTAATAGAAAAGAAATATTCAATTAAAATTATAGCTATCATTCCTTTTTTTTGGGTTATTTCTCTCTATTCGATTTTCTTAGCATAATTAATTAATAAATTCTAGCGTGACTTTCTTAAAGAATCACAGTAACTATTATAAGGTTGAAATAAGTTATCTAAGTAACTAAATTAAATAGATTGGTTATCTAATTTATTCTGCAAATAAGCATGGTTTTGCAACAAAGATCTTTCAATACCTAATATTTCTCTTTATATAGCATAGACTCTCTCCATTAACTTGGAACTATGTATATCTTGCTAATCATTAGTTTATTTATAATTTTCGTTAAAAAAATAAACTTTTTACTCAAAGTTTAAAAAGTAAAGTTAGCTAGAAAACTTGAAAAGTAAGTTTGAAGATAAATAATAGTTTTAAAATTAGCTAATCCTCTTAAATTAGGCTAATATCTACCTTTATAAAAGCCATATTCTAAACAAAACAGAGCATCTAAATAAAAAAGAGATAAAGCAATTATTTTTATAACTTTTGCTTGATAATAGTTCTATTTAAAAGTAGGTAAAACATTAATAGATATCTAAGAGTTTTAAAGCTTATAAAGATTAAGCAAGGTATAATAATTTATCCCTAGTTTATAAAACTAATACCAAATAATAAGAATGCTTATATTCTACCCTGTTTAACTTGGCTGTTTAAGCTTAATTTAAAGGTAAAGCTATTAGAAAGTAGAAAATTAAGAAGTTATTAAAGAAATACAAATTAAGAAATCCTTTAATTATAACCTTTAAAGCAGTTATTATCTATATAGTAAAAATATTAGGAAACAACTAATTAAAGTTATGATCTTTGTAATATAGAAAGCAAACTATTAGGAATATCTATAGTTGATAAATAGGAATATTAGAAAATAGAGTAAGTAAGTTGTAGTTATACGTAAAGAATAAAGATAATATGTAGGGGGAGGCTGCTTTATCTAAATTAAAACAAAAGCAATTAAATTAAAGAATATAGATGAATAATACAAGCAACTAAATTATATTCAACTTTAGTAAGATAAAATCACTCTTTAAAATCGACTAAATATTCGTTAAAAAGGCAAAGAAACTTAGTCAAGTTAATTCTTGAAAGTTTGATAAAATTAGATAATCTAATATAATAAGAAGAGTAATGTATCTTGGAGTATAAATGACATCATTTAAAAGAATTAAATAAATAAATTATATAAGTTAGAGAATCTTTAATATAAGCAATTGATATTTAATCTAGCTTATTAAAGTAATAAGTTAGTCTATTTTGACAGCAAAGTTAAAAAACTAGCAAAATAAATCTAGTATCTTCATAATAAAGTGGAATATTCTGAAAAAAGATATAAAGAATCATTGATTCACAAGTCTATTGATAATAGCAAGTCTTAGTGTAGTAATAGATATAAGATACTATTTGATTTCATTAGTTTATAACTAAAAAGTAGATATTTAGCTCTTAATTCTATTGAAATAAATAAGTAAACTATTTATTAATTAAACTTTTTGCTAATAAAATGGGAGATACTTGCAGTTGTATTTCTAAGCAAAAAAAATAAAAGAGTATTATTCTATAGACTAATTAGCCTATTTTGAATTAGCAAAAACAAAAAAGAGGATCTTTCTCTAATACTGTTTTAAAGGATGAACAAGGAAATGGAAAAGATTAAAAGGAGGAAAATAAATATCCAGAGGTATATGAAATTCAAAAACCATACGAAGATGCAAGTATTAATATAAGCAACCAAAAAGGATCCATAAGAAAGGAAAGCTAGCAAAAGAAGCATTAAAGGAATTAGAGTAATTAAGCATTATAATAAGAATAAATAAAAATTGATTTGGATGATTCTCATAGCAAATCAAAATCATCCAAAAATTAAAAAAACGAAGTCGATTTTTGAATTTAAGATTACGAAAAAGATATATTAGACCATATTAAGAACGGTAAAACCAATGAACTCTTAGGACTTATTTAGAAAGGTTTACCTGTGAATATAAAAATATAGAACCAATCGATGGTACATTTAGCGGTATGATATGATAAGTTTGCAATTCTAAAATTATTAATAGATGAAGGTGCTGATTTAAATATAAAAGATTCTAATGATGAGGGATATACTCCACTTCATGTCTCAGCTTTACAAGGAAATATATCAATGGCAGAAACATTAGTCCATTATGGAGCTGATAGAAACTTGAAAGACAATGAAGGAAATACTTCATATGCAATTAGCTTGGCTCATAATAAATAGGATGAGGAGCTACTTAATATTTTAAATCCAGAACTGAAAATCACTATTCGTTGATTTTCGACTTTCTTAGGTTCAACTCCAATTAATTAATTTATTAATAATAATTTATAAAAATAGCCTAGCATACATAATAGTAATCAACAACTAAATGCTTTAATACTTACTTCAGATATAAGTTAAGTTTATATAGCTAAGATTACTTTTACATTTTATATAATAAAATAGCTAGTAATATTTAATCTTCCTAAGTTAAACCTTATATCTTGTTAGATTTTAGGGATTAGCATATCAATTTCTATCAATTTTGCTTTTTAAATATTAATTAACTTAACAGTTTTTAATTAATATTTTGCGCATTATGCAAATAGATAAACAGGGATATCAACGCTTAGTTATCTTTTACAAATAAGCACTCTAATTCCAAAAATATTCAGTCTAAGTCTTAAGTTTAAAATAGAAAGTTATCTAGGAATAAAAGATTAAAGCTCTTAATAGAAACTCTAAGTTGATAAATTAAATCTATAGAAGATCTTCATCTATCTAGTAGCTTCCTAGTTTAATTAATATTAATAGTTGCTAGTTTATCTTATAAAGAGGAAGTAGATATTTTAAGCTAAAGGTCATTTAAAGTTTAATATAAAGTGTAGTAAAATTGAAAATATTCTGATTATTAAGATGTTAAAACATGATGCTTTAATTTCAAAAAAATGAAAATTATTATACCAAAAATGAGGAAAAAAAGTTAAAATCTGTAATCAAAACTAAGGAAGCTGAATGGAGTAATGGTAATAAATTAATTTCAATTATATTAGTTAAATATTTGAGCGAATTGCTTTATTTGAGTATGAGGATGCAATATAAGCAGATTTTAATTAAGTAATAAGTATTATTAGGATTATTTTTAAATATACTTCATAAAAATGTCTAGTATGAATTAAATTGTTGAAGAACTATCTCCTAGTAATTCTAATAAAGAAAAGTCTAACCTTTCTACACCTCCCAATGAAATTGACTCCACCTTGCCTATGTCTATGCTTATACTAGATGAAATACAGGAAGAATAAGAAGAAATTATCCATTAATTCCATAATCCGATTTAAGATATAGAGCAATTAAATGAAAGTATGGAAAAGAAGGAGCTTTTCATAAGGCATATAAATAAGAAATGATAAAAGAACTAGTAAGAGAATCAAAGCATTAATAAAAGCTATATGTTTAATGATGAAGATACAGCAGATATTAGTTATTAGTTTTAAGGGCAGTCTGCATAATTAGAAGTAGTAGAGGAAGAAAAGAAAGTTCCAGTCAGAAGAAAAGGTTCATTTTAGTAGAGAAAATAGAAATTACAAGTAAAATTTAAAGAAAATGTGGCAAATCCTCAAAATTAAGAAGATTAGGATAGTTAAGGTTAAGAATAAGATTAAGAATAATAAAATTAAGATCCAATTTTAATGTCCCCTCCTCATACCGAAAATATATTTGTGAGTGAACAGTCTGATGATGAATAAATAACAGTTAATGTGAACGAAACTCCTAGGACACGAAGTTAGCAGTAATGTGGTCCAGTTTCGCGATTAAATACATGTGAAGATTTGGACTATGCGACTCTTGCAACAATTGGATATGGTCTCCCTAATTAAGCAAATAACTAGTAAAATAACTCTTCTTTTTTTGAAAACCGAAGTCCAAGAACCGTATAACTGATAGAAATGTACAAACCGAAGTACTTATGAGGAGACATTTTGACTAGATATCCATATATTACTATGGTGCTTGATAAAAAAACAGTGCTAAATCAGCATCCTAATTGAATCAGATTTATAATAACTCTGATGCTTATTATAGAGCTTTTCGATTTAATATCAAATCACGTTATATTCTAGAAATATCTTAACATTTAGTTAACATCATAATGCAAACTTACCAATCTGCCATATTCATAATACGAGAATTAAGAAGTGCTAGTGAATGCGCATTAAGAAATCTAATTCTACATTAATATGATGATGTTGCTACCAAACCACGACGAATTTTATATAGCTTTTCAAGAGACTCAAGAATGTAAGAGTATCGATCATATTGGAAAATGCTAATATAGCGAAGAAGTAGCTTTTATTTATACTTATTCATATAAGCATTATATGCATGTATGTAAAGCTGCTCCAAGTAAAATAGTTATTAAAAATATAGAAAGCTATTCTCATGGATTAGAATTCTACGACATTTATAAAGCAGATGAGCCTGATACCTTTATAGTATATTTTAAATCCGTTGGAACTTACTGACTTTCTACTATTTTGGTTATAATGTCCATAGTTGTCACTCTTTGCTTCCTTTTAAATCCAAATATACCTGCATTTGTACAACCTACCGGAGAAAATAAATGTGTAGGAGAAGTTTCAATTACTTCATATACAAAAGTTTATTACTTTGCTGTTTTGGTTTGCTGTGACATTCCCTGCCTTGCAATAGAGTGATATGTTATGTCAAAATATGAAATCTTCAATATAGAGAGATGTGCTTTTTATAGCAGCGTATTAATTTTTGTGTTTGACATATGTGCTTGTATTACGGTTTTGTACAGAAAAATAGTGCCTGTTATAAACTTTTGATTTACTTATTTAGTTTATTATCATCACTTAGTCTAAATCTCTTAATTAGCCCATTCTTATACTAATGTCAGTCAATCTATTATTATAATATAATTAAGTACCAGCAATACTTTATATTATTATCATTTAAGATTTAACTCTATCTTAATTTAGAATATTTTTATCAATAAGATTATTGAAGTGCTAAATAACAATTAAGGCTTATAGTTAATCGCTATAATTAAAATTAGTTATAATAATCATGCTATCAGTTTAGTTCTTAATTCGTCTGCACCCAAAATAAGAAACTAAAAATTAAATTATCTTAGGGTAATTGGAAACTCTAAACTATGAAAATAGTTTTCTCTAATAGATAATCATTAGTTACTCAGATCAATCTTTAAACATTTCTTTACTCAATACTCTTCAAGTATTGAAGCTAATGACTACTGTTCTCTCTCAGCATATAAGTATATGATATCTATTTTAAATATAAAAGTATAATTCTTCTCTAGATTGAAGTAATAGACCACGTTTTGTTCATATTAATACAAACAATCTTAAATGTGTCTTTTAACCTTAAAATAATTACTATTACTATTAAAAAGTAAACTACTAACTAAAGCCTCTTTTATTTCATTTAGCTAAGAACTATTGTTAGATAATGTGCTTTAATATTAATTAAGGAAAAAGAAAATGATTTTAGTACGAAGAATGATTTGAATAGGCAGTAGCAATAAAAGATTAGACAGCTAGAAATAGTAGAATATAAAAATGTTAGTTTGGCTTATTTTACAAGCAAGTATAAACTTTATATTTTTAAAAGCAAACATACAGAATAGTGATATATAAACTATCCTTATATGGCTTAATTAATCAATTATGCTTCTATAAAGATTTAAATAAATTTTATCTAAATCAAATTATTTTTATTAGGTTATTTATAATAACTAACAATACTGGTACTTCAATTTTAAGACATGCGTAATAAATTAACTATTATATCATTAGCTAATAGCTCAGAAAGCTAAATTAATTGGCTTATTATAAATAATTGAAAGAATATCATAAACTTTTCAGATCTCAATAAACTTAATTAAAAAACTCATCTATAGTTAATAAAACCTAGTTCTTTCTTCTTTTTCATTTTGAGTGGTATATTTATAAGTTAACTGTTAAATATTAGATTCAATGAAAACTAAAACAAGCATATATATTATGCAAATGTTAACTATCATTAGACTATATCAATGTAACTTAGACAGTTTCTACTCTATTTTAATTGAAATAAGAAATAACCAATAGTTATCCCTTATTATAAAGCAGATATCTTGGCCTTTATTTTACATTATCATCACTATAAAGCTTAAAAATAACGAGTTAGTTGACTATCTATTTTAATTAAGCTTCCTTTAGAAATAATAAACCCTTAATGCATTTAAATGAACTTGAATTAGAAAGAAGTAAGTTTAAAATAAGATCTCATTCCTATTTAAAAGTTTAAGTTTTGGAATGTTTTCTTCTTAATTAGAATTCTTAATATTTGAACTAAGAATTTTAAATAGTATATTTAATTTCAGCTTTCGAATTATTAATAATATCCAAAATGTGCAGATTAATTGCTTCCTTCTATCTGGTTCTTGCTTGTGCTGCTATACTTGTTAAAAGTTAAGACTAGCTCAGCCAAACTGAGATTGATATTGTGAAGACAAAAGTTTCTACTTGTCTTTCATCTTGTATTTTGCAAAGCTTATAAAGTCCTATTTATTGTATTTAAGATTGTAGCCGATAAATAAAATAGCAAATACAGTAAGAATTCGGTCCTAATGCTTGGGTTACAAGAGGATTTAATTAGAAAGTAAGCGAAGAGATAATGCAGTGGTAAGTATCTCAGCAGGAAAATATTAAACAAACCACAAATCAAGTTCAGCAATTATACTCCCTTTAATCGTAAATCTAGTCTCTTTTCGAACTTAAACGAGAAATACCTTCAAACTTTAATGAATAGCCCGAAAAACAGTTTACATAAAATATGTAAGAAGCTTTAGAAACTTAGTAGACTACCTTAAACGAAAAGGTTGAAAACGCTATTGCCAATAGATATTTAAATATTTTGGCTTCTCTGGAAGACAATTAGAATAAAGTGGCTCAGGATTCAAATCTTAATCAAAATATCTAAGAAACTCAGACCATTCCAGAACTTCTATAAGAGCAATAAGTAGATATTAAACCTATTCCCGTAGTATCAAAACTTCCTGGAAATACATTATTTGATGAATAACCAATTCATATCGACTATCCAAAGGCAGAGAAAGATATAGAAAAAACCCTACCTTAGGATCTTGCTAGCCAGTAGATATAAACTGAGCAAAAGATAGATCAAGAAATCATAGATGAAAATCTTGAGGTATTATAAAAAGTTTAGGATACTAAAATACTCACTTTATAAGAGCCTTTATAAGTTTCTAACTAGTCTGAATCTGATTAAAGCTTAAGCTCATAGAAGGAAATTAACTTGAACTAAGAAAAGAAGTACGAGATAAAAGAAATAGGAGTAGTTAGTCAAAATTTAAAAAATTATAAGTAAGGACTTAAGAATTAGAAATTAGAAAAGTCTTCATAGATTGTTAGTGCAAACTTATAAAGCATGCAAGTATAGAATCAGGCTAATCATTAGATTGAGTATCTTTTAGAAAAAAATAGATAGTAAAGAGATGGTTCTTCTTCTAATCAGAATGAAAATCAAATTTTCACTAAAGCAAGTGAGGCTTTAGCATCTTCTTTAATGTTTTAGAATAAACCAGATGAAAATAAAATAGTGAATAACAGTAAACCAAATCATTTTCAGTTAATACTTGAATGACTTGTTTACATAGTTGTATCGTATGCTATTTACATGCTTTACAAAATCTACGTTGAAAAATAAAAAAGAAAGGAGATAAGAAAACGCTAGGCATAAGAATTTATGCAGTATAAATCGCCTGATATATATGAAGCTGAAAACTTGAGGCTTTATAAGTAGCTTTGATTGAAAATGTTTCATAAACTAACTGTATTAATTTTATTTACCTAATTCTTTATATTCGTCATAAAATATACTGAATCTCTTCTGATTTTTAGTTTAAAGAAATATCAAAATTCTTGTTTTTATATTCAAACTCTTTATAAATAGTAGCTTTTTGAAATGATAGTCAGAGTAGCAAAAAAATGAAAGCAATTTCTTAATTTACTCTTCTTAATCTAGTAGTCATTATGAAATAACTATATGCTTAATAAATAGATCTTATCTGATTGTAATTGAGTGCAGAAGCAAGATATAAATTATATACATTTAACACTTTATCTCTCCCTTTCATTCCCAAAAAAGCTATTAAGGAATTTTTAAATTCTTGTATATCATAAATTATTTATGAATATTATCAAAGCACATAAATAACACCTTCTCGAGCTTGTTAAAATCTTGTTATCTTAAAGAAAATTAAGTATATACAAAAATTAAAATAGTAGTATTTTAAAGTTTCTTATAGCTTCTCACTTAAAATACTAAATGTATAAAGATCCTGCATTAATTCATATTAAATAGATTTCTAGTTTCTACAAGATTTACATGAGCTTTGCTAAATACTACATCTGCTATTTATAGAATAATATATCAATTTAGCAATATTCATGTGCCTTAATGCTTCTAGTGGAATTTTCTTAAATATTATGAGTATTTTTCATATACATTATTTCTTCAGTTAATAAGAATAAGATTGCTAGATTTTTCCTCCTTGTCAATTATTCAATATTTATCAGATTATAGATAACAAAGGCAAAGAGCAAGTTAAAGAATTATATAATAAGCAAATTTAAATAAATATAAATGATTCAAGTTTAACTATCAAAATTTGAAAATCTAGTCTTGAACATACCCTAGCTCTATAAGCATTTAAAATACCATTTGGTTCATTTCCTTTCTTCCACAATATAACACCATCGCTTCTGGGCTTGGTTTTGGCATATATTTTCGAATCATTTCCTTATTCACATATCCTACTCCTCCGTTTCAGTTTTAAGCTTATTCGTCCATAATTTTATCAACTGTAAGGTATGATTTAAGCTTAGAATATTATTCTATTGCTTTTATTTCCTCTTGTGTCAATGTATGCGATATTGTTACATTAGTATGCAAAATAGCATTTTCAGCAAATAATTTGTCTACAGTGTAAAAGGCTTGCAAATTTGATTTATTATAAAGTTACTCCAACTCTTCTTTTAAGAGAATGTCATTTATGGATTTGTTAGCATATATTAAGCTAGTTTCCGTTTTATCATCTGGATCGTCTGCAATAGCTTGTAAAACTTAGTAAATAGGAGTAATTCCAGTGCCTCCTGCTATGAATCCAAGGCTTTTAACTTTTTTTTATTTTCCTTCAATTTCCACTTAACCTAATCCATGATACTTGAATTTTCCTCGAGGTCCTGATATAAGAACAGTATCTCCCTCTTAAAGTTTATTCAAATACATAGTCATTTTTCCTCCTTCTGGGAAGTTATCTGTTGATTCATAGATTTTAATTAGTACTTCAAAATTTCCTTACTAATTATACTTGCTTGTAGGAGTATATTTTCTTATAATTTCTTCTCCTTTTATATTTACTTTGAAAGTGACATGTTAACCTATGGGAAGTCCTAAATACTTAAAAGGCTTAGGGATCTCAAACTTAAATACCTTAGTATCATGATTTATTTACTTAATTTCAGAAATTTAAAAAGGTATGAAACTATCTTCTCCTTTTAAGGGGCCTATTGGAATTCTTATTTTCTAAGGTTCTGGCTTGAGAAATTTGCTTACGAAGTTAAACATTTTATTAAGTGTTTTGCGATTTTAATTTAAACTACATCAAAAGATCCTTCACTTAAACTCTAAAATATCTTAACTTCCTTTTTATTTATTTTGCTCTATAAACTCAAATTAAACCCTTTTAAATACAATATCATGCCTCTAGCATATCAGCTTACCTATTTTGTCTTTATTAAATACAGCTTTTTTAATTTAGTGAGCTTTCGCTTAAGAATACCTTAAACAGTCATAAAAAATCTTATTAAGATATATTTCTTCTTATTACTTTAACTCATTCATTAAATGTCACCCAATATAAAAAGCATAAAAAGATGAACTTTTGCTAAATAGTAAATTTGGACTATCAATAGACTAAATAATAATAATGAAGGTGAGAGTTAAAAAGAGCTTCTATTTATGAAATTAGTAGTTATATAATTAGAGCCTCTTATACTTCTAAAGGATATCTTTTTCCTTATTTATCATATTTTAATATAAGTTCATATATTATCCTGCCAAGCATTCCTTTTATTTAAATTTGAAGAAACTAAGCTCTTAGTGATTCTAGGATGAAATTGATTTAGAATATTTTCTATATCTTGATTATAAAAGGATATGCAAAGTGAAATTGATGAAGATGCATAGTGATTTAGCTTTTAAATAAATGTAAGAAAAAGTGTTAAATTAATAAATTTTTGATTAGGATATTCGAATGGCTTCTAAATGAAGAGTCTCTACTAAATTGAATCTTAAACAAGTAGCAGTTGAATAAATTAAAATATAGCATCAATCAAATTAATACAGCTAATAGATACTGATTATTAACTTTATATGCTTAGATATGCTTATTGCCAAATTTAAGTCTTATATTTACTTACTTCCTGATTCTATAATAAGATATCTCTATATTTTATTGCTATAGCTTATATCCTCACTCTAGTTATTTATCATAAGCTATGAGCTTAGAATTTTAGTAATTGTTTTACTAATAAAATAAGTGCTGAGTTGAGAATGATAAAGATAGGTTAAATAGAATTCATTTTATTAAGTTAGTTGAAATAATCTATTGAATAAAGAAAAATGCCTGAATGTGAAGATATTCTAAATGAAGAAGACCAATGTAGTTTTGCTAAATAATTTTGTGAAGCTGATGGAGAAATAGATATTTATAAGCTTTATTACTGTGATATTAAAAATGATGTTGGAGGCTTAATTTTATATTTCTTAATTCTTTTCCTTATGTTTTATCTCTTAGCATTGGTAGCTGAAGAGTACTTAACTCCAGCTTTGACTAGTATTTCAGATAAACTTAAATGTAGTGAAAGTTTGGCAGGAGTAACTTTATTAGCTCTTGGTAATGGTGCGAACGATGTTATTACGGCCATTGTCGCTTATAAAGGAGCCGATATGGGATATACATGTGGCTTCTTAGTAGGAATAGGAATGCTAGTATGTAATGGATTAGCTGGAGTGTGTGTTTTAATTTCTCCTGTAGAGACTATAGTTCCTTAAAGGCTTTTTATTAGAGACTTGGTATTTTACTGAATTTCAACAATAATTCTAGCTTTATGTGCTATTTTAGGATATTTCCATCTTATGGCAGGAATAGCACTAATAGCTCTTTATATAATATATGTTTTGGTAGCTCTTTATGAGGAAAAATAATTTAATAGGATAGATCTTCAAACTGCTGAAAATTAGATATTTTCTAAACCAGCTAAAAAATCTCCTATCGCCTTTGTTGGCATTAATATGACTTACACTAATCTTCGGGATTTTTCAATGGGTAAGAAGAATATAGCAGGAACTCATAACGAGGATGAAAAGTATATTGGAATGCATTAATTTACAGTTGGATCTAAATACATGTTTTTATAGAAAACTTTTACTAAATAATCAGACATAGCAGAGCATCTTACATTTGACAGCCCTAAGTAAGAAGATTAAGAACTTAAACTAAGATAACCGCTTTCTTTAAATGAAAGTGAAGATACAACAGTTGAAGTTAAAGCAAAAAAGCATTCCGTTAGTTTTAAGGATATGTTAAAGGATATAATATTCGAAAAATACGAAGATTGGAAGTCACGTAATTTATTAGTGAAAATCTTGCTTTTAATTTTATATCCAATAAATTTTGCAGTTTGAATAACTATTCCTTACTTTGATGAAGAAAACTGGAATAAGTATAAGTATGTTGTGTCTCCTCCTTTTGTAATTACTTTCCTTACTTTAACTTTCAATTTGGATGTACCAGATGTTTACCCGGCAAGCATTATGCTAGGTGGAAAATTTCCACTATTTATTATAATTTTATTGTTTTCAATAGCTTTGTCTGTGATTTTATGATATACGTCTGAAATGGACAAAGTTCCTAGTTATTTGATTTGAATTTAGTTTCTAAGCTTTTTAATTTCAATTTAATGGCTCAATGTTTTAACACCAACTCTTTTAGACACTCTTGATGTAATTGGTACTGAAACTAGAATTCCAAGCTCAATATTAGCAGTTACAATTTTAACGTGAGGAAACGAAGCAGTTGGTAATTTTTATTATACAGATGTTTCTACCAGTTTAGCAATTTGCAAAGTCAGTCCGGTTATGGCTCTAGCTGGTTGCTTTGCTGGAGCTCTATTTAGCACAAGTTTAGGACTTGGAATTCCAATAATTTTATCGACAGCTTCCGCACCAAATTTCAAAAAAAGTTATGATTTCCCAATTTCCATTGCATATACTTGCTTCTTTTTAATAATAGGTTTTGTTGGCACTCTAATTTTTGTTATAAGAAACGAGGGAAAAATAACTAAAAAGCACAGCTATTTCATGATAATTTTGTATGTAGTCTTTATCTTTTGGTCTATTTTTGCTGCTTTAGTTCCTGGATTGAACTAACTTTAATTTAAATTTAAGCTTAAACTTTATTTATTTTCATTCTATCAAACTTCTATACAATCAACTTATAGTTACATTAATCATCCTACTTTATCTTTATTATTTGTGATACTATTTGTGCTTCATAAATTATATGACTTATATAAGTTATTTTGCTTGATCTTGATACTAATAAATAAAATGTGTTTAACTAACTTGAACTGTATAACCTTTATAAAGGCTATAAGCAGTTACTTATTTAGCAGTTTTATTTGTAATAATAGAGTTACTAATGAATTTCTATATTTAGATCATAATATAATATCTATTTAATAATGAAAAAGACTTAGTATTAAATAAGCAAAGTAAGAGTTTAATAGAACTAATGTAAAAAAGATGGTAAAAGCCATATAAATGTTAGTTGTTTTACAAATACTTGCTCTCTTCTTCTTTCTTTTGCTAATCTAGTGCCTTGTTTATAGTTTCAGTTTTGAGGAATAGATTTAAGCAAGCAGCTATTACGCAAACTATAGAGTATAGAATATATGGATAGTATGTATTTTTGTTTGCTAGCAAAGTACTAAGAAGTGGACTCAATACTCCACCAAACCTAGCGAAGCATGTTCCTATTCCCAATCCAGTTGTTCTGATGTTTGTTGGATAGTATTCTACTGAGTATAAATACATAAAGCAAAAGGTAACATTTAAGAAAAACTTAACTCCACTAATTAAGTAAATAAACCATTCATCTATTTTTATAAAGGCAGAGCAAAGCAACAAAATTGATAAAAATAGAAAGTTAAAGTTAAGTGACTTTTTTCTTCCAAGCCATTCAACATCAACAATTAAAAATATGTAAACTAAACTAAATGTTTCTACCATTATTGTGATCAGAATATCTGTTATAATATTTTCATTGTCGTCTTCGTTTATATTCTCCATTGTTTGCGGCAAAACGTAAATAAGACCGTACCAGATAAATCCATTAGCAAACCACATATACCATAAAAGTAGTGAAGTGTCTCTAAATTAAACGTTGAGAATATTTTATATTCCTTCAGTTACGATAGGTTCAGTATTTCTAATTCCTTAGATTTCTTACTGTGATAGTGGTTAATCATTATTTCTCCTCAAAATGTCTTATAGTGTGTCTATAGCTTACTATTGCCTATTTGTATTTGCTAGCCATAATGGACTCTCTGGCATAAAAAACATTCCAATCAGAGGAATTAGAGTTGGTAGAGAAACCAATAATATCATCAATCTCCAGTTGCCAGAGGTAAGATCTGATATGAGCCAATAGGCAAGTAAGCATACATAGACTTATCCTATTTATCCAAATAGAAAATGCAATTAAAAGAGTTTTCCTCTCCATTTAGTTGAATATATCTCAGCTAAGTAAGTATTACCAGATGATGCCATCATACCTATTCCTAATCCTACAAAGCTTCTAGCTAAAGCAAATAGATAATAATTAGGCATAAATGCGCTGCAAGTACCTGCTGTGAACAAAATAATACTTGCAGTAATAATAGTTTTCTTCCTACCAAAATGATCAGATATAGGACCAACAATAAAACTTCCAATAAAATATCCAACGTATAAAGCTGTTCCTAGCATTCCTTTTTAAAATAAGCTTAAATCCCAAATGTCTTCCATAATTAGAGCTAAAAATGCTATGATAATCAGCTCTGCGCAATCAAACATGCAAAATGTTCCAATGATAAAAGCAGCTGTAAATTAAAACTTTCCAATACTTCTATTATTAATTATCTCCGAAATGGTAGGAGGTTACTAAACCAATTTTTAATCTTCTTCTTCTTCCTACATTTCCTAAAGATTTTTCTTACTCTAATGATCTATTTCTTGAAATTAGAATTCTGACATTATTTAAGCTAGTTTATTTCTTTTTAAAGAGAAATAACAGCTTTTAAAACTTTCCTATATCCGTAAAGTTAGTTTAATTATTCATATATCATCTAAGATTATCTAAAGTGCCTTTTTTCATGCTTCTCCATAAGTAGCACTAAGAGATATAATAGACTCGAGAATATTGGAGATTATTCATGAGAATAGCTAACAGATTATCAAATAGCCTTCAATATTTGACTAGCTATCTAATCCTTTTACAACTTAAATAGAACTAAATCTTAATTTCTTTTAAGCATTTTCCTCTAAAAGCATATTCAACTAAAACTTAGCTATACTTATATTAAGCTATTAGCATACAAGAACTTTAAATTAATATTAACTTCTTCAAGCAGAGGAGAAGATTCAGGTATCTATTTAGTGTTGAAACGATTTAATTTAGTGTGTAGTAATTAATTAACTACACTCTTGTGAAGTTAAGGATTATTGCTACTTTGTAAATCAAGAATCTTAAGCTATTTTGATATTTTAGACAGATTTAGTTTAATTAGCAATATTAGTTATTGCATCAAACTGGATTTAAGCTCTAATAGAATTAATTCCTAAATAGCAATCATTTTAAACTATGAGATATATGTATTTATTGTTCCAGACTCTATATATAGTAAAGGCTTGTAATTTTATAGAATGGAAGAAGCTAAATAATTAATGCCTAGCTCATCTCTTAAGTGTTAGTTTATCTTTCAATTAGTCAAAGTTGATTAGAAAGTCTTGTAAAAGTATTCATGCTTAGTTGTAATTAAAATACCTTCTTTTAAGCTGCAATGTACTTCTAAATGATATGAGGCTATAATTATAGCTGTATTTATTATAGTTTAAATAAGTTTATAAAGTAAAGAGATAATGTAAGAAGAAGAGGATAAGAAAGTCATATATAACTTTACTCCTTAAGTTCTTTTTAAAAAGAGATTAGATGCTTTATATGACTTACAGCATAAATATTCTGAATGCATGAAAAGCAAAAAATTGAAGAAGGATTTAAGAAAAATGTGTGAGGCTTAGGAAAATGCCCTTTAATAGTTTTTAGCTAATTACCATTTTGAAGAGATAAAAAGGCAGATAGAAGATAAGTGCACAAATGAGCTTGCGTAGAATAGAGTATGAGACTACCAAAGATGTGTCCTATAAGCTTGGGAAATTAATTCTTTGTAAATAGCAGAAAAATTCCATAAAGCGAATAGAGTATATGAACACTTCAAAGTGAAAGAGCAATTAAATGCTTGACTAAGAGATAAGCTTAACTATACTATTCATTTAATTCCTAATTTAAGTTTATATCTAATAAGTATTTCAAACTTCACCTAACTTAAATCTCATTTTTAGAACCAATCTAGAAGCTTAAATCAACAATCAAACTAACAAGATATGCTTTTGCTTAATATTTAATTAGATAAAAAGTCTAATTAAATATGAACTACCAATAAATATATAGCTGAAATACATTGTTTATCAATTTCAAACTTAAATTAAGTTTTATTAATCGCTTTGAGCTTATCTTATTATAATCTCCGTAATACTCACTTAAATCTAGCATCTAACTTATTGAAATTAATGATACTAGAAGAGCTTTATTTCATAATTAGAGTAAGAAAATAGCTAAATCAGACTTGCTAAGAACAATTGAATTTTTTTAGTATTTCACTCTTCAATTATTTCTGAAAGCCATTTTTAAGAGAATTAAGATACTGGACAAGTATTTTAAAGCTTTAAATAGCTAACATTAGGTAATAGATGTAGTATATCAATTAAATTTGATAGTTTAATCTATTAAATAAAGGTATTACTAGGATGTAGTAAGGTAAGGGCAGTATATAGAAAGTAGAATTTATTTAGTTAGCTGATTTTAATTACAAATTGATTTTAATTCCTATTTATTATAAAAATGAAGCTCTCTTCTTCTATTTTACTCTTACTGGCCCTTACTTTGGTAACGTTTACTGCTGCTTTTGAACAAAACGGAATGACTTATACCAATGGAAAGTATTGCCCTAACATTACATTTTCACATCCAAGTTCTTAAGCATCTTTGAGACATCTTAGATAAACTGGAGCGAATGCAATTGCAATAGTAGTTACTTGGTTCTAAGATAATGAAAACACTACAGAAATCTACCCATTATATAAACCAGTTTTCAGTCCTGATGGGTACTTTGAGTATAAAACTGCTTATGATGAGGATGTAGAGTTTGCTATTAAATATGCATAAAAACTAGGATTTTAAGTAATGCTTAAACCTCATATTGACCCTGTCTATGTACCTCGTTATGTATGGAGAGGTTGGATTGGTAAAAGCTTTACAGAGGAATAAGTTGACGAGTGGTTCAACTCCTATAGACACTTCATTTTAAAATATGCTAAGATGGCTTAGAAGCTAAATGCTGAAATGTTTTCATTATCATGCGAACTGGTTAATATGTCACCTCATGATAGTCATTGGAGATAAATTATTAAGGAAGTAAGAGATCTCTACAAAGGTGTACTACTAGATGCTGCTAATTGGGGTGGAGAAGAAGTTAATAAAACTTGGTGGGACGCTCTTGATTTAATAGGAGTTGATGCATATTATTAATTATTATATGGGTAAAGAGTTATTACCTTAGAAGAAATCGTAGAAGCATGGCAACCTATTGTTTAAGATCTAGAAAAACTATCTAAGAAATTTAACAAACCTTTGATCTTTAGTGAAGTAGGTTACTGCCCATGGAACTGTACTAGATACTTATAACCTACCTTAGATGATTAAAACTATCAAGCTTTATTCTATGAAGCACTTTTCAAAGTTTTTTCTGATAAAGAATGGTTTAAAGGAGTTTATTGGTGGAATTGGACAACTGATGCCGATTTTGGTGGAGTTGATAATGAATGCATGGATCCAAAGTGGAAACCAAGCGAATAAATATTGAGAAAGTATTATGGAGGAGGAGAAATGCCACCTAAACCAGAAGGAAAGGCACAGTGCTTATGCACACTTTGATATCGAACAATTATTAAAAATTATTTTATATGAAATATCCTTTTATTATATCAATAATCAATTTGTCTATCACTATGACACCTTAATACTCTTCCTTATTTAACTCTCATAATATCGCTATCACCCATAATTGTTTCAAGATAAGAAGTATAAGTAATAAAAATTGAGATTTATATAATAAATGTTCTAACCAGATAAATAGTTACTTACTATTTAAATAGACACTTCTTAGGCAACCTTTCAATAAAGTTCAAATTAGATACTCCTCTATTCAATACTCCAAGAAAGATAGGAAGCTATTCAAAAAGCTATTTATCTATAACATATAAGCAATTTAGAAATTAAAAGCAGTCAACTTTTATAAAATAAATGGCAGTTCATTCTTAAGCTTTTCTAGAAACTATTTAATATTCAGAAGTTTTATAGCATATTAAATATTATAAATAATTAGATTTAAGTAAATCCACTATTTCTATAATTGGTAAACAAAGGTATAGAATTGTAAGCACTGCTTGTTATCTATCTAGAAGCTTTAAATTACTGATGTAAATATTTTAAAGGTATTCAGTATTAAACTTTCAAAGCTATACTTACGAGTATATTTTAAGTTCCTTTCTCTGTACATCTAATTTGTTCAGTTCATATTTAAAAAATATTAAATTATTATTAAATTTTATAATCGAAGAGAATTGACTAAAGTTATGAAATTTACATATAAAGAGCTTTTTTAGCTAATATAAAATGCGTAATCAATTGAAGCACATTGAGAAATTAGCAGGATCCTTTTTTAAAGCTACGTTTTGTATATTATTAAACATAATAAAATTAGATTTATAATATTCATACCTTACTGAAAACTAGTTTTTAGTTATAATTTCCAGAAATTTTCGCAAATTGTCAAATTTGCGTAATTTATTTGCTTTTCCTAACTACAATTTGACATGATTAAAATATGAAAGGAATTCTGTAAGGGAGTGTATTTGATTAAGGTAATAAATAGTTAGAGATTAAATAATACTTTTAACTCTTATTTTCTTACTTTTTTATTCCAAATAAACTATAAAAGTAAGAAATTTTATGAGATATGAAAGAAATTAATTTTGCATCTTTTATGTTTTAGCGGAAAATCATTTTTATAGTAATGAGCAACGGAAAATTAATACTGAATATATCTAAAATGCTGTTATTCTCAATTACTTCAGTTAATCTTTTGGGTATCTAGCTTATTTAATGTATATCTTATACTTGTGTCTTTTTAATCTAGACAAATATTCTATTTTTCTCATTTTTATCTTATTTCCATATAAAAAGAGAAATCAGAATTATTTAAGGTAAATTAAACTCTTTTCAATATCATACTCAAAATTAAAAAAATTATGTATCTAAAGCTAGATTTTAACATAAATAAAAGCGCCAAAAAATAGTAAATTTTTGAGTGATAAAAATACTTAACATTAAAAAGCTTGCCTTTCTAATAAATTTTAAATTAGATATTTTTAACCTTACTTTAAGCACTATGTAGCACACTGAATTCTTTATAATTGTAAAGATTCTAAGATATAGCATGAAATATTTAGGGAGCTCAACGTATTAAAATTAGTATTACTTAGAGCATTAAAGTAGTTTATGTAATTGTTGCTTATGCTATATATTGTATTAATTTAAAAAATTTTAGATGAGATTGCTATTATTATCAGTTCTATTTAGATTCTAATTCCTTAATTATATTTAATATTTTATGCTTTTGTCTAATTATGTTTACTTAGATCAAACACATAACTTCAAATATTTTAGGTTAGCATTCTTCTGTAATTTGATAACATATAACCTATCAGTCTTTTCATTATTATCTCTCTATTCTAGTGATAGAACAATTGATAGGAATCTATATAACTAGCATTCTATAAAGCATCATTCATAATATTGCATAGAATTAAGATATCTATCTCTGCTTATTGATAACCACTGTAAAATTTAAAAACTAAGATTTGAGATTGCTTGCTTATTAAGCTGCAATATTCTTAAGATTAGTAAGACTTGCTTATTTCTACTAAAGGGATATATAATGTCAAAATTATATAAATAAAGCTAGCATATGATTTGAAAACTAGTTACATAAGCCTTATAGTTCTATCTCTTTATGTGAGTTGCTTCAATACTAAGATATTTTTATAATTGTGCTTTTTGGGTATCAAACAAGCATTTCATAGGAATCTAATAATGCTTACTAATAGAAAGGCTCCTTACCATAAAAGGATTTGCTTAATAATTAAAGTATTAAAATATAAAGGAAAGTAGGCGGGAAATGAGATAGATATAAAGAAGATGAAGCTTAGGATATGATTTGAATGCTAGGCATATCTTATTAATTTTCTTATTTAAATAGTTTAATTTTAAGTTCCCTCCAAATTGCTATTTAAACCGTCTCTAATATACTTCATTATAATGAAAGTAAACGAAATAGAAGATTAGCTATAGGCTCTGTAAAAAGAGTTGAAATCTAAGAAGCCAGATTAAGAACGTTTGAATGCTTTGCTTCAGCTTTCTGAATTATATACTTAATTGATACTTACTGGAGAAACCTAGACTCTTGGTTCGTAGAAAGAAAAAGGATAAAAAGCAAGAAATCGTAAATCAGTTGATGTACTTAGAGAAAACCAGATGGAGTAAATTACAATTCAACCCAGCTGCATAGAAGCTGGAGAACTGAGAGATTATCAGATAGAAGGACTGAATTGGCTTTCTTAGTTATATCAAAATAAAGTTAATGGAATTTTAGCTGACGAAATGGGACTGGGTAAGACAATTTAAACAATAAGTCTGCTAGCCTGACTACGTGAAAGTAGAAACATAACAGGACCTCATTTAATTGTAATACCAAAGACAACACTCCCTAATTGGTCTAATGAATTCTAAAAATGGTGTCCTACAATAGATGTTTTGGCTTTAATAGCTGCTCAACCATACAGAGAAGAAATAATAGCTAATGATTTAAAGCCAGGAAGATTTGATGTTTGTGTAACAAGTTATGAAGGTGTAAACTTATGCTTAAAGCATCTAAAGAAATTTGAATGGCGTTACATAATAATAGATGAAGCCCACAGAATAAAAAATGAAGAATCTTTGCTAGCTAACAATCTTAGAAGACTCAAATGTGAACGTAGGCTACTTATAACAGGAACACCTCTCTAAAATAATTTGAAGGAACTTTGGAGTTTATTGAACTTTTTGATGCCAAGCATATTTTCTTCAGTGGAAGATTTTTCAGAATGGTTTGATTTTGGAGTATAATCTAATCAAGATATGTCTAGAGAGGAAATTGAAGAAAGAAACATTGAAATGGTGTAGCATCTACATAAAATTATTAAGCCATTTTTATTACGTAGGACTAAAGCAGAAGTGGAAAAAGGAATTCCTCCTAAAAGAGAAATCCATATAAATGTAGGATTGACTGAATGCTAGCGTAATATATATAAAAAAATTCTAACTAATGAACTTATGAAAGGTAATACTAAAATGGCATATAACAATATAGTTATGCAGTTAAGAAAATGCTGCAATCATCCTTTTTTATTTGAAGGTATTGAAGACCAATATGAACCAAATGAAGAAAACCTTGTTACTTACTGCGGTAAAATGAAAATTCTTGATTAACTTTTGCCAAAGCTAAAAGAAGCAGGAAGCCAAGTTCTTATATTTTCCCAAATGACCGCAGTGTTAGATATTTTAGAGGATTATTGCATATATAGATAATACAAATATTGTAGACTTGATGGTTAAACTGATTTGTTAGAAAGAACTTAAATGATTGCAGAATTTACAGCACCTAATACAGAAAAATTCTTGTTTCTACTTTCAACAAGAGCTGGAGGCTTAGGAATTAACTTAACTTCAGCAGATACTGTAATTATATTTGATTCTGACTGGAATCCTCAAGTCGATCTTCAAGCTATGGATAGATGCCATCGTATAGGTCAGACTAAATAGGTTAATGTTTTTAGATTGGTTACTTAGAATACACTTGAAGAAAGAATAATTGAAAGGCAGAATATTAAACTAAAGTTGGATAGTTTAGTTATCTAGCAAGGTAGATTAGCACCAAAATCAAATAAAATCAGTAGAGAAGAGTTGCTAGAAATGCTTTAATATGGAGCTGATGTTATATTTGATGCAAATACCAATATGGACAGTCTTAACGAGCTCCCTTCAAATATTTTAGAAGTTATAGCAAGAGGAGAGGAAAAGGCTAAGAAAATAGCAAAAGCTATGGAAGAATAAATCTCTAATAAAAAGAAGGATTTAGTTGAATTCGAAAGCAACTTAAATATTTGAAATTTTGAAAGCTACGATTACTCAAAAGTAAGAAAAGAAAAAGCAAAAAATGCCTTATAAGTAGCACTAACTAGACATCAAGAAGAACAAAATAATAGGAAAAGAGAAGAATCAGGAAGACCATAAATTAGCAAAAGTTCTTTTATTCCACCACAAGCTTATCCGCTTTATACTAATTATGATAGATTATGTGAACTCTTAAAATAGCGTCATGACGGAGTTGAATTAACAAATGAAGAAACACAAGAATTAGTTGATATTCAAGATTCTGGCTTGAATGACTGGACTAGGTAGGAGTTTTAGACTTTCCTTCGAGGATTAGTTTAGTTTAAAAGAGACGATTATGAGAATATCAGCAAATTAATAGATACTAAAACACCTGAAGAAGTTAAAGAATATGCTTTAAGATTTTTGAGTCCAATAGGACAAAATCTACCAGAGTACCAGAGAATAATGAAACAAATTGAAAAGAAAGAATAAAAGGTTAACTAAGATACTAAATATTAGCAAATTCTAGATGAACACTTTTCTAAGTTTAAAGATCCTTGGAGAGAGTTAACGATTGAAGGATGAATAAGTAAGGTTTACACTCCTTAGAATGACAGGTTCCTTTTCTGTATGACTAAATAAGTAGGTTATGGAAACTGGGAAGAATTATATAGAATGGTTAAACGAGCTGTATAGTTCAGAACTGATTATGTATTCAGAAGCAAGCTTCCAAACGATTTATCGAAAAGGGTTAATGTTCTTATAAAATTACTCAGCAAAGAGTATGAGTAAGAAGAGGATGAAACCAATAAAAAGAGAAAAAGAGAAGAAACTATACCAATGTAGAGTGGATCAAAAGTTAGAATTAATGAGTAGACTGAAGATTATATGTAGTATGATTTTAATTGAGGTTTCTTAAAAGACTTCGACATTATTTTAAATAAAGGTATTTCCACAATTTTAAAAGTATATTCTAAACTATTTAGACTATATTCTGAAATTAAGATAGTATCATATTAAAGTACTTGATAAATAATTAAGCATAGATTCTTTCTAAAGAAGTAAAACATCATATTTATAATATCTTTAAAGACTTTATTTTGATATCTCTCAAATTTTTGTTCTTGTATTGGCTAATTAAAAAACAGTCTTTACTAATAGTAAACAGTACAAGCTGAACTTTAAATTTAAGCACTTTTTAGTGATTTAAATGTAACATTTACTTTTTTGGTATATCATATTTGTATCTTTCACAAACATAAAGCAAGAATCATAGAAGCAATAAAAAGCCCTAACATCTGAATTAATAAAGCATAGTATAATAAATATTATTATGCTTAGAAACTAACTATTAACACAAAGGTTAACCTTATAATATATAGTTGTACATTAATCTCTTCATTATTTAACCTCGCTAATATAGCTATTAATGAAATAACAATCAAGCTATCACAGGATATTTCTGCTGTATAATGCTATATTTTCTATTTATTATCAAACAGAGCTTTAATATATAAGATAAAATGGATTAAGCATAAAAAGATAAATTTCCTATTGAATGGAAATAAAAGACTAAGGAAGAGTTCCTTATAGCAATTCTTTTTTTAAGGAAGGTAATAAAACGCTAAAAGCAGATAAAGCAAAATACTTAGCTGTGTAACCTTTTTGAGAAGATACCTCTTATGGTTTAAAAATACGAAATATTTCCTAACCTTTGCCGCATAAATATAATATATTAAATAATTTAGTACTATTCTAAGACCTTAAAAAGCTATGAGCTTATACAACTATAAACTTAAAGTAGAATCATTTAGACAAAAGATTTTCACTATCTTTCGTTTTTCTTGCAAGTAAAGAATAATTTTTAAATTATATCTGGGTACCATTAAAACTAAATTAAAGGAGATAGATGAACCATAATAAAAGAGAACGGTGTTTTAGAGCATTCTATGCCTTTTGGGATAAATAGTCATCGATTGATTAGAAAGAACTAATATATTTTTTAGTTAGGTGGATGGTATGATGATTATCCTGAAGATTTTTGCCATTCTTATAATATTGGAACATAAGAATGAAAACCTTTGAAGGAACTTCCAAAAAATAATTGTACTTAAGGTGTTGTTGTTACAGGAAACTAGATAAGCACGTTTGGTGGATATTGCGATCCTCTTTCAATTTATTAATATGATATTAAACTCAATTAATGGTACAAAAATCAAATTGAATTCTAATAATACTGCTAATTAATATCAGCTGCCTATATAAATTCAGCCACAATCTTATTCGAGCATGAAAAATGCTAAAAAACTCTAGTTTTTGATTCTTAAGGATTAATAGACCATGGAAAGGGAATCCCATTTACTTAGAAACATGTCTACTATCTACCTAAAGTGTACAAGAGTAGTGTCTATATGTTTAATACCAACGATGAATTGTACTTTTATGAAATGAGTAAAGCAAAGTGGGAAATGAAGGCTATAAAGTATTAAAAATAATAAATTTAACTTAACTTAAAGCATTTATCTCTCATCTAATGCTAAAGTACTATTTTAACTAGCTCTTTAAAATGTAAACTAGTTTGATGATAAATAAGCTAGGCACTTTAAATTATAATTTTAATGCTTAATAGAATGCTAACTAGAATCTATGCAACTTGTTAGCAAATCATCAGGCTTATTTCTTTAAGGGCCTATTTATTGATTTAAATAAGATTAAATCAGCTTAGTTAATTGCAGTGACATGCTTATAAAATTATACTTAAAACTATTTCATATTTATTAGATGGTTATTTCATTTTGACTATTTAGTGAGCAGCATAAATAAGCAGGCTTTAATTAGAGTAAAGTGAAGATAAAGAGCATTTGCATATATCAAACTAATCGATTACTAAGTAGTAATAGATTAGTAATTGAATTGTTTATTAAAGTAACTGTCTAGTTGAAGTTTAAAACTCATTTATTAAAAGAATTTTAAATCAAAAATTATAAATACAGGCAACATGTCAATCGGTGACGTTAATTACAGTTCTGATGTTAGAAGAGTTGAATCAGAAGTAGAGTTAGAGAAGTAAAGTCCTTTTATAATTGCTCTGTCTAAGATCTAGGTTTACTAAGAAGACTGCTACTATGCATAAAGTCTGGAGAATTTTAATTTAAAATAAGACTCAAAGGAGTAACTTATATATGAGTATAATAAAAACTTATCTGATACACATGAAGACACTCAAGAGGAGAGTGAAAATGAATCCAGTGACAAATCCTTAAAGAAAGGAAGAAAAACATCTCCATTTAAATCCCACGCAGTCCTATTAAAAGAGAAAAAGTTTAATAGTTAAAAAGCGAAAATGAAAGCACAAAATATATAACTAAATATTTCATCTGCAAAGCTGGTAACTAAAAGAGTGCATAGTTGAAAAAAGACAACAGTTGTTTTAACCTGATTATAGTTAATTATTTTAAAGTTAGGTAGTTATGTGTTCATTTACTGGAATAAAAGAATGCTTATTAATTTATTTTAGTTAAATAAACTATTATTCACTAAGCATACAATTGCTAGTCAACTTACTAGCTTTTATATTTATTAATATAGCTAGAAATAATTGTATTCTTCTACTAAAGCCATAATAATTTACCAGTACTAAAGATATCTGCATATTGTTTCAATGGGTAAAATCTTTTATAATTCTAAATCCAAAAATAATGGGAATACCTTGAGATGTTTTCATAAGAATAGATATATATATTATTAATCTTTATTTTGAAAATGAATTCTTATTTTAGCATTCCCTATTTTAGAACTTTCTATGCTTATTAGAGATACTTGGTTTTGAAAGATACTTTATTAATATAGATAGTATAAGCATGCAAATACAAATTAATTATTTAAATAAACCCACCAAGGAACTAATTATTAGTCATTTAGTAAGAGGAATGCCATCTTGTTACGTGCTTGCTAATATTTTAAAGCTTTAGCTACTAAAAGCTAATTATACACGTTAACTATTTTTGCTGGCAAAATTTCTAAATTATATGAATTCAAAACTCTTGTAGATAGCATTTAAAAAAAGAATTTACCTTTAAAATTAATATTATAGATTTATAGTCAAGCTTTATTTCGAAGTTTAAAGAAGCATTCTCATTATTTCTTTTAATTAGTCAAAGCAAAAATAGCTTATAGCTAATAAAATTGTGACAAGACTAACTTATTCTAAAATCCAAATTAATGATTGTAGCATCATTTGATAGATTATAAGTTTAAACAATGCTAAAGATGCATATAAGGAAATAAGGAAAGTGATTAATTATAGATTTCTATACTGTTCGTTATTTCAATCAAAATAAGTTAACTATTACTAATAAATCTTTTAATTTACAAAATTCTTACATTTAATCACTTGAACATTTGATAACTAAAGCAGAATACAATATAGTAGGTACAAATACAGCTTTTAGTTATATTAAATTTATTTAAAATTAAGCTTGAAATTAAGCAACAAGAACAGAAATTATTATTACATCTAATTAACAAGAAACTTCATTAAAATAATAAGAGAAATATGAATAATTAAAAAGCGAGATGCCTAATTTTTATACTATTCTATTAACTTTGTTTTTCTACCTTAAGATATCTATTTAGACTTGCAATTTTTATATTTAAATTGTTATCAAAAATAAAGGATTCTTTAACTCTAATATTTTCGAAATCAATTTTTGGATAAAAACTATTTATCCCTACAGTTAGCTCATGTAATCTTAAAATTAATTATAATTAACTTGTTCTTAAAGTTAACAGAGATTAATAAAAAATCTGGCTATTCTTTGTATTAAAACCTGCTAGATTTTATAGAATATGTATTTTACTATTCAACCAGAAAGCAGACTTTTTCATTTGACTTTATAACTTAATTATCTAAATTTCACTGGGTAATATAGTTTTTTATCTATCTAGAGCTAATTTAATTTCTGTAGTTTTCTTCTTTGATTTTGAAAGAAGATTAAGCTAGATATTCTTAATGGTATGTATTGTATTATAGTACTTTAAATTGTATAATCTTCAAATTTTATAAGAAGATAAGATAAAATACCTTAAGCAATAGGTATAAATGCTCTTTCTTTATTAAATTGAACAGTCCTAAGAATGTTCTTATCTCATTTACATCTTAAATAAGCCTCACAAAACCATTATGATGTAAATAAATGCTTAAACAGAATATAAGCTTATCTAAATAATAGTTGCATGGATATCAGATAAGATGGTAACTTTTATAATCCTAAGCAAGCATAAATATTTAAAGCTAGATTAGCTATAAAAAGATTAATTTCCATAGAACCTTTAGCATTTATATCCCTTATAATCTTTAATTACCAGTTAGTATCTTAGAAGTTTCAATTTTTCAAAGATATAATAACCTCTTTACTTTTAATCTATTTAGAAAGCAATTGTATTACTTAAGTTATTTCTTTAGAGTTTTTAACTAAAGCACTTTTAAAACTAACATGATGTAAGGAATTGTTAAATGAAGACTATAAGAGAAATAGTGGTATTTATTATATAAAGAAATCTTTAAATATAGATGCTACTAGCTGTACTCATATTAACATAGGCTTACTCTATCTTTTTTCTTATAATTAGTGCTAGCATAAACAAGTCTTTCTCTTAAATACACTAGGATTTGTATTTATAGTGTGTTCTATTAAATAAGCAATTAGAAAATAATTAATACCATCAATGAGATATTAAGATGGATTCTTTTAAGCTAAAAGGAATAAAAAGTAGCAAATATTGCAAAGGAGCTTTTAGATTTATAAGAGAGAATTAAATTAAAATTTATTAAAATTTCCAAGTTTTGATTGAGAACTCTCATAACTATTATGTATAGCTAAAAACTAAAATTTGACTAAAAGAGATAGCTTATAGCATAAGATTAATTTAATAATAATAACCTATTACTCTTAATATTAGAAAATAGCTTTTTATTCTAAAGCTTATAGTTTCAATAGCTATTTCATTTAAGATAGAAGGAAATATAAAATATGATTACCTCTTTTAGTGGAGCAAAGAGTAAACATCCCAACCCTCATTTTCTAAGTTTATGAAATAATTAAAGAATTTAAATCAACATAGTGAAAACTTGTTTTTTTCTAAAAGAGAAGGAAGTATTTGCAAATAAGAAACTATGCTTGAGTTGTAATACCTTTATTAGAACTAAATAAACTTATAGTTCTCAGTAAATAATAATTAAGAATTAAGATATTCTCTAGCAATTTTATACAGCTTATTAAAAACTATTTCCATTAATTGCTTACTCCTCTTATATCTCAAATATACACCTTTATTACACACTTATTCTAATACTTTTCATTTTCTTGATCTTATAAATATAAATTATGATTAAAGAAATAAAAAGATTTATGTTTAATGCTACTGACAAAGCTAGATATTATATAACCTTTTAAATTTAAGTTAGAAAACATTTTAGCGAACAATCTTTTAGCATTCTTACAATAATTTTTCTTAATTACCTACTGTAATTTTAAGAGTGGTATTAGTTTAATCTAGTAATAGGAGCTTAATTATTCTAAATATAGGTTAGAGTTCATTTAGATTCTAATTATGTTTCTATAGTGTAAGTAAACCTCCGTTCCATTAACCTAATTCCAGAATCTTGCAAGCTATCAATTTATGAGTATTTCTACTATTTTCATACTTAAGTGCAGCATCTTTAATTTAAAAAATTCTAAAATGTAACTTAATTTTAAAACTCTAATAAAGCACTTGAATAACTACCAATAGGAACTTAAAAAGTGATAGCATATAATAGAGGAAGCATATGTAGATATAAGTAAATAAGTATGTTTGATAAAAGGTAAATAGAAATAAGTGACATAATGTTAATATAAAGTAGAAAGTAATGATATTAGTTAATAACCATATAGTTAGAATATCATATTATATCTATAATACTATCCCTCTATTATATTAATTAACATACTAAATCAATTTTTACTATCTGATACTCCTTATTATAGCTATTCATATTAATTATACTTAAGTAGCTTTTACTACAGATTGGCCTTTCATGTTTTAAGAAGTTTGGTCTTTTATCTTTCGCTTTTTTTTTTTATAGGTTACAAGAAAGACGCCATAAAAGTTCGTTAAGTAGGTATTTAAGCAGTTAAGAAAAAAGGTTTAATAATGTAGGAGGAAAGCCTTAACTGTTAAATATGCTTAAAATATTTACAAAAGCTATCAAGAACTAATTCTTAACGGCAATTCGAATTCTGTCTTTAGTGTGTATCAAATAATTAAAATCCCTAAAGTTAAATATTTTTAGCTCATAATACAACTCAGACAGAGAAGAATGCTAGCTGCAAGATCAAACAACTCGAAAAGTAGTTAGAAGAATAGAGTTTAAGTTATAGCTGTAAAATATAGGAAATTGCAGAAAAAGCTAAAAGAGTCAAAGAGCAAAGTGAACATTAGAATTAACTAGTGGACAATATGAAAGTCTCATTTATGTAATAAAGTATACTAAACAGCAATCTAAAAAAATTCCAAGCTACACAGAGTGCAAAATTATAAATGCTAGAAAGAACTCTAAAGTAACTGTATCAGAAGCTTAAAAACTAAATGGTTTGATAAGAGAAGTATAAAAATCTTTACAGCCAGTTCTAGACTCTTACAATATAAGAAGCTCAAAAAGTAGATATGAAGGCACTTTAAAAGTTACTAAAGGAAAACTAAGATTGTAACTTGTAAATACGAGAGGCAGAAATAATAATATAGAACTTAAATCTAGAGAACAATAACTATAAGAATAATATTCAAGGCTATTAGAATTAAATAAAGGAAATGAAAGTAAAAATAGAAGAATATTAAACGAAGGAGAGAGAAAAAGATTAGTAGCTAAAAAATCTAGAATGTATTGAAAAGAATGAGATTGAAAAATCTAATCTATTGCTAAGTTTAGATAAAAAGCAAAAATAAAATTAAGAAGAAATATTTTAAAAATAGTAAAAGATAGAAAAGCAGAAATCTAAAATAAATAACATAAAATAATCTCTTCTATAAGCTTAAACTTAGAACTAAATCAATTAATAAGCAAAATATAGCATTTAATAATAGTTAACATAAAGCTAATCAGAAAATGAGATCCTTATATAGTAGAGTTAAAATATTAATCAAATGTTAAAAGACGCATAGTTGGAAGAGAAAGCTTTAAAGGAACGGATTTAAAATTTAACAGAGAAAAAAGATCAAGAAGTTAAAGAAAAATTAATTGAGATAGAGAGAAATATACAAGATATAGCTGTTTTGAAATAGCAGGTAGAATAGCTCTAATAATAATAGAACTAGCAAATATTAGTTTGCAGATAAAAAGATAGCTAAATTGAAAATTTGAAATCAGGATTACAAAGTCTAGAGTCTTAAAAATCTCAATAAAGTTAACTATTATAGTAACTATAAGATTTAATTGAAGAGGAAAAGTAAGACAATCTTAAGCTTCAAAAGAAATATTAAGAAGATTAAAAAGAGTACGAAAAATAGCTTTAGATAGCTAAATAAGAAAAGCAAACTAATGCAGATTAAAATCAAAAAGAAAGAGAAAATTTGGTAAGAGAAAGAGATTCTTTGAAGGATAAACTTACGGAAAACTTTATATTATAACAATAATTAATTGATCAAACAAGCTAACTAAAGGAAAAAAGTGCAGAATTATCTAAATAATTAATAGAATAAGAGCAGCTTCGATCTTAGTAGAAGCAGTAATTTGAGAATATGCTAAGTATTCAAAAGGAAGAGCTAGAAGCTAAACAAACTGAGAATAAAAATATAATAATTAAATAGGATTTAAATAGATTGAATTAATAGGAGTAGATTAAAAACCTAATGGAAAAGAACCTTACTCTATAATAAAAAGAATAGTAATTTGAAAACTAACTTAAAGAGCTACAGGTTTTAGTTGAAAATCTATAATCTAAAACAACGAAAAAAAAGAGTCAAAATTTATAGTTTGCAAAAAAAATTGAAAATATAACCTTTTAAAATAAAAGTCTCGAAGAATAACTGTAATTTAATTAGTAAAAACTGAAAAATACAAACATAGAAAACTCTTCGTAGCAGACTATAATCAATAATCTGAGGAAAAAGATAGATAACTTAGAATAAGAAGGTAAAATATTATAAGAAAAGCTAGAAAAAGAAGAAAAATAAAAAGAATAACTATAAGACTAGAGGAATAGCTAAGAAATATTAGATTAAAAGCTTTAGAGTGAGATTTAATAGCTAAATAAAGAAATAACTGAACTGGACATTAGCAAAAATTAAATCTTGCATAAGAATGAAGAACTAAATCAATAGATTTCTTTGGGGGATAAAGAAATTTTATAGTTGAAAAAAGAAAAATCTAAAGTAGAAGTTGAATTAGAAAAATTAGCGTAGTAATTAGAAAAATCTTAGAAAGATTTACAAGAACAGTAATAGTGAAAATTCAAAAAGCAAAAAGATCTAGAAGAATCTAATTTGCAAAAAACTTAAACACTTTAAAACTTGGTTATGAAGCTTGAAGAGGAAAATAAAAGTAACAAAAATCAAATAAAAGATTATGAACTTCAACTTAAATAGGTAACGCAGAAATATTTGGATTTTGAATATTAAATGCTTAATAACTAAAAGCAAGATTAAATAAGATAAATAGATCTATAAAGGCAGGTTGAAAATTAAAAAGCAATTTTTGAAAAGCATCCCAAAAAAATTGAAGAACAATAGAATAAAATAAAAGAATTAGAATCTTAACTAGACAATAGTTAAAAAGAAGTAATACAAACAAGAAAATTAATTGAATAAAGAAATGAGTAGTAAACTAAAAGGAATATGGATCTAGAAGTAAGTTTGAAGAAGCAGTAAGACTTAAATTAAAATTTGACTAAAGATAATGAAAAGCAGAAAACATCGCTAGCTCAATACTTATAATAATTTAATTAGTTAGAGAAAAATTTAATCGAAGTATAGAAATCAAACTAAGAGCTTTTAAAAGCAGAGTCAGCTTTGTAGCAAAAAATTGACTAAGATGATTAATTGATAAAGCAACTAAAACTAGAAAAAAAATAAGATATACTATTGATGTAAAATCAGTAAGCAGAGCAACAAAATATAGAACTTTAAATTAAGAGTATAAAAGAAGAAAATAGCCAAATAGCAAAAGATTATTAATAGTAAAATTTAGAATTATAAGAACTTAAAGCTCAGAACAAATAGCAAAATGATCAGATCAAAACTACTTTGTAATAAATTTCTAAACTTTAACTAGAATCATCTAGTTAACTAAAAGAACTACAAAATTAACAAAATATAATTAGTGAAAAAGAGAATTTGCTTTCTTAGCAGTAAACTGATTATAAGCAACTAAAAGAACAAAATACTTAGCTTAAGGAAAATATTAAGAAAGAGCTAGCAGAGAGAATGAAGCAAGAACAGTCTTATTAAGAATAAATAAATGAGTTAAAAATACAAAACGAGAATATGGAACATTAGGCTTTAAAAAACTAAATTGAGCTTTAAACCCAAACAAAACAAATATAAGCTTAAAAGTAGCAATTAGACCAATAAAAACTGCTAAACTAATAGCAGTAGAATTAAATTCAGCAACTATAAGATTAATTAACAGACGAAAAAGGAAATTAATTTAATTAAATTAATAGTATTGAGAACGAAGCTTTAAGGGAAAAAAACTAACTGAATTCATTAATTCAAAAGCAGAAAATAGAATAGTTAAGCTATTAGAAATAAATTAAGCTCTTGGAAAATTAGCTAGAGTTCCAAAAAGAGTAAAACCAACTTAGTTAAAATTAATCAAATGATCTATAATAAGAGTTAGTAAGTGCCAAATAAGAAAACCTGAATAATTAAGGGATTATTAAAAGTAAGAGTTAGAAATGCGAGTAACTGAACAAATAAATTTAAGATTTACAAGAACTTAATGAAAAACACACTTAAGACGTATAGGGTAAAAAACTAGAACTAAATGCAGCACTTTAGTAGATTAAATAGAAGGATTAACTAATCAATAAAGCAAATTGCTAGATAGCAAAAGTTAGAAAATTGGCAATCTAATTAAAACAGCAACTAAACCTACTTTAATAGTAAAATCAAGAAACTTTAAGGGAAGTAAAAAACTAGTAGTAAATAAGCCAAAATTTAGTTCAAGCAACTAAAAGAGAATTCGATAAAAAGTAGAAATAGATTAAATTCTAAGAAGAATCACTAAACAAGCAAATATAGGAATAAAAATAAGAAATAGAATAATTAAAAAAGGAAATGGAAGAAGAACTGATAATAAGTAATACCAAATAACTAAAGATTAATGGATAACAGTAGGAACTTCTTAAATAATAAAATGAAAGTCAAAAGTTATCAAAGTAAATGTCTGAACTTAACATATAGAAAGATACTATGAAAAAGCAGTTAGATGAGTTGGCAGATTTAAAAAACTAGAATAGTTAGATGCTTAATAAAAATGTATAGATGCAAAAAGAAGTTTAAGAGCTAAAGAAAGAGAAAGAATTATTATAGGAAAGAAATGAAAAACTAAAATCTTTGCAAGAAAAGTTTGAAGCAGATATTTAGTAAACTAGTAGTAAGGAGTAAGAAAAAAGCTAGATAGTAAAATAACTGGAAGAATAACTAAAATCTTTACAGTAAGAAATTAATTTAAAAGATGATTAAATTAAAAATATACAGTAAGTAACTAAATAAAATGAAGATTAGCTTAGTACACTAATAGAAACTCTCAAATCTTAAAATGAGAATTTGAGTAAGAAAGTTAGTTAATTATCTAATGAAATTGAGTAAAAGTAAAATGACGCTAAAATTTTAAAACTGAATGAATGCTAATTATTAAAAGAAAATGAAGATAAAAATTAAAATCTTAAAGATTAAATAAACGGTTTAGTGAAAGAAAATAGAAGGATATAAGAAGCAAAAGAAGAGGTAGAAAAATAATTGAAAGAAATTGAGAAAGAGATTCAAGAAGAAAGAGAAAAAGGAAAAAGGTAGGATTATTAAGAGACAGATTATAAAAATTAAATTATGTAATATATTGAGAAAGTTCAATAATTAGAAAGCATTATTGGATAGAAAGAGAATGATAAGAAATAACTAAATAATCAACTTTAGTTATAATAAGAAAGAATGCAAGAAACTTTAAATAAATTGAATAAAGCAGAAGCTTCTGAAGAATAAAAAGCCTAAAATTTAGAAAAGGCAAATAATTAAATAGAAGAGTTACTTAAATCTAAAGAGCAGCTTTAAGATTTAAAGCAAAGATATGAAAATACTAAAGAGGAACTGGGAAATTAAAAAATGAAGGAAAATTAAAATAATTAACTTTAGCAAGAAATTTAACAATTAAAAAAGAAAGAAGAAGCATCACAGTTACTATTGAAAGATTAAGCTGAATTAATGTAAAGATAAAATAAAGAATTTCAAAATCACTTAAATGAAAAATAGAATTTAGAGTAGTAGGTAAAATAGCTCTAGAAGAACTTAGCAGATAACGAAAATTAGAAACAAATAATACCAGAAATGTCCAGTGAAACTTCTAAAATTTTATAAAGAGAAAAAGAAGAAAATATGTCTAATTAAAATTTGTTAAGCGAATAAAAAAATGAAATTTCTAAGCATCTACTACAAATCGAAAGGCAGAAAAAAATAATTGAAGAAGTAAATAAATCAAATGAAGAATTATTAAGTATCTACCAATAGCGATAATAAAATTTCCAGAATGCTTCTTAGATGTAAGTTTAAGAATTGAATGAGAAATTAAATAATATGAACTAGATTAAAAATATGCTATAGGAAGAAAACCATAATTTATAAATTAGATTAGAGCAAATAAAAAAGAATCAAGCTAATGAAAATTAAGAAAGCGAGGAAAAGATAAGAAATCTTAACAAGCGGATTAAGCAAATTGATTCTAATGTTGTAGATAATGAAAACATTATTCAAAAATTAGAGAATAAAGTTGGTAAAGCTTAAAAGCAAATTGAAAAGCTTAATCAAGATTAAATGGATATTCTTAATGAAAAGCAAAGGATAGAAGAGTCTTTGATTTCAAAAAATTAAGAAATAGATAAGTAACTTTCTGAGTTAAAATAAAAACTTGAAAATTGTTAATGCGAAACATTTAAATTAGAGTTAGTTTAGTTGAAGTTGAAATTAGAAAATTGTAAATGCAATTAATAAAAAAACGAAGAAGATTTAGAACCTGCATCTGGATTATCATCTTAATCTTTTCCATTTTAAAAATTTGCAAGGTCAAATACAATTGGTCCATAAAATTTAATAGGTTAATTTGGAAAATTCTAATAGCAAGAAAATTTAGACAATGATACTTCGTCCAATGAAATGAATGTTTTTAGTACATTTTTCTTATAAGTCCAAGATGAAAACTTATTGAGAGAGAAGGAAAACCTGCTTAAAAATAATATGCTGATTTTGAACATTCAAGGAATGCCTACTGAAAAACCAATGTCTCAACCTAATATATTTAAAATATTAGAAACTATGATGGATAAGAAATATTAATAAGATAAAGAAGACATTGAAGCTGGAATCCGACCTCGAAAAATGACTAATTTTTTGTTGGACTTACTTGTATAATAATATGGGATAAAATCTCTGGCTAATAAAAATCTTGCTTAACTACTTAATGGACTGAAAGTTTTATACGATGAGACGCATCCATATGGTACTTTGTTTTGTAGATTAATCTAAGTATATCATTAAGATCCTATTGACTTAATTACTTCTTGTCTCCTTGCTAAAGCAAAATAGGAGTTTAATAAATGTGCAGAAGCTTATAGCAAAAGAAATGAATAAAAGTTAGCTAAATCAAGCAAAAAAGTTAAAGTTTAAAAAGGTAAGATAAAGTACCAAGTGGAAGCCCAAGGTGGGATGGCATCTCTTACAGATGTTTTTGAAATAACGAACTAGATTTTTGAAAAAGATCCAGTAATAGCTGAGCAAATAAGGAGAGTTCTACTTCCTAAATACAAACGATCTGAATTTTTGCTTTATATGCTTGACTAAAGACTTAGTAAAATGGATAAAACTCGTAACCAAATATTTGATATGATGGACAAAGATAAATCTGGATCTCTTAGCATATAAGAACTGAAAGAAAGCTTTGGCCAAATTATAAAGATGGATGTAAGTGAAGAAGAAATAAATGCATTATCTGATTACTTAGATAAGGATAAGGTGGATAACATAAGTATTTAGGAATATATGGATGGTGTTAATAGTCTTAGAAATATAGATAAAGATAAATGGAAGTGTAGTGGATCTATGCTATTGAATGCAATTGCTGATATTTGCGATCAAAAAAGAAATTACGATGCTTATTAGTAATTAATCCTATTCAAGAAATAAGATTAAAACCAGAATGGAATTTTAGAATATGAAGAATTCGAAGCAACTGTTAAAGAAGTTGACAAAAGCCTGGAGAAAAGTTAAATTGAATAAATATTTCAAGAAGCCTAATCGTTACACCACCAAGAGTAAGTGCCTCTTTGGGCTTTTCAGTCAATTTTATGAAAGTATTCAGTTGGATCTTACGGAATTAAAAGCCTAAGTAATTTTAACTATTTTAGATTGCGAATCATTACTTTCTGGAATGGATAGAGGAGAATAGAATGCTCAAGAAGTGCTTTCGGGAGATATCGGCAAAAGAAAAACTGCAGTTAGTAGAAATATGTTATTATTGCAAACTCTGTAGTTAAACTTAACACCCAAAAATAAGAAGAAATGAACTTAATTATAGCTTAATAATTATTCCAATAATTAATCTTCCTTTCTATTACTATTATGCAGCAGCATTCCATTAAACTTCTTTATTGAGTATGATATCAAAGAATGAAAAATTTTTCTTTTAATATCTGATGAAGAATGAATATATTCAAATTATTTGTTTTAATATATGCTTTTTCAATTAATTAATATATGTCGTGGTCATATTACTCATAATAGTTCAGAGAAATTGGTTGTAGTTAGTTTCAAGTATTTCATGAGAGTTTGGCAGTTCAATTTGAAGACTTTTACGAAAATTATAGAATTGAAGTTCCTTTAAGTAATCAAATATTCTAGTAGAACTATAAAGTTGATACTCTAACTTGTAATTAGATAACTTAGAAAGATAAAACATAGTCCAAATATCATGTATTTTACAAGACAGGTGGAAGTATATACGCTATTAATAAAAAAAGATTAGTCATTATTATAGAGGCTATTTAAAATGGATTTCTTGTACTGGTATTCAATAGGAATAAAATAGCTCTATAGAAAGTGCTCCCAAAAGTATATCCTCTAATTAACATGTTTAAGTTTTAATTTTATTCTTTATTTTAAATTTAGTTAAAATGCAAACTTTATAAATAACAAAGCTAGGTATATACTTATAGGTATAAAAATAGATAAAGCTTAGTAAAGAAGATTAAAGCGTATTGCTATAAAACTATTATCAAATTAGATTTATTAATGAACCTTTACATCATTATAAGGGATAATAAGGCTTGCATTCTTTTATTACTATCTGAAGACTAAGTTATCAAAATTATGCTCTTCATATTTTCTTAATTTTTCTTCACAAAAGAACTTAGTTAATATAATATGACTAGAGCTAGCACTTTTTATTATAATAAGGGCAAGTGATAGCTATAATGTTGAAAATAATACTAAAGAAGAGAAAAATAATTTAAAAGATATCGAGAAATTTATTTGGTAGGACATATAATAGAACTAATTATCGGTTCATAAATAACTATAATAAATAAAATCCAAAAATATTAAATGCTTTGCTTTTATCTATTATGGCTTATTACAAATCATGGTGTATTTTATTAGTGTAAAACACACAATTGAGTAAATTACTTTAAATTGCTCGTAATTAACTCATCTTTCTTATTACTTGCTTATTATCTAATTTTAATTTACTAAACTAAGTAAAAATCCAGATAAATTGATAGTACTATTTGCTATAATAACTTGAGAGTGAATTTTATTAAATGTGTTATTTATTCATTAGCTAATTTAAAAATTTTGCTATTCATTTATATCAAGTTTCTTACCTAATCTTCAGTGAACTTTAATTTCTTAGATAGAAAAATAATCCTTCAAATCAATTTTACCTTTAATATGACCTAATTTTCAAGTTAGATATCTAAAAGTTTCATAGCATTTAAGCAAAATTAAAACTTTAAAAAAAAAACTCATAAAATAGATTTCTCTTTTAATGAAATCGACTCTCTTTATGTTCTATTAAAATTAGGATAAATAAGTGCATTAAAGACTAAATAAAATATAAGAAATTAGATTTGGCAAGTAAATGAAGATAATTTAGCTAATGCTACTGAAGAATATCGTATTATAATTGAGAACTAGATGAGAACAATAATCTAGTTAGCATATTTGCTAGATTTAATATAGCAAATTTAAAGCCTATAAGTAAATAAAAAAATGATAGATAAATAATCCTTTTCTTATAATATTTTTATACACTTCTATACTTACATTTTCAAACTATCTTATTTAAATATCACGTTCTTCACAACATTTTGACTTAAATTGGATTCGATACCTTGATTATGGATTTTAATTTTATGCAAGTATTTAAAATCAATTTTAAAGGAATGCTGGATTAATTCTGTGACATATAGACTAGTGATATTTCGATAAATTTTGATGGCAGATATTTATCCTTCTTTCATAAGAATTGTAAAAAGAAAAAATAAGAAGACAATCATTTTACACACTCTTAATATTTGGTCTCTTAGTTACAAGCAGGAATAATAATTCCAAGAGTATTCAAAAGAGTCTATTTGATTTAGCTATGACTACTAGATTACATCTTACTAAGTTATAGCTTTAATTAAAAAAAATATGCTTAGAGTAGATTTCTTTACTTGAGAGTGCTTATTTAATTTCATTGCTATTAGGAATTTTCTTCATCTAAGCTAGATGCCTCTTTACTCTCTTTACCTCTTAATTCTACTTTATATTTTATTATCACCTCTTATTAAGTTTTTGATTGCTATAGAGGTAGAAAAACTTATCTTATACCAAAGTTTATAACAAGTTTACTTATCTAATGAGTAAATAATAGGAAAAAAGCAATATAAGCTTAATATAAAATATTAGGATAATACTAGGGAGAGTGCTAGGATTAACTTCCCTTAACTAAAGCTTAAAATATCTAAAATAGTTTAGATTTAAATTACTGAAGAGAAAACAATAAGCACCTATATTCAAGTCAATCCTAGCTTATTTTTATTATTTTTAAGTTCCCCAAATTATTCTGTAACTTAAAAAGGTGTCTATGAAGTATGTGAAAAGGAAAATATAGAGAGGGATAGTAAAAGGAGGTTAATTAGAGTAATGGATTAGCATTTCTTAACGTGGTTAACTAAGAAAATAAAATAGGGTATTTTATTAAAGTATCTAAGAAATTTTGATTTTTTTTATTAATAACGTTTCTTATAAAGATGGGTTGCTCTTCAGGGAAAAGTGGATAGAAAGTGGAAAATGTTCACTAAAGTAAACCGGGTACAGAATAGACTGTTAAAGTGAAAAAACCTGAGCCGGTTAAAAGCGCAAATCAACAAAATAATTCAACGAAAGAATAAGGAAAAACTTAAGTTAATAATAAAGAAGAAATTAAATTAACTACTGGAACATTTGTAATCAAACAGGCTGGAAAACTAAGGGAAAACTATAAAATTTAAAGAGTTATAGGTGATGGAGCATTTGGAAAGGTAAGAAGTGCTCTTCATATACCAACATAATCCGAAAGAGCAATTAAAACTATAACAAAAGAAAGTGTTGAAAAAACTTAAGGAAGTGAAAAATTCTTTGCAGAAGTTGAAATTTTGAAATCGATGGATCATCCAAATATTTTAAGACTCTACGAATTTTATGAGGATGAGAGAAATTACCATCTTGTTACAGAACTCTGTACAGGAGGAGAGTTATTTGACAAAATAATAGATAAATAAAAATTTTCAGAAGTGGAAGCAGCCAAGGTTATGCAATAGGTTTTATCTGCAATTGTTTACTGCCACTCTAAACATATAGTTCACAGAGATTTAAAGCCAGAAAATTTATTACTTGAAGACAAAAGCGAAAGCGCTGCTATTAAAATAATCGACTTCGGTACTTCTTCATTCTTCGATCCAAATAGAAAAATGAACCAAAAGTTTGGAACTCCTTATTATATTGCACCAGAAGTATTGAAAAGAAGGTATGATTATAAATGCGATATATGGTCTTGTGGAGTTATAATGTATATACTCTTATGCGGGTATCCTCCTTTCTCTGGAAACTCTGATGATATAATTCTATAAAAAGTCTAGCGAGGAAATTTTAGTTTCGATGATAAAATTTGAGACTAAATTAGCGAAGATGCAAAGGATTTAATAAGAAAAATGCTAACAAAAAATCCAGATTAGAGACCTAATACTATAGATTGCTTAAATCATAGATGAATTTAGGACAGAATATCAAAAGAGGCAGTCGATGAACCGATAGCAATTTAATCGCTTAAAAATTTGAAGAACTTTAGAAGTAATTAAAAACTAACGCAAGCTGTTACTACTTTTATTGTATCATAGTTAACTTCCAAAGAAGAAAAAGCGGAGATGTAACGTGTTTTCTAATAATTGGATACAAATCATGATGGAAAGCTTTCTAAAGAGGAGCTTTATGAAGGTTTTAGGAAACATATGAATCATTTAGATGCAGAGTCTGAAGTAGACAGAATAATGTAAGCTGTTGATATTGATGGAAGTGGTTTTATTGATTTTACAGAATTCATTACAGCAACATTGGATAGAAAGAAAATTCTTTCCAAAGAAAAAATAGAAGCCGCATTTAGAGCCTTTGACAAAGACGCAAGTGGTAGCATAAGCAGTAGTGAACTAAAAGTATTGCTAGGAGGAGCTGAAAACATAAAAGACAATGTTTGGTAGGAAATAATAAAAGAGGTTGATGAAGATGGTAATGGTGAGGTAAGATTTTTAAATAAATTAGGTTGATCTGAAAGAATTTAAAGAAATGCTTCTAAATGCATTTGGTTGATTTAAATTATCATTTTTGATTTTTTATTGCCTTTTTACTAATTTTACTTAATTAAATTCTCACAATCTAACTGTTTAAAATCTAGAACAGCGTTATTTAACTTTATCTATCTAATTTCTTTCTCTTTAATCTGATTATCTGCACATTATCTAGATTAGGAATTATTAAACTTTATCAATTAAATAAAATGATAAATCTTCAGCTTATATAACCTTTTAAGCTACTTTCGCTCTATTTATAAGTTCAAAATACAATATCAAAAGCACGCTAATTTTTAAATTTAGTATGTATATAATAGGCAAAATTAGCATAGCATATTATTATAATGATAAATTAAATCTGCTTAGTGTATAGTTTCACTCATAAAGGAAACTAAGATTGACTATATTTAAACTAATAGGACTTATATAGACATTTATTACCTTTAGAAGGTAACTGCATATTAATGATTATTTACTACTTTCGTTGCTTACAATAAGATTACTGATTCAATCAAGTTCTTTCTAAGACTAAGATTTAAATAAAATTTAATTTAAATGACATGCAAATTATTGATGGCCTAGCTATATTATAACTACATACTCTTAGTAAATAGCTAGGGATTTAATTTAGAAGAAGCTAGTTTATAGATGTAATAGGTTTATTATTTTTGTAGGAGTTTATATTACAATTGTTTAATAAAAGAGATATAATAAAATGAGGTACAAATTAAGTTCAAAGTCTCTCAGTGTTTAAATGAATGTTTTTTATATTTTAACGTCATTCCTCACTCTTGTACTGATTCTGTGACTTGAATAGATATTCTTTATTGCTATTGGAGATAAATTTAAGGAAAATTCTTAGAAAGAACTAAAAGATTTATCTGGTTAATATATGTAGATATTTAATAGATAGAATGCTCATATCATTAAAACCATTTATGAAGATAATTTTCGTCAATTGGAGTTCTGAGCAAAAGTGATTGAAGATACTTTTGAATTGAATGGGTATAAAAGGCATATTAAAAGACCTTAAGACCGTTTTGGATATAGAAATTGCTATACTTTTCCCCAAATTCCACAAAAAAGCATTTCTTACAATGATATTACAATCGCAAGATATGGATATGGTAATAAAATATCATTTGATTATGGAGCTTGGTAATCAAAATTAGACGAGAGAGATTATTCTGTACAAGCAAATTATAACCGCCAGTATTGTTCTGTTTTAGATTATTATGTCAAACAGATTCTATAATATCCCATGAATTGATTGTATTTAGGATTTTACCATGATCATGCAATATATTAATATCCTGGAGTTCAAAAAGACGCTTAATATGATCCAACTATAAGGCCCTGATATCTTTCAGCTATTAATACAAATGATTCATTGGGAGTTACTTCAAACCCATGGAGTGACTCTGTTACTAAAAAGATAGTTCTAGGTTACTCTATAAAAATAATGGATGGTGATGAATTATTTGGAGTTGCTGGACTGGATATAGCCTTCGATTAAATATCGTCTTTGTTTAAAAATTTAACAATGGGACCTGGAAGTTTTTCTATTTTGGTGACATATGGTGGCACTGTTTGTAATGACGTTCCTATCTGGAAAACAGCTGCTGGGATTGATAGAATTTTTGATGACTATTTAACAGGTATAACTTTAGAAAAGTGAAATGAGGAAATCTTCAATACTTCAGTTCCAAGCGACACACAATTCTACTACACAATAGATAACGGAACAAAGTATATTTATGAGAGGGAATTTGTTTATTGCTACTATTATAAAAATGGAGTAAGTCTTAATGCAGAAAGAACCTTTAGCTATTACCATGATATTTCATAGTGAATAAATGATTTATTCATCTTAGGGAGATTTTGACTAATTTTATGATGATTCTTTTGCTGAACTTATTTTGTATAACCTGCTAATTGTTGGCGTCTTCTGATTACTTATAATAATGTGCAGCTGCTATTATTCCAGAAGGATCAAAAATAATCTTAATAAGGTGCTTAGCTTAGGAAAAAATCTGCTATGTAAAGCTAAGTAACCTAATCCTTTAAGAGGAATCTACTTCAAGTAAACCAAAGAATCAAAGTAAGAATTGCAGCAAATGCACCAGTTAATTGATGAACTGCTGGAAAAAATGAGTGAAGAAATCAATAATAATCCCAGCTGTGGAATAAAGGACATGTTCATGTACTCAGAAATTATGAAAATTAAATACCCAAAAAATCAATATAAAGGAAGAAAAATTCCTAATGTCTATCATTTGATTAAAGAAATGCATAGTTGACAGTTTAAAATCATTTTTACTTAAAGCTTCTTCTATATAATTCAAACATAGTAAAAAGATCTAATAGTAATAATTAAAAACTGTAGTATAGAAACGAAAAACTCAAATTATTACTAGATTGTAGCTTAATTCGGTCTATAATTGGTTTAACTATATATATCATTATTCGTTATAATTGTTAACAACATAACAATCATTTTTGTAAAATCCTTCTATCATAGAAGATTAAAATGCTAATTAAAATAAACTTATTATAGATATTTTAACTATTAAAGAATGAAGGTGTCTAAGTGTAGAAAAAGAGATATTCGATTATAAGCAAGTTGAATTTCTAGTTGATATAGGATAATACTATGAAATGAATTGTATTAGTTGATAGTTTTTAAAAGAGCTAAGAATATAAAATGAGTGAAATAAAACTGTTCTTTAAATTGTAAATTGTAAATACATTAATTTCATTATAAATGAAACTACATTCGTTTCTTTTACTTTATTACTTCTTTTTAGATTCCTTAGCATCGATTTATATTAAAAGTCCTGATAGTTTGAGAGAAAAATTTGAATAGAATTATGGAGAAGGTAGCTCTATTCCTTCTTCTCTGGCTAATTTTGGAATTCATCCGTATGGAGCTTAAATAAACGAAAAGTTGATATTTGTTCTGTAGAAAGAGAAAAATGCCTTTGCATGCAATGAATTGGATCCTCTTAGCTACAACAATAGTGATATTTAACCTGGCGCTTTCATTTTGATGATAGAGAGAGGGTAATGCTCATTTGTAAAGAAAGTAAAGCATGCTTAAAGTGTTGGAGCAAAAGCTGTAATTATTGTAGATGATAAAGAGGAATAAATCTAGCATATAGTGATGATAGATTAGGAATATACAGAAAGAAACTTGATTCCTTCATTTTTAATCTCTAAAAGTGATGGAAGTGTGCTTGAGAGCTATTTGATGAATTAATCAAACAGTGAACCAATAATCCTATAACTTAATTTTGAAATGAGAATAGGATAATAGGTAAATTGGTCAATATGAATGAGCAGTGATGATGTCAACATAAGGATATTTTTGCATGATTTAGCAGGAATTATGTAACACTTCACAGAAGATTAAATGTAATTTACTCCTCATTATGTATTCTGATACTGTGCTAAATGCAGAGCATAAGGATATAATTAAAATTTTGAAAACTGTCTTTCAGGAGGACGTTATTGTGCTCCAGATCCAGATGGTACGGGACCTAAAAATGGAAAATAAATAATATTAGAAGATTTAAATCAGCTATGTGTCCATTAAATTTCAGTAATACAAAAAGATCCTAAAATTTGATGGAAATATATGCTAAATTTATATGAAACATGTGAAGACTGAATTTCAGAAGAATGCTGCTAGTAGGCAGCAAAGAAAGCAGGAATTGATTGAAAATAGATTTAATAATGTTCGGATAATAGTTTTGAAGGATCTTAAATAGACTTAGTTGAAAATAAGCTATTGAATAACGAGTATAAGGCTTGATAGAAGTCAGCTGTTAGTTATTTTCCTAGCATTATTATTAATAATCAAGTATATAGAGGAGATATTTAAAGTGAAAGTGTTATAAAAGCTATCTGTGCAGGGTTTCAAGAAATCCCTGAAATATGCTTATAACCTTTAAACTCTTTTTCTGAAGATGTTTATTAACCTCATAACCGTAAAAACATCATACTCATAGTTTTGTTATCTTGCTTTTTGTTGGGTACTATAATTTTCCTGATAATCTGCTTAATTATAAGAAAAGTAAAAAATAAAAACAGTAAAAAGGAGGCAAAAGACCAGGTGACTATAAATATGAACTAATATTCTGTAATTCAAAATAAAATCTAGGCATGTAATAAAGAATTGAATAAAGAAACTAACCGTGATACTAATAGGGAAACTAACAGAGGACTTGAAGGTGCTTGAGAAAACATATACAAGATACTTAATCATTTAGATTTTTTAATATATTTAAATACTTTCTAAAAGAAGTGAGTATTATGATAATCAGTGAGGATCCAAATTTTAAAGGATATTTTTTGATAAACGAACAATAGTAATAGTAAAATATAATTTGTTTCTTTTATTATCAAACTTCCTCAGAAATACTTTCAGAAACTCCATCTTACTCATCATCTTCATAATCATTTTCATAATCTTCTTACCCTTTCCCTTCAACTTCTTCTTCTATTTCTGATTTCCTTTCTTCATTATTAATTGCCACCGTTCCTGATTATATTGATAGGATTTTCACATCTTGTACTTATCTTGAGGAATCAAAATGTTCTGTTTGCTAATGCTCTATAGAACCTACATCAACCTCAGTTGAAGGTGAAGCTTAAGTTGTATGTGTTTCGTGTGTGTTTGCAGTTGATTCTCGGGAGCGAACAGTTTATTATCTTTCAAGTTCAACTTACTCAACTTTTTCTTCTTCTTCTACATAACTAAAAATAAAAATTTACTGTTAGATAGGACTATTTTCTTGCTTCATAATAGGACTAATTCCTAAATCTTAATACTATGAATCCTCTTCATCATTTTAAGAATAATTCTATTCTTCATAGTCTTGTATTTCTTCCAAGTTTTAAAAGTCATACTGCATATCTTGGAGCTCTTCATCTTCACTACTCCTTACAATAGTTGTATTATTCAAAGCATCTTCTAAATCCTTTCTCATAAGAACATCTTCATTTGCTAAAGTTCTGAAAAGAACAGTAAATTCGATTTCGTGGATTTATTCAAATCCAAGTTACTATAGTGCTGTCAATAATTCATAGGGGTTCATTTGCTCTGGAAACACTTCTTAAGAAGAAACTTTATTTCTTATGAGTACTTCACGTAAACGCTAAATAGTCATATTAAAAATTTTCTTTCTTTCTTACTCTGTTAATTCTAAAACTTCTCCTCCATCAGAGGAGTTCTCTTGTTCTTCTTATGATTATTGAGCACTTTGAACACCATAAGCCTTAATAAAATCATCATAGGGAACTTTTTCAAGATTTTTTTCATAGGAATAGAATAGCAAAGACATATACTACATATGCCTATCGTTTATATCTAGCTTCAACTTTTTAATTATATCCTATAGTTAATTTTTTGTTATAAATCCTGTTTTTTATGAGTCATAGTCAGCACAAGTTTTTTTAAAGCTCCCTTCCACTTATGAGATTACTTGTCTCAGGTGAGAATCAAACTACTCTTCCTCTTATTCTGTTAATGGAGTTCAATGCTCAAGATTTTTATACAGTTTATTGGCTATCACTTTACCTTAAGCTTGTGCATTTTCGCATTCTTGAAATATGAACTTCAATAGTAGATTTAAATCTTTTTCTTCATTGATTTCAAAAGGTTCTCTAACATAATAAACTTACCTTTGCAAATTTTAAGCTATTTCTTCTAAAGTATAAATAGCCTCTTTATCATATTAATTGTTGAACATTTAAAGAACTGCCTATTTTCTTTCACATCTTTGTAATTAGCATCTCATAGCTATGTGTCTCATTAATTTAGAAATTTATTCTTTATTTATTTATTCCAGATTTTTATTATTATCTTCTCTTGAACTTTAGTCACTAAATTTACTGCTTTCTTTTCTAGTATTTTGTTTCTATATTTTATATTCTTCCTTTTACTGCCTTTATCCTGTTTGCTTTTGTATTATTTCTTATTCTTCTTTATTGATTTCTTCTTCTTTAGACTTTTAGTTCTATTTATGCTTTATAGCCTCTGACTATTAAGAAAATGAATCTTATTCCTTTGTTATTGTTTAGTTTGATATTTATTACTAGTTTTCTTAGTCTTTCATAGTCTATTGCTTTTTTAAAATAGCTTTTTCTTTTATTGAATTCTATTTATTAATCTCCTTTTGTTCTTCCATGTTTATTTAATTCTACTCTCTCTAGCTTTTATCTTTCTTCGCCTAATTTTTCTACTCTTCAATTAATCTTTATTTCTCTATTTCTTCCTATTATCTTCTTTGTTGCTCTATTTCTTCTTTCTTATGAGAAGTACTTCAATATTATAATTTTTCACTTTCTTAAGAGCTTTACGTTTTATCTTTACTTTAGTCTTTATTAGTTAAAGATTTCTCTTATTAATCCTCTTCATTACTTGATTCCAAACTTTCTTTGAATTACCTTTTCCAGACCTCTTTTAAGTTAGCTAAGGTAATTTTACTGGGATCTTAAGGATTCATTAGAGTACATAAATCCTAAACTTCTTATAGTAGAAAATTCCGCTAGATTTGCTCTAAAGCATATTTCAACTCTTCTGCTCCAATATTTTCCTAGACAACATAATCCTTTCACCATTCTTTCGCTGATATCTAATATTTTTTTAGTTAAGCATTTAATTAATTAAGTAACTCTTAAGGTTTTCTTTTAATAGGTGACTCTATTAATTGTTTCGAAGCTTGCTCTACTAATAGAGAGTCATCTTATTGTGCAAAAGTGGACTGTTTTGATATTTATTTGACTAATTATTTAGCACTTTCTTTATACTCAGGCTTAATTTAAGTCTCTTTTTCTTTTTAATGCTACTACACTTCTATTTATTACTGCTTCTACTTTAACTTTTCACTTAAATCTTAATTTGCTTTTCTTAACTCTTCGTTTTTAGATTCTAATCCTTTAACTTTCTCTTCTTACTCCTACTTCTCAATTTAAAATTTACTTTGATTTTTATTAGTTTACTCTTTAAGAGAGTAAACTTATTAGGTCAAATCTGAAATAGACTACTATTATTTTTAGTTCTTATCTTCAAGATCTTTTATTTGCTAGGTTTTTTCTTCCTTTTTTCTACTTTCTTGTAATTTTATTTAAGTTTAAGCCAATGCTTTATTCTGCTACTCCAATTGCTTTTCAAGGTCTTAAATTTTATCCTTATATCTCTTAACATCTTAATCTTTAGCCTTTAATTACTTTTAAGCAGCTTTATTTTGTTATAGTTCAAAGGATTTAATTTTTTTGTTATTATCTTGTATTTGATCCTCTTTTTACTTCAGAGCTTTTTATAAGTCTTAAGCCTAAAATTTCAAGTTCTTTATCATTTAATTTTGTTGGTAATTTCTTTCTCTTAGAGCTTCAGCATCTTCTTCATTTTCATTTGGAATTACTCCAAGTCTTCCTCTAAAAGTTTCTTCTAGCAAATGTCTTAATCTTGTGCACTCAGCAATATATGATTAAATTTCAACTTCTGACTCCTAAATACGAGTTTACTTTATATTCTTTTTGGTTTTTTCCAGTTCTTCTTGCTTTTACCTCAATTCATTTTTTAATTCCTTAATAGTGTTTTTCAAAGACTTTTCTAAATAGATTTTTTTGAATTGATTGCTATTTAGAGGTTCAATTTAGTTCTTGTTAATGTTTTCAATAATACCTTCCTATCTTAGGATTTATTTCTCTAGCTGGTTTATTCTAGTTTTCAGTTTCATGTTTTCTTCTTTAGTCAAATTTAGTATTTTCTTTATCTAAATAGCTTCATCTACTAGCCTTTCCTTGTCGTAGTATGCACTGTATTTAAACCCTTTCTTTTTCCTTATGGGAATTAAGTTTATTCCATTATTGTTTTGCATGAAGTTATTAAAATGCTTTATTGGGTTTGCTGATCCTGGCCTTCCACCCTTTCTTTAATTAGCTTCAGAGGATTTCACAGAGTTTGGTCTATTTTATTACTAATTATGCTCCTCTTAATCACTTTCTCTTTAGCTAATTCCTTTAGACTCAAACTATTCCATTTTAATAATACCTTTATAATAAATTAATTAGTTCAGAAATAACTTGGAAGTGACTCCTCCACATATCTCTCAATATCAAAGTCTCCATAGCTTATTAAACTAAACCTCTATTCACTGCTCTATTTGCTAATGCTTAGTCCTTATCCATAGATACCATTAAGCTTGTAGTTATATTAATAGAACAAAATCAGTTTTATTTATTTCTAAGACAATTAGAATTAACTCTCTTATCCCTCATTATGTTTAATTTCTTATCTGTTATAAGTAAATTTGATTATAGTTTAGGGCAATTTCCTTTGTAGAGTCTTATTTACATACTTTAGTTTAAACTAATACGCTCATAAATGTCCAAATTATTTAGAAAATACTACTTTCTTTAACGTTTTTAAACGCTTTTATAAGAAGAATGAAAGAGATTTGCTTTTAAAATCCTCTTATTTGGTTTTCTCTGCTTTATTTTCAAGATTGAACTATTCTTTTTGGCTTTTAAGATGCTCATTACTTTAAAGCATCTAAATGCTTTTGAATTATACTATTCTTTTCTTTTAATTTGTCCTAAACACATTTTGAAAGTTGTAAAGTTAGACTGTCAAATTTCTTCTATGGCTCCAAAATTTATGATATTCTATTAAAAGCAAATATTTCCATTTTAGAAATATACTTTCTTCAATATTTCTCAATTTCTACAATTAAAGCTAGTGATTATGCTCAATACAATGCTATATAGAAGGAGTAATAGACAGTAGTTTTAAAAAGAAGAGAAGGAAAGATAAATAATAATGGTAAGGCTAGCATAATAAGCTAACTAGATGCTTAGCATTAAACTTTAGCTTAATTATTATGGATATAACTATTAATGTCTCATTATGATGCTTATTCAAGAACTTCAGCTTATTTAAAAGCACTTACTATATCACTAGCATGGATAAAACTTAAAGAGAACTGTAAAGTACATAAAGAAGAAAGTTAATACCTGAAATACATTAAATCCAGTTTAATTTTACCTTGCGTAGTAAAATTTAAGTTTCAGAGATTAGAGGAGATTCTCACTTAAATAGTGTGTAATACCGTTCGTGACTAATTTGCTACAGATATTATATCTCTTTAGCTATTTGATTTTACCTTTTATTAGTTAGTTAACTATTTAAATTATTATTCATGGATTATACTCTTTCTATTAGCAAAGTCACTTAAAAAAAAAGCTAATATCCATCTTAAAGTAATTTACTGATTGACTAGTAAGTTTAAATGAAATTAGCTTATAAGCATTATTTTCATATCAAAATAGAAAGTATTTAATTGCTAGTTATTAGTTTAGAGCTATTAAACAGGTTTCGCTTTAATTTCTGCTAATAGAACGAGATATTAAAGTAGATAATCTAAAATGAAGCATAGAAACTAACTAATGATTAATTAGCTGATGAAGAGATAGAAGTACAAATAAGTGATGATATAGGATATAGCATAATGGCATAAATGCAAGCATAAGGATTAAATAAATAAACTTTTATATTAAGTAGATTTAAGTTTGTCAAGGCTTCTTCAACAAATGGATATTTTTCTAATCGGGGTCGTTCAAAATGCGGAACCTCTCTCCCCAATCCAAAAGTTCAGGATTAAGAATCAAGTTCAATTTGACACTATGTCTCCAACTATATATTAAGAAAGTTAAATCTTACTATTGATATTTAGCATAGCTCTAAACGATAGGGGAAAGCAATCTCTTTAATAACCCTGCCATATTTAACTATATTCAATCTCTATGTCACTAATATAATTTCAAGAACTTACTTCAAACAAAAATGGAGCATTCCTTAGTCTTTTTATATTAACTTTAGTAGCAAGAGGTTAAACTAAAGGTATCAAAAGAAAGGCATAATTTCATTATTGTCATATTTTGAATCAACCAATTACACTCTTATATAAAATACCTCAATGATAGATTACTCTACTTATAGTTAAACCCTTAAATGGTATTAAGGGAAATAAAAGTAGATATAAAAGTATAGCTCTTACTAATAAATTGATAATTTAAAATAGGAATTTAATTAATGCTTTATTTGCTTGGGATTTTAAATGGCTCAAGAAGAATTAGGATAAGCTATTATTAAAATTTGCAAAGACTTCTAAGAATTTTTCGAGAAGGAAGTACCAGACTAGCCTATTAAATGCATTGATTGGATTAGAGAGATTTTAGACATGACTAGAGAGGTAGTGTAGGATAGTAAAGAATAATTGGAGCGATAAACTTTGTAATATGAAAAAATGCTGTAAAGTAGTGAAAAGGAAGTGAGAACCCACATTAGAATTGAGTAATAACTGAGGTTACATATTGAAAATTTATAATAGAAAATAGAAGACTGTGAGAGAAAGCACCCTAAGTAAATAGAAGGCTTGAAGTTACAAATTGACTCTTTTAGAAAAAAAGGCATATAGTTAAAGTAGTATTAATAAAAGGTTGAACCATATCAGAATAATTATCTTAGCTAAAGGGAAGAAACTAAAAACTCAAATGAACAAGACACTGATAGATTGAAGAAGAGTGCAAAGATTCAAAATAGCCATAGTAAAATAGAATTGCACAGCCAATAAAAAAGTAAATAAGCCTAGATTCTAGAAGTTGACAATAGGAGGCTGAAATAACAACTAAAAGAGAGAAATAAGAATTTAAAAAAATTAAAATCAGAAAGTAATCAATAAGCTACGAAAAATAAGCAACTAGTGCATTCTTCTTCTATTAAAAAATAGTTTAATGATACTAGTGAAAATTTAAGGAAATCTTTGACTCAAACTTAATAGAAATCTTATACTTTAGTAAAAAAATATAACTCAATTGTGCACCATCATTCAGGATCTCTTACTGAAAGATAATCGTATGATGGAGCACTTAATGCTGTGAAATAGATTTAATTAAAATAATCAATGGTAATTTTTCTAATCTTAGAATAAACAGTAATAAATACCTAATCGAGGTACTTTAAAGGTTTAAAACGGATCGTATACAGAAAAATAAAGAGCAAAATCAGCTTCAAGGATAGATCTAAATTAAGTTACTGGATCATATTCTTATAATTATCAGAACAACATAAAAGCTAAAGCTACTACTGCTGGTCTTCAAAAGAAAAATACTAATAAGTGATATACATAATTTAAATTTTATTATGTAAAATAATGAAAATAACTTTGCTAAATACTATTATATCTAACTAATACAATAAAGATAAACTACTGAGACAAAATTTTTATAGTATTCTATAATTAAAAATAATATATGCTAAGATTAAACTCTAAGGTTTGTCTAGAATTATTTTTCAAATGGCTTGTTATATTCAATTATAGATAAGTATACTAGTTGCTAATATTAGCATTATAAATGTGAATAGCTTATTTCTGCATATTTTAAACTAGATTAACCATATGTGTTTAATCTTATATCTAGGTATTTCCAAAGAATGTTTTACTATTTTAGCCTCTAAATATTGTTAGAGTATTTCTAAAAATGCTAGGTTTTATCTCTAACTACATCATTTTAATAACTAATAAATGTATAAATTATTTAAGGCATAATTACTACTAGTCACTATATAATATGATATCTATACTGATAGTTATATATCCTTTAAAATTAATAATTAATAGCTCCCTTCTTGTTTCAAACTTATCATTCTACATTTTCTATTTTTTGAACTAAATAAAAAAGCTAATCATAATTATTAGCGTTGAACTAGTATTTAGATGCTTTATTTTATACATTAAATACTTAATGGAATTGTTTCAAAATGTTATGCATTTAAAAATACTGACATTGATCAATAAGATGCATATTAGTCGTTAAATTAAATAATCCTTTTTGCTAGTCTAGATAAACTAATAATGAAAGAAATATCTTTTTCACTCAGGAACGTTTTGAGCATCAATTATTAAGAGATTAGGTTAAAATTTCTTAAAATAGCACTAAAGCATAGATAAATGTATTAAATCTATAATCTATTTACACTATTCTTATATATATTATATATACTTCCTAGTATTCATTAAATTATTATCTCAAAATTAATTAGTTCTACAACATAACTTGGCTAGTTTTTAGTAATGGAGGGAGGATTTGGTAGGATAGATGAAAAGATTATTCAGTATAAAGATCTAAGTAGCAGTAATAATAAATAGAAATAAAGTATATTAAATAGATATATTATTGGAGGAAACTTGATCATCATCAAGCAAGAATTAAATTCTACATATCAATTTCGCCACCTAGGATTAAGTCCTCAATCTCTTCTGCTGGTTCTTTGTTATCATTTTCGTTTTCGCTTGCACTGGAAATTACAAGATTGTTATCTTCTATTGAAGCCTCAGTTTCCATTGCAAAATCAGATTCTATCTTTTTTTTCTGTTTTTAGCTGCTCATATAAGTTTCATATTCTTGCTCTGATACTTTAGTGTTATAGTTGCTTGGCATTTTTAGTCATTCATGCTCTAACATTTTCTAAGCACTGGCTCTAACGTCAATATCATATTCTAGCATAAGTAATAGAAATTTAGAGAATTCTTTAGCTTCAATCTCATTAAAACGATATCTAAATATAGATTTCTTACTTTTCTCTTAATACTTTAATCAAAGGTCAAAAGGAGAATTACTTTATTTTTCTCAAAGAACCATCTTTAGTGAAGAAATGCTTCTAATTCTTTCCTCCAAGTTACAAATATCTTGGAATAGGCCCTAAAAGCTCAATTATTTATGCTAAGTGATCATCATCTTTTGAAAAATTTTATCCTCCTCTTGGTTCAAACAGAAAATCTCCAGTAGCCATTTCAAACATCATGCAACTAAAACTTCAAATATCAGCTGTGTGATTGTATGCTTTACCAATTATTACTTCAGGTGATCTATATTATCTAGTCTAAATTTCACTTGAAAAATGATTATCAATCCAGCATGCATTACCTAAATCTACTATTTTAACTTTTATACTTTCATCAGGTCTTGGTCCTCTTTTTGACCAATTAGATTGATCTTATTAATTTTGACCAGAGGTTTGCTTATTTTACCTAAATTAATTTGGATTTTAGGAACAGTTTTGCGAATCCTGAGATAGCATACTTTGCTCATTTCTAGCTCCATTTCTTTTACGTTATCTTTTAAGACTAGCCTTGGTAGGCTAAGATTAATCTTTCTTTCTAGAATCCCTTTAACAGTCTTGAGATCCTTTACTAAAGCTACGATAAATATTTTTCCTTTAGTTTTCTTTCTCTTTTTATTACTACTTTTCATCCTTCTTCTCACTCTCTTTCTGCTATGCTTATTTCTTTTTCTATCTTGCTTTTTTTCTCTTTTCTGCTTTTTTAGCTTTTTTCTTTTGGTCAGTTGAAAGAGTACTTATATCTTGCTAAAGGGGAGTTAGAGGTGTTTCACAAGGTGTTTATTATTTGGGATGAAGTGTAAGTTTTCCTTAAGTAAGAATTTCTTTTATTTCTGGTTGAGTAAGTTAAACTAGGACATTTTCAGGTTTGAGATCCGTATGTATAATTCCACAAATTCTATGCAAATAGTCTAAGCCTATTAATACCTGCTAAGCTATTTTTCTACAGATAGGGAGAGGAACTCCTTTATAGTCATACCTTTTAATAATTTCTAGAAGGTTAACTCCCAATACTTCAAAAATCATCACCACATGCTTTCCATGAGGTCCCCAATGCAAAAAAGAGTTCAACAGTTATACAACATAGCAATGCTGTCTATTAACTTATGATTCATCAATTTAATTTTGATGATAGCGAATACAATTTTAAACTCAGTCAGTATTTTTGACGTTTCTTGCTACCTTAAGCAAAATATCAATTTCATCATAAGCTGCTTCTAAGTAATTTTAAGCAGATTTTTATATTTTTAAAGCAACAAATCCATTTGTTTTTAAATCTTTGCAAAGCCATACTGTACTAAAATGTCCTCAGCCTAATTTTTAAAGTACTATATATCGATTAAGAAATTTTTCACCAATAGTTACAGGATGATATCCTCCTGGACGGTAATCCTAAGAAGACTCTTCATCACTTACTCCATATTCAATACTTTTATCTTCCTCAGGTTCATTCTTCCAGTCTGCTTCCTATTCACCATCACTACCAGATTTAATCGATAACTAGGAAGGTGGTGTGCTCATATTATCTTAGCTTATTTTAATTAATTCAATTATTTTACCTTTAATTTAAAGTTACTTTACTCAAGCCTTCTTACTCTATAAGCAAAACTAAATAATCTCATTTACCAGACTTCCCACTATAAAAGAGATCATCGATAACTTATCTTTTCAGCTTTAACTTAATAAGATATCTTCAACTTAATGAGATAAAAGGTGACTAGTAAGAAGATCACACACAGGCAACTTCATAAAGGAAGAACATACTTGTTTTAGTCAATAAATAATGAATACTTACATAATAATACTTTTAACGTCTAACCAGATATCCTACCTTTATTAGATTAGCTTCACATTATTTTAGTTTAATTAAAAGCTTTAAAATTGATTAGAATATCGAGCTTTAAAAGTAATTTCTTTCCTAGTTTCTACATTTAATTTTGTTAAGAGTTTATATATTTATGCTATGTTGCTACCATCTAACTACCTTTATATACCATTTCTTAGTTATACCTGCAATCAATAGAGTTTATAAGCTAAGGCAAGTACGCATAGAGTATTTGTAGAAGGGGAATATAAAGTATATAATTGTTTAAAATAATCGCATTTAAATAATGGAAAGCTTTATGTGAAAAGTTCTTAAGTTAGTTACTCTTAATTTCATTTGATTGCAGCACTCTCAATAATGTGTTCTAGATGTTACCTTTCCTAATTACCCTCAAAGCTTTACCTGTATTTACCCCAACTACCTTACGTAAATATTTTATAAGATTAACCATTATTGCGAATACTTTAAATAGCAAACGTGAAGAATCAAAAGTTCTATTCCTGAAGATGCTTGATATGATGATGTATTGAGTTATGCTAATTAAAATAGCTCAAAGCTGATAATACCTAGATATAGCTTATAAGCTAATGCTTAATATACTTTCGAGCTAGAAATTTGATATTCTGATTCTTCAAAATTTACAGTCGAGTTCTTCATTTGTGTTAATAGGTTACCCCCTAGCTGTATTATTTTTGGAGGAGATGTAAGGATGGTTGATTATAATGAAGATATAACAGTAGATGGAAGCTTTAGTAGTGATCCTAATTTTAAGCCTTAAAATCATAAAGAAGGCAGTTAGTAATAGACATTTAATTTTACTTGGACTTGCTCTATTGAAAATAGTTAATATGACTAGCAATGCTTTTTACCTGATATGGTAGGAGAATAAAAATAGGATAAAATAATGATAAAAAGAAATTAACTTTAGACGGGAAAGACTTATATTTATAAGCTTTAAATTAGTTATAAGGACTAGCTTCAATAAAGCTAGTTTTGCTCTTATTAGCATTCCCAAAATAATCAATTAATCTCTACATGTGAACAAAAATTAGTTCCCTTAACCTAAAGTTGCAAAAAATAAGCTTTAGTAGTACAAAATAAACCAGTAAATGACTAAATGTTTTATTAGTTTCTTCCAATTAAATTATGGTACTTTTAAGGAGTTATTTAAGTAGTCGATCAAAGTGATGATAATTTCAACGGGCAATAGATTTCGAATTGAACTCTACAAAATGAAGACATTTTAGATTATAATTTGACTTAAATAGAAAACAACTAATTTATCTGCTTAGACTAGAATCAACTCACTTAGAACTATTCTTATACTATTATTTTTAACTCTCAATGCTCATCTGCTTTACTCAATTTTCATTCCTTTGCTCAGATTCAGAATGATAGTCTTATAATTTCTGACATTAATTAAGATAGTTCTAACTCTTTGGTTTTAATAGTACCTGCTTATAGTTTTTTTAGCTTCCTCAATCAAAATACGGAAGGAGTTATTTTCGAGTATTATATAAAGCTAGACGATAACCAAGGATTTTTACTTGAAAGATCTCATGATCTGACGTATCTATAATCTTACATTCCTTATGGAAAGTTAAATACTAATTATGTAGTTTAGGTAATATTGAAAATAATGGCTGGAGACTATATCTTTCAAATCTAAAACGCTTTATTGTAAAGAGTTCCTTACCAACTACAAATAAACGAGCTAATTTAGCAATGGAGTGACTTAGTTTAATCTTACTAAGACTACAAATTAATCTCCAAAAGTAACTTCTATGCCTTACTATGCTAATTCATCAGTAGAAAGGAAGCTCTCGTTAGTTTGATTTAGTCAGATGTAGAAAAAATAGTAGAGATATGGGAGTTTATCTTATACGATTCTTCAAACTACCAATATTTTGAATACTGAGACTAAGTCTTATACATAGCGTATGAAATAGTAGAGAACTTATATGAAAATTATTAGATATGGAAAGAGTATGAACATAAGAAGGAATTTGAAAACAATATGAAAATGTTTATAAGCAACTAGAGTAGATTCTTTTCCACTCAATAGAACAATATAAATCAGTTTAACCAGTGGCATTTATATAATATCATCCCTTACTTGTACGATTTTCAATAAGTCCCATTAAATAGCGATATTGTTCAGGGAATGAATAACATTTCCAAACTATCTGCTATTTATTACTATTTCTAACTGCCTACTCAAACCTCTAGTAAATATAACGCAAACTACTTCAGCTCTAGTATTATAAAGCTTAACTAATTCTAAGATCATTATTCTCTCAAACTGGCTTTCAAAAATTAGTCATACGTTTAATTTTTTATTAAGCTTGACATGCAAAGAATTTAAAAGGAGCTTTTGAAGAATAATAGAGAAAGAATTGAATGCTGAAGTATCGTTTGCAGTGTTTTCGAATAAAAAATATTCGCAAGCTAAAAATCAGCATTGACAGATAAGTTTTACATTAATATATAACGAACCTGCTAAAATGATGATGATAATAAGCTTATGGTTTAATAAAATGATGAAATCCAGTCTTTTAATCTTCCACCAGATTATTTCTAATTATAAATTCAGACAACTCTATATAACATTAGTGGAGATAGTTTTATAATCTCAGTATATAGAATAGGAGAAGATGACTACACAGAATGCAATAATACTGTAATAACTCCTCAATTAAACAGTCAAGATCTAATTATAACTTGTGATTCTCAATACTTTGGAGTGTTTTAGGTATTTAATAAATAGTTCTATTGACTCTAAATATTGATAAATGATCTAAAGTCAAACTCCAAATGGATGAAGAATTTTTATTCATTATATATATATATTTGCATAGCTTCAATGGACGGTATCATGCTATTCATCACTTGAGAGTTTTACAAAATTGAATAATATTCATAAAGAAAAACACAAACCAAGCATATATAAAAAAATTCAGAGGCTAGCATTAGACAGATAAATTAAAAACTGGAAAAGTATGCTAACCAGATACAACCTATAAATGATATCTTTCAAGATTTTTAGAAAGAAGAAACTAAAATTTCAAGTAATCTTCAGGTTTCAACTGATTAAGATGTTTCTAGAGTTACCAAAAAGAAAGATAAATAGAAATAGTTTTATGAATAAGAAGAGTCATTAGACTCTGATTTATAAATAGGAACTGAATATATGACTTCTTCAAAGAATAAAAATATCCTTCCCTTTGAAATTAATAAATCTCAAAGTTTGTAAGAAGATTCTTTTAGCTATGTAAATAGAAACAATGATTGATATGTTAGAACCAATGAAGTAGCACCATAAAATCAGCAAGAATTTAATCACAATTAGAATATAGTACCAAACAAAGGAAATCAGGATTTAGGTATTGATATCTAATAATCTTTATAGAAAAAATCCCTAGAGAACTAAGAATAAGCACCTGAAAATGTAAACACTAATAGTATTATAATGATCTCACCAAAGAGTAGAAGAGGAACTAGAAGCAACAGCCATATAATGTTCAACTAAAACTCTGATTTCTTGCAAAAAATAGTAAGTGTTAAAGTTAAAAGATCAGTTAGATCGATAAATTTTGATTATATAAAGGTAATTTTTTAAAGATTAGACTTATAACTATTTTATAGGTTTATTTTTACAAAACGCCCTTTATTACTTCATAACCCAGTATTTAAGACTAAGCTCTAGCTTATTTCTTTTATACTCTTCAAGTGGCTTGTATTTTTACTTTTAAGATGATGATTATAGTCCTCTTATTCCATTCTTCGATGTTTATGCGGTGTTAATAACTTTGTTTACAAACAACGCAATCTAAATGCTTCTGATCTTTATCTTAGCTAAGAAAGTAAAGCGAGTATGAAAGTATATAGGATATAATGTATGCTTCTAATGCTTTATCTCCTTTAACATAATAATGATTCTTAATTTGCATCTAAATGTAAGTTTATTAACTGCTAATTTAGTTGGAACTTGTAGTTTACTGAATTATCACCTACATATTTTGCTTTATTATAGATGTTTCAGGACTAGAAACATGCAGGCTGTTGTTGTATTAGTACATAGGACCAAAGTTAACTTAATAAAATGATATTTAATATTTTTATTAAAATTCATTTTTTTATTACCAAAATAAGCCTCCACCATGATATTACTCAGTTAGATATCAATAAATTTATAAGTAAAAACTGAGCAGTAAGTTTAGAAAATGAAATAGACAAATTAGCTAATTAAAAACTATTCTAGTTGATAGATCTTTGTATACCTTCATTAAGGATTCATTTCAATATTATTAAGATTAATCTATATTCTATAAGCAGATTTACATCTATTAATCCACTTATCTTTCATTGTAATCACTCTATTGCTTATTAATTTCCTTTTTAGGCATCAATTTTGGAGTTAGGTTTGTAAATTTAGTTACTTTAATTATAGTGATACCTTTATGATTTATCAAATGGCTTAATTAATCTGCCAATTTTGATAAAATAGAAGTAAATGTTTGATTCATTAAAGTTATGTATCTACACATAAAGAGCTACTTTGGAAACAGATAAAAGGTAATGCTAGAAATTAATTTAAATAAATGAGATAATAGCTATAGATACAAAGTTTAGTAGATGCAGCATTATTTATTTTAAATATACTAGTAAGTTTCTTATCAACAAATTACTTAAATTATCTTTCTTTTTTAGTCTACTTTTCTTCTTCATTCTATTTCTACTCTAATATTCCAGTTTCATATCATGCTAGCTTAATCTCAAAGACTATTAAAGTAATCAGAGGATGTAACCATTTGATGCTATTTTAATTTTATCGGATAAAGAACTTAAAATCTTAACTTTACAGATTAACTAATTTTGATTTCTAAGCTAATAATGTGAGTATTAATAACCTCTTAATCTATATCTACTTCTAATTAAAAGAGAGTCATATAAGTTTGATACTTAAACTAATTATATTTAAATCACTTCGGTCTAGAAATTTCTCTGATTAGAATAGTTAAACTGAATATACAACATTACTAAAATAGCTAGTTATTAGTTATTTATAAGTGGAGTAAAATACATTAACTAACTTATCAAACAGGATAAACAGATAGTAAGGGTACCTTGTAAGGTTATACTTTGAAAATTATAGTTTAAAATAAATTAAATCTGCAATCCTTCAACCACTTTATTTGACTACTTAGGAATAAAGCTAAGCTAATTTGAATAGAAGATTTAACTTCTAATACCTTCAGTTATAATGCTTGCTTGTAAATATTTGTATTTGGTAAATAGAAGCTAGTGAACTCAAAGAAAATTGAATTAAGGATCAAATTTTGCAAAAGGAAACTTAATCTAATATCTTAATAGAGAACTACCATAATGGAAAGATTTAAAGTTTTCAGTTATATTGTAATTAAGTTAATATTTGAGCTATTCAAAGAAAGCACATTGATATAGTATAAAAAAGATAAGATCATGAAACTTCCTTAAGAGATTAGAGTATTATAAGATATTAGGAATTTTAATTATTTAATTAGACATAATTTATCATCATTTGATCTTCCAATCTAAGAAAATTTGTCTGAATTCCTGTACTGATATATTTCCCTTATCGTTAGCCTTGATTTCTTATAACATTTCTTGTATATACTGCTCGCTTAATTTTCCTCCAAAAAACTATATTAAGCTTTTCCTTTTAACTATCCCAGTTTCTTTAGGGTCTAATTTCTTTATTATCATGTCAATCTTTTTCCCATCTGAGAGAAACTAATCTCATTATAGGCAAGAAATTAAGAATTTGTCTCATTCTAAGTATCCACTTTAATTGATATCCAAGTACTGAAAAATTTGCTTAATTTCTTATTTTTTTAATTACTACAAATAGACTTTTTTAAAAGTCTTAATCAAATCCTTTTGAGAAATTTTTCCATCTTAGTCCTAATCAATAGACGTAAAGATATCTTTGTATTGCTCAGTTTCAGATGGCTACATTAATTAAGAGACAATATATTGATAAAAAGGAACCTTTATTTTTTTATTAAAGGAGAAGAATAGCATCCTTTCTAAATACTACTCAATCCTCATTGTCTTTATCCTATCAGAGCTGCTAAATCATTCATGCTACAAGCATTTTTTTGCACTTAATCTCTTATTAGTATCTTCTAGTAGCATTTAGTTAATTAGATCTTTAGCTTACTCAGAAATTTTATTTCATCTTTTCTGAGTAAACTTAACCTTGAACTTACTTTGCCCCTATGCATATTTATTCTGTAAGTTCCTTTTTATATGTTTTTTTATTTTATGCTTTTGAAAAGGAAAAGCTCCACCTAATAAGGCAAACATGATAATTCCACAACTTCAAATATCACTTTTTACTGAGTACTCTCCATTACAAGACTCAGGAGCAAGGTACATAAAAGAGCCTATTACTCTCTTATCTTTAATACATTTAGAATCAATAGAAATGCCAAAATCTATTATCTTAATTTCCAGCTTTTCATCCATATCAAAGTTTGAGCAAAATATGTTATCAAGTTTAAGATCTCTATGAAGGATTTGATTAGAATGGCAGTAAGAAATTCCTAGAAGAATTTGCTTCATTATAATCTTAGCTTTCGACTCATCAATATAGTTTAACTAGGTAAGTATCTAAGCTAAGTTTTATCCTTACAAATACTCAGTGACTAGTTTTACTGAGTTATTTTCTTCATAAACTTCATATAGTTTAATTATGTTAGGATGAGTCTAAAATTTTAATAAAACTTACTATCTTTTTTAGTATCTAAAACTCATTAAAAATCTACTTTTCTTCTTATTTAAACTTAATCACTTTCACAGCAAATTAATTCTTATTACTTTTATCCTTTGCCAGGTATACTTTTCCAAAACCTCCTTCTCCTATTATTTATTATAGAGTGTATTTATCTGAAAATCCTTAGTCATTTTTAGTTATAAATAGAGAATGATCAAGTTCGCTTTTTAGAGTCAGATGAGATTTCTGAACTTGTGCTAATTCAAATAAAGGTGATTTGGATGAACTTAAATCAAGGACAATTTCTTCACATGATTAAACCTTATTTTACAAGTATCTCAATTATTTCTTATCCATAACACATTCATAATCATACTTCCATTCCTTCAAAAAGTAGTTTTTTCGAGTTGATTAAGTAGAATTTAATTTCCTTACTTCAGTAGATATTAACTTTAGCTCTTTTATTTCTTATTCTTCACATTTCCTAGGGGATTTTAATTACCTAGTTTCATCTTTCTGACTCTCCTCTTAACTCAAAGTACTTTATTTTGTTTATGTTTAGTTACTCGAAATAAAACAGTTTGTAAAATACTAGTGAATAACAACAGAACATCTATTACCCATTTTATTTAGGATTAGTTGAAAAGGTAAATTGTTCTAATTAAAATCTCAAGTACTGCATTTATTAAGCAAAAGGATATAACAGAAGATCAGTTTATTAGGATGCAGCCATGAAGACTAGTATTTAGATATCTTTTAATATTTTCAGTTTATAATGAATAAAAAAATACACTAACAAGCTATTTACTTATTAGCTAAACTGCTTAGGCTTTTATAGCTAAAATAAAAATTTAATACCCAAATTTCTAAATTTAGGATTTCTAACCATATTTAAGTAGTTACTACCAATTTAAAGAAGTTAGTAAGATTAAATCTATAATATTCCTTGCAAAGCTTAACTAACAAATGATAAGTTCAATTTCCACATCTATCTCCATTATTCTTATCTTTGACTAATTAATGTAGAGTCAATTAACTTACTAACTCCTAATTTTTTACTATTAAATATAGTATTTTAATATATGAAGAAAACCTTTTAGCCTAAGTGTTAGCTTAGAGTATATAAGTAGAATATTAGAGTGTTGAAGATATGGCAGTGGTATATTTTTCTGTTATATTAATTACTGCTATCTAGCATGAAGCAAGCCTACTTATTAATTGCCATATTTTTGCTTATTAAACACACTAATATGAATTAAACCATTAATAAGTATTTTATAAGCTAAGAATTTGCATAATTGTAGCCTTAAGAGGATTTATTTACTGATACTGAAATATTTCTTATTATTATATATCTCTTAAGGCTTATGAATCATTTAGTAGTAAGTTTGAAATTAGTGAGTTAAGAAGTTCAAATATTTTATGCGAAGCTTTGAAGATAGATTTGTATAGGTTAATAGAATAAGCTTTATTTAAACTAAGTTCTCTATAGCATAAAAATAGCTTATAACTTAACTAATAGATGATATATCTATTAAGTAAAAGCCGTTGCTGATTTATAAAGATCATCTAGAGTTTACTTAACTCTAAAATGGCTTGCAGTTTAGCTATTTTAAGCAACTTTAGTTGGAAGAGTTTTAGGATTACTATGCATAGTAATATAAAATTAAATTCTATCAATGGCATTATTATATAAGAAGATCACCTTTTGTATAAAGGTTTATCCTTATAAGAGTCTATGGATTTGTATAAGTGTATATTAATTTAGTAGTTACTGATTAATATGAAGTAATAATTTCCATTCTAAGCCAATCCAATTTTACAGTTATTATAAAATGAGATAGCCTTTATAATTACTTCATCTGGTATATTCTATAAATAACTTCACTATGTCTGATAACTAGAAATTTATTAATTTTAAGAAAGCAAGACAATGATTGTAATATCGTTGAGAGTGCCATAGAAGCAAATAAAAATGCTAGCAAATCTATTAGCAAGATTAAGTATCTCATTAATTTTAGTTAGTTACTTTACAGAATAGCTCAAAATTGATCTTACTACCAAAGATAGATATTTTAAACACAAAGTTATTACTTTTTATTTAGAAGGCAGATATAAATTATAATCAGTATATTTAATCTACTTAATTGTTCTTATGATTTAAGCATAATGTGAAAGAGGCATAGTACTTTATGTTTATACAGACATAAATATTTCAAATTTATTGTGTATTTTTACCATTCTGTAAACTATTGGATCAATATTGTCTGTAATTTTAGTTATTTTAACTGTATAATTGGTTTAGAATTTAATAACTAGCAATGAATTAAGCTTTTAACTATCATTTCAATCATTAATAAAATTGGAAAGAGTTAGAATTATTTACATTTCAAAATGTTTATATTTAGAAATTAATTACAATATTCCTTATTTTAAATATACAGCTTTTTTCCACTTTTTTAGTACATAACCATAATCCTTTTATATATCTAATTATTTAGATTTGTTTTCTAATCTTTCAAATAATAACATGTGAGCTTCTGATTATATACCATATACATTATCTTAATATTAGTTTCGATTTCTTTTGATTTTCTTTCTATCTTTTTGAATATATTTTTCAGTTATGTCAATCATCAGAATTCAATGCTTTACTATATTTTCTAATTAGAGTAATTTTGTGTTTTGTAAGCTTAGCTTTAAATTTATATAATATCTTTGAAACTTTGAATATAATAAGCATGTTTTGATAGTTTAATATAAGCTATTTAGTGAAATTATTGGCTTCATTTATAAAATTAATTAGGGTCTATTTATAATACAGTTACGAAACTATTGCTTATATGTGTCTATTCTAATTAGTTATATATAATTTTATTCCTTAAAGCATCGAAAGTTCTTTCTAAATCAAGAATAATAGCTAGTTTATATACATCAAACTGATTAATTTCTATCATATAGTATAATCTAGCATCTTTTAGTTTAAGAGAAAGAATCTGCTGCTATTAATTTAGAATTGCTAAATTGGAATTGAATTAAGACATTGGTATATATAAGAGCTCATCTCTTACCCATTGAGACTTGCTTATTACTACAATTTCTAGTTTAAATGTTGCAATAATCCAAATAAGTTCTATTGATATCAGAAATAAATTCCTTATTTAATATTTGTAAATTGAATAAATCATCACATTCAGTTATATCCTTGCTATGATATCTACGAGTTATTTATAAAGCTATTATGATTAATAAAGTATCGTTTCTAATTAATAAATTGAAGTATTATTATTGTTCTGCAAGCTTGACTATTTTGATTGGTTGTATTCATTAACTCATATAATTTATTTCCCCTTTTCTTTATCTTTTTCTTTCAAGAAACGTTATCTAATATTGTTTCTTAGCATTCTTAATTACTTCAGTATCCTATCAATGATATTAATTTATCATCTAACTAATGTAAGCTTTTTAGGTAACTTGGTCCTGCTAATTAAAGGATTTAAATAAGGCTCTATATAGATTAATCAGATTCATTTATTATTGAATAGATAAAAAGAGTTTCCTCTGCTTACTTTATTAAACTGCTATAAGCTTCTATATAAGATAACTAGTCTCTCTATTTAAGTAAAGCTAAAATACTAAACTTTACTATCAATTAAGATTAAGAAAGAAGTTTATCTTCTCAATGGTTACTTAGTTAACCAACTAGAAGTAGCCTGTAGTTTAAAATAGCTAGAAATAAGTAGTTAGAAGTAACTTTCATAAAGTATACATAGAATAGATTGTTTATCACTAGGGTAGATTATAAACTCCTATAGTCTATATCAATTAAATTTAAGCTAGGTAATTTAATTATCTTTCATTAGTTTAAGCTTTAGTCTTTACTTTAAGAGTTAGATACTAAAAAGAAAATAATAAAGATAGCTTATTAATTATTAGTTGATAGACATTAGTAAAGCAAACTACTCATAATGGAAATTATATTCGTTTAAGTAAAGAAAAGGGAAATAAGAATGAAAAGAAAGGATAGAAAGATCTTAATCGCTCTTTTGTAAATTGATTAATGTAAATCAATAATAAAAACACCTAAGGCATATTAAAGGCTATTTAAAATTGCTTTTTACTTCAAGGATATAATAATCATACTAATTAGATATAAGAGAAATCGCTCTTAGAAATAGGCTTATTTAACATACCTTAATTTACGTGATTTTAGTTTTTATGAAGCTAAAATCCAGAAATGTTAACTGTTTTGATTTATAAGAGCAAAGCAAGCATTAAATCATTGATTTTTCCATTATACTAAGATCATCACTTAGCAAAACTAAACTGCAAAGTATTTATTAAGCCTTTTCTAAAGCAATAACTATCATTTATAGACTATCAAATTGTAATAAGCAGGATTAATTACTCTTATACATCTAATACAAGGAAAAACTAAGAAACTAGCTTCATAAACAAAAGTCCTTTTATCTCTAGCTTTTAGAATAAATATGCTTATCATAGCTAACTTTTAATATATACCTTAATAGATTTCTAGTATATAGTAAAAAGGAGTAAAGATTATCTTTACTAATACTTTTAAACTGCTTATATAAGATAAACTATATAAGATTAGATCCTTTCTTGTCTGCTCTTTTATATTCTAAAGTTTATCGAATTAGAAACTCATATTTTTGGAGTTAAGGATATATTAGTATGAAATATTAAAATTATCTAATAAGGCTTTATGAGGAACATCAGTAGTGTTAAACATTTTAGCAGTATAAAGTAAATCAATCACTAAAATAAAGTAAAGACAAAAGCGAGAGAAAAGAAGATAAAACAGATAAAGATTGTAGAAGCTCAAAAATAATATGAAGCAAATTAAAAGTAAACCTATTAAAATACGTTTACATTGGTAAAAGTAAATATTAGATAAAGTAGATTTAATTTAATCAAATTATAATTACAAATGCTAGTGTAAAGGCTTCAAGTCAAATTCTCTATGTAATTGTGCTAATTTAATATTTTTAAATTAGCATAAGGAGTAGAACAAGTTATAAAGTAAGCAAGGAGAATGCTTTAGTTTATTATAGCTATAAAATTTTGATTAATAGTTGATATAATATATTATATTGCTAACCTAGGGGGTTTTAGATAATCTTGGAAGTAATAATATTACTAAGCATTTATTTATCAAATGATGCTGGTTTCTTAAAATAAGTTTAAAATGGTTAAGGATAAGAGATTACTAGCAAGATTATGGATTTTATGACTAGTCACTTAGTTAAAGATTTAAATTAATTATTATACAAAACTTTAATTTAATTTAAGTAAATAGTAAGCTAGAGAATGGTAACTGATAGTAGATAACTAGATGAAAGAGTGAAATTTAACAATAGTATAAACCATTTTGAAAAATATATAAATGCAAGCGATTTAAAAGTATAAAATGAACCTAATATCTAACTATGCTTGATGATATGCATGATGATATCTGTTTATTAAATGAACAATATACATTTGGTACTTTGGCAGCTCAATAATACAGTAAAACTTAATGCAATCTCTATATTAGAAAATTCAAAGGTAAAGCAAAACCTTCATAAAGCAATGATGCAGAATCAATTTAGACAAAAATGATAAAGCAGAATTTGACCTTTTAAGAACAAATAGAAATCCATAAAAAAACTGAAAAATAGGCAAGAAAGCAAGCAATACAAGACAATCTCCGATCATAAAAAAAAGAATTAAGATTATACATACAAAAAGATCACATGCAGTATTTTTTATTGTCAGCCTTCCTAGCACTACTTTCAAAGTACATTATACTGTCAAGAATTATTTCAATTGCATAAGAAATCTCTCGAGAGGTGCCTTTTATTTAACATACCCTTCCAGAATTTCCATCAGGTGTAACGTGATCACGTGAGCTCTAAAGTTTATTTAAAAATTACTTCCTTTAAAAAGTTAATTTAAGAATTTGATTTTTGCATAATGTCTTTAATCATAACACCATTCTTTCCAATCAACAACGCTACCATTTTAGAAGGAACAATAATATTCACATGTGCAATTTCCTCATTCATATCTTACTTATCAAAAACTCCAGAATTCATCCTTACTTATTAACGATTTTCATGCCTTTTTTCATATTTATTTTCCGTTCTATGATTATGACGTGAATCATTCCTTACAGGTGACTAAGATCTCAATTATATCTTCGCATTCCTTTCAGTCGGCCTCAAATCAATTCCTTTTTAAAATTCCTCCAGTTTTTACAATATCATATTTGCAGTTTTACATTTAGACTCAGTAATATTAGCCATAATTTAAACAACAGCATTCCTACTTTCATGAGATTTAGATTCATCAGGTATTATTTTAATATTAGCTTTGCATAATTAAGAAACATCCTTCATCATTTTTCCTCCTAAATAAATAATTACCATTCGCAATAAACTTTGAAATATACACATTAGGTATAAGCATTAAAATTCCGTCATCCATCAGCTAATTCATTTCAACATAATCCTTTACCTTGTTCAAAAGCAAAAATACCACATCCTAAACATCCTACAAATCACCTTAAAGAACAGTCACAGACTCTTCTTTCCGACATGGTGGTCCATCATCTCTGAAAAATTTTATTTATACTCTATATTTTTGTGCTATTTCTTTAGTAAAATGTCCTTGCTTTCCAATCACATAGTTCACACATTTAGTTGGAAACAAAAATCTCGCTATTGTTTATTCGTACCTTACATTTGAATGTTTGTCTACTACTTGAAATCCTTCAACAGTATCATAAATTTGGCAAGCTGCATGAGAAATATCTTCCAAACTTCCAGTTATTTCTACTTGTCTATCCTTGAACCCCTACACACTCCTTTTAACAGAAACATTAGTATTAGTGGATTATTCGATTTGCTTAATAGTTTTGCCTTTACTACCAATCAATAAGCTCACAGTATCTTCAGGTATCATGATTAGCAAGCTTGATTATACTTTCTATAAGTCTCCACCGTTTTTCTATTATTCCTTTATAGAATTTAAATTAATCTCTTTCAAAATCTCAAACATTGCTATACGTTTAGACTCAGAAGAGGAATCATAAATATAGCAAATATTTAGATTTGGTACCAGATGTATCCTAGAGACATTTGTCATTTTACTTATTTAAAAAAGCTTTTCATTCTCATTCTTCACAAACAATTCATAAAACTCAGATGGAATCAACATAATAAAGGGAAAGCTTGCATCTTCCGGTGATTTTGAGCGTGAGCGTGATCTAGCGCGATTAGACGCTGTAGACTCGCTAGTTTTCATTTTAAATTATAAACTCTAAAAAATGTCCCAATTTAATCCTATTTAAACTTTAATTTTCATTTTATTCTTAACATTTTTTTCTTTTCCAAGCACTTGCAACTCATAATTTCTAATACCCTTTAATCTCCATATTTATTTATAATATGCTGCTTTCACTTTTGAAAAAAGAATAAATTAATCCATTTTTGATGAAATTAATTGACTGGAGTAAGAAACTATATAAGGAAAAGAGGAAAAAAGTTATCTTTAGATAGTAAAATAAAATGTCAGAAAGTATATTCAACCCATAAATTTATTCATTATGATGACTCGAAGAAGCTCAAACACAAGAAAGTCACTAATTACTACAAAGATTAAAGCGATAGCTCAGCAAGATACATAATCATACTATATAAAAAGCTTACATTTAGATATAAGTTCTTGACCATTATGACAGTAAAGGCTATGAAATATAATAAAACTATTAAATAGCCTAAATATTTTCAAATCCTTTATTTACTTTTTTCAAGGCAAGTTATAAGCATAAGTTAGGTTACGTTGTTAACTAAGATCGTTATTAAGATGTTAAACACATCAAAATTAGAGAAAACAGGCTTGTAGTTTCTTTAAACTAAACTATAGTAAAGTCCAGTAGATGAATAAATCGTAAAAAGGCATGCATTTATTCTTAAGTATTGAGATATAAATATTTAAGTGTCTTTCTCTTTTACTAGACCTAAAGTAAAGTTTTAGTATTGAGCTTGCTTTATAATTAATATAAACTTACGTTAAATTATTTAAGCTTTTTTTGGAAATCCATAACCATCTAATTATAAGTTTCCTTAAATTACTATTTAAAGAATACATTAGATAATGTGTTATTATTCGTCTAAGCAATATTTAAGTTCCTGTGGAAATCTTAATTAAGCTAATCAGTTGAGCTATTCAAAGGATCATTATTAGTATGCAATAAGTTATTTGTTTTCTCATTTTCTTCCTCTCTTTGAAGCATATCCTATCCTTACTCAACTACCAAATTACTTGGATAAAGATCTCCCTCTTGCTCAGCCATATCCTGTTAGTGCTATTAAGGTATTTGTAATGAAGTCTAATTTTCAATTTAATCTTTTGAAGGAGATTCGATAGTAAGCAAGTTAGTTTGACTTTATAATTTGCTAATCGTTCTTTACTACTATCTAGCCTGGGCATTAATGGTCTATTAAGTTTAACTTTATAAATTACAGTTAATTTATGGGTCTAACGTCAAGCTAAAAACATGATTAGGTATAATTTGCTTCATCTTCTAGTCATAGATAAACTTAGAGAAGTTTTAGCTATTAAAGGGAACTGTTTTACTCTTTGCACCACTTTTATACTTCATTAGCTATTAACCTGGCATTTCTTAATCTACTGACTAGTCAAAAGTATTAGAGTCTATTGACAATATCTATTTCGCTTATCTGATCTTTTGCAACAAGCAGTTTATGCTTAAAATTGTCATAGAAAGAAGTATCAAGCAGATATATATCAACAAAGAGTAAAAGTCTTGAATAAAGTTCAACTTTCCATCAACTTACTAGTTTAGAAGTTACAGAAGGAAATAATTATAGTCGAATACTTAGTAGATCCCTATGTTTTTACACACACATTAAATCTAAGAGCTTACCTTTTTATCAAATTTCTGATAAACCTTCTAAGAGCTGCTTACTTCAGAATTGCATTAAGTATATGAATTATTTTCATAAATATACGAAGCACATATAGGATCATCATAGTCCTCTGAATATGTTATATTTAGGTCAATTTAAACTTTAATGAATTCTTAGGTATATGGTATTTTAAGGAAATTACTGAGTATTTTAAATCTACCAATTTAGTCTTTTTTGCATACTTAATATATCTATATATCAAATCTGTTAGACAGCATATATGGACTAGTCTTTATTAACTCAGATTAATCATATACATTGCATATCACTGCTCAGCATTCTATTTCTCCAAATTCGCTTCTTAGTATTCCTGAAATGTAATTTTGCAGATCTAAAGTTAGAGTGATTGATATTTAGTCGCATTCGAAGCTATAACTTAATTAGTTACTATTTAATCTAAAAAATTAGGTGGAATAAGTTTTGGTAGTTCATTATAATGGACTCTAAGTAGGAAGCATTTTACCACTATTTATCGAGCTTAATAACGTTATATTAGTCATCTTCTAGATTTACTATTCGGTTATCTCTAGAGATTGTCAGTTAGAGATGTCTGAAATTATATTGTAAAGATACCAGATTATTTGCCTACTTAGATTTTATGGGTTTAGCCTATAGAGAGTAATCTAACTTGCAACAAAGTCCTAGATCGAATTTAATATATTTTACTCTTAGTCATTGTTTCAGTTAACTTTGTCTAACTAAGTTATTTAATGGAATATAAAAAGCAAAATGTCGAAATGCTCAAACTCTTCGTAAGAATTTGAATCTTAAGAGGCAAAGTTAATAAAATCTGTAAGATCCTCATAAAAATCAGAAGAGTTCTAAGTAGCTCTTTTTAGATTTACGTTGTCACTGAAAATCATAGCCATATATCTGTAAAAGACTGATCTATCAAATATACTTTCTTTATACAATTGGATTGCTTGCTAAATCTAGTTGAAGTATTCTTTCTAGCTCTTTAATTGCTCAACTGTATTCTAAATTTTCCGACTTTCGTTCAAAGTGACAATTACATGGTTTTCATTCCACACTGAAAGATACATCCATGTGTAGAAGTTATTTTCATAATTGCCATAGGGTAAAACAAGATTTATCTATCTTAGATTTTTAGCTTTTTCTAGGATGTAACTCTAATTGCTATCAAAGTAGATCTTATATTCAAAGACCAAGTTCTAATCATTTGGCCAATCATGTGCTACTAACTTATACTAATTTTTAGTTAGCCAAGTAAATTCCTAAGTATAATCTCCATACTAAGAGTCTTGAACTTTATTAACAGATAAACTTCCTGGTTGAAACCTAGACAGAACAATCAAATTGTATCGAGTCTAGCAGCCTTATATGAAAAGGATAGCAAAATTAGTGCAATATAGCTAAGAAATATCAAGCATAATAAACAAATTTTTGTGTGTAAAGGTTAAATTATATAGTCCAATGTTTTAATACAAGAGTCTTCATTAATAATCATCTTCATTCTTTTAATTGCTTTCTTTTATTTAGGAGTAAAACCTAAGATCCTATACTGAAGGGTTAAAATAAGGGTATGAAATATCTTCTAGTGATATAAAAAGCTAATTGCAAACTTATTTTATCACATCTATCTATTGAAAACACAAATTTTAATACTAATATTTAATTTCTCTATTGTGCTAGCGGACAATTTTAATTGATAGCTAGAAAAAATACTACGTGGATTAAGCAAGTGTATTCTCTGGAATTACTAAAGACATATATTACTATTAAGGGTCCTTGAAGTCTTCTTCGTTGCTCATTTATAACTATTTTTACAAAAAATCACAGTTGCCATTAGTAGACCAGCAGTTTCAGGTAAATTATAGTAAGCTTTCATTCTAATTTTTCACATTTGGATCGTAACTCAACGAACCATCGATTACAATCTGTTAGTCTTAGTTAATTTCTCTAATGCTGCCGCCATGAATATAGCATACTGGAAGGCTTTGCAATACCTTGACGGTTAAAGTTGTTTAATATTATAAATTTTCGAAACTAATCTGAAAGAAATAGTCAGTCTCAGGTGAAAGACTATACTCAGGAATTATTAATTTAGAAGAGTTCTTGCTATAATCAATAAATAAGTCGCTATATCACGCATCAAAGGGATTCGTGTATATAATTTATCAATTTTCCTTGGGAATTGTATTACATTAATGAACCAGCTCATACAAAACAACTACCTTTTCAAAAGATAAAACTTCTACATACTGCTACTCAACATTCAAGAAATTTATTCCTAGTATGCAACTGCTAGAAAACCTAGCAAGCATTAAAAAAATTGCTACTGCGATAATTACCCTTTTCATTATATTTCTCTATTTAAATTTAAAATATTAACTTTATTTATTTCAATTAGTTCCTTTGCTAAGCTCAAATTATTATATAATCACACTATTCTTACTTCATCATATCACTTCCATAGATAATTGGGTCAGAATTATTTGGCGGTTCTAAAATTTTTTGATGTGAAAGTAGAATTTTAATACTTCTTCTAAGTAAAGAAGCAGAAATGTACTACGAAAAACCTTTTCTAGCGCTTTCTTATATGGGTGTAAAAGAAAATAATAGCACTCTTAATTATGCTTTACTATTAATAGATCTTAAGCACTTATCCATATCATAATGCTAATAAATTTGAAGTTTAAAATCAAGGCAGTATAACTAGCATTAGCATAGTTATAAATCAGTTTTTATATTTAATTTCAGCAAAAGATGCATTTTATGAATAGGTATTTATAATTTAGCAAAAGCTTTATAAGTAAAAAGAGAAAGAAGGCAGTTTAGTAATAATGTATAGAAGTAATTATCTTATAGAATATAAAAATAGTACATTAATTTTTTAATTTTAGGCATAAACCTCTACTTATTTTAATTCGTACTACTAGGTTAAGCTTTTTAAACTGTCTTTTTCAATTATTTTCTTACCTTTGCAATTTTAGGATTTACTTATCTTATAAACTGTTAGATAATTAAAAGGGATGAGACAATCAGAAGAGTTAGAGATAGCTAGTAGTATTAAGATATATATTAATAAAGACTATTTAGAGCATTTTATTTTTATAATAATAGATAAAATATATCTTTGTAAAAGCTCACTTTTGCAACTTCAGTATGAAATTTTTCAGTTCTTTTGTTGCGTTTTCGTAGTTTTCAAGAGTTTGTACTAGAATTTTCACATCAGTTTCATCTAAGTTAGTATAATTTAGATTATAATCAAATGGTAAATCTAACTTTTCTTCAAATTTCCCCTAGACAAGATCTTCTGGATTATGATTTGGCTTAGTCTCCTAATTTTCTTCCTATTGCATATTTCTCTTCATTAGATTTTCTTACTTAAACTCTTCGTAAACTCTATTGAATTCATTAGTAACAATTCCAACTGGCAGAACAATCACAAAAATTCCTGCTATAACACAAAAAGCTCCTATCACCTTACCCATAAGTGTTTTTGGAAACATATCTCCATATCCCACAGTAGCCATTGTAACAATAGCTCACCATAAAGAAGCAGGAATACTTGAGTAAAGAGTTTCTTGACCATTAGATAAATAATACTTTCTATCAGCTTCGTTATACTCACCTTATTCAAATAGATAGACTAAGCTAGCAAAAAATACAATTGAGAGTCCTAACATACTAAAAAAAATGGAAAGTGGCTCTCTCGATCTATACATAACAGTCCAAAATAACTTCAAGCTATTCGAATATTTTCCAAGCTTTAGTAGTCTAATTACCCTTAACATTCGTAGTATCCTAAGAATTTAAATGTTGATATTAGGTTTGATTATTGCATCTATATATAAAGGCAATATTGATAGTAGGTCACAAATATTTATTAAGTTGGAAAAAAATTACCATTTAGTTTTTCCACCTTTGTGGCACACACCGAATCTAACTATATATTCAACAGTAAATGTAATAGTAATCAATATCTCTAAGCTTAGCCATATGTTTTCGTCTATTGCTTCTCTTATTTCTCTTACAGAAGACCATATTATAATAGCTATAGACATAAAAATTAAGCTTATAATAATAAAAGAAATTATTTTAGCAGCTTTAGACGAGTAAGGATCTTCAAGCAAAAGATAAATCTACAAAGCTCAGTCTATTTTTGCTTCTTTTTCTTACACCTTTTAATATTCCGTATCTTCTATAGACTATTATTTTTCTTTTAGAAGTGGACTAGCTTCTCTTTACATATTTATAAAGTCAGTAATTACCTTGATTAAGAATCTACTTCTATTTATTTACGGCTAGTCTGTTACACTAAGCTAAACTTTATTAAACCCTTTAAATTAAAACCTAAGGTTTGATTTTAAAGTATCATCAAATTCTTCAGATTACTCTAATTATATTTATATAATTAAAAAAGCAGCTAGTTATTTTGATTAAAAGCAATGGAAACAAAATAGTTCAAACTTATTAGGTAGAAATTAATCGAATTTAAATTACGTCAAATTATTATAAAATAATGTTTGAGTATAGTTACCTAAATAACTTTATGATACTATAGGAAATTAATTAGCTTCATTTAACTGAGCATTTTTTTCAAAATTCATAATTAAAATAAGGCTCGATATTCAAAGGTTCTTTAAATGATAACTAAAATTAATTGAAGTATTATTTATAGAAGTTAAGTATACTTTAAAATATAAAATATCTATCTTAACCTTACTTTTTTATGCTGATTTTATCAAGGAAATTTTTAAAATTTTATGATTTAATATTTTAAGAGATGATAGAAGATTTGTTGCTGAGTCTTAAGAGAATATATATTGAGATTTATAATAGACTGCTATTTATTTAATCTCTAATTTAATATCTTAAGTTTTTGAGTTCATTTTTTGTATTTTTGTAGGATTTCTCTGAGATACTTGGTTGTTCTATCATAAATTTAAATGTTTTCTTCGAATTTTTATATCTATTCCTTTTTAAAAACTATTTTAATTCCTTTTTTAGCCTATGCTTGATCTTCCTGACCCTGACTTAGAGTTTTAGTAGCCTCTTAAGTGTTACTACCATTATCATCAAACTTTATATGTTCTATGGTCTTTTACTTAATAAGTTTTCCAGCTTTAAACTCTTCGTATGCTTTAGAAAATTCATTTGTAACTATTCCAATTGGCATGGCTACTACAAAAATTCCAGTAATAAAGCTCATAAACCCTACTATTTTTCCTCCAAACGTTTTTGGAAACATATCTCCATATCCTACTGAGGATAATGTTGCTAAACTCCATCATAGAGATGTAGGTATGTTTGTATATTGAGTTGGTTCGCCATTCTTTCTTAGATATTCTTATGTAACTTCATCATACTCTCCTTACTCAAGCACATATATTAAACTAGCAAAGAAAATAACGGCAATACCTAGTAGACTTAAAAATATAGAAAGAGGTTCTTTAGATCTATTTAAAACGGTAATAAACAAGTACAAGCTATTTGAATATTTGCTTAGTTTTAATAATCTTATTACTCTTATCATTCGGAGAGTTCTTAGTATACTTGTATCAGTGTCAGAATTATATAAAGTTCATTCAATATATAATGGCAATATCGAAATCAAATCACACATATTTACAAAGTCAAAAATGAACTAGCACTTAGTTTTCCCCCCTTTATGGCAAACCATCAATCTACTAAAATATTCTATAGTAAAGGCCAGCGTAATAGATATTTCTAGCGTGCTCCAAATTGCTTTGTTAATAGAAAAATTGATACTTCTTACAGATTACAAGATGATAATCAGAATAGAAATCAAAATTAGGATAAATATTATCTTTGAAACAATTAGAGCTGCTCTCGAAGAATTTGGATCTTCAAATAGCATGTAAATTTTTAAAGCTCTCTCTTCCTTCTTTTCTTTATGAGTCTTATTCAGTTATAAGTTTACTTCTTTAGGATCGACTTTTTAAAGCTGAATAGTTTATATATCAGTCATATTTGCTTGACTAAACGAAATTAAAATAAAGAGGCAGTTAAAAATACTTAAACTACTTAAACTATTTAATAAGAGTAAACATTAAAATAACTGGAACTTTCTAATCAACTATTAAATTAATAAATTAGCAAGAAAAAGAAGATCTATAGGTTCGCTAATCATCAAAAGCAATTCCTAAGTTAAAATATAGAGAAGTTAACATATATAATTGATGAGGCATATAAAGTATAATGCTTAAATAAAAGGAGTAATCAATTCTCTTTACTTGTATTTTAATTTTTATTTAGTTGTGGATTAACTTTCATTAAATTAAAATGCTCCATAAAAGCAAGCTTCAATAGAATTAGAGTATCTGATGACATTTTTTAAGAGAACATTTAGTTAAGCTTACTTTCATATCATATTTATACTTCTTTATCGTTTTGACTTAAGAAATTTATTGAAATTTTAATTCCTTTGGGTAAATTAAACTTAAATAAAAGGAAGATTCTAATTTGGAATATGTAATAATAGGCTTAATTTATTATTCTTTTTAGATAGATAAAATTTCTATTATAAGAAAAATTTATGTCTTAACAGATAAAAATAGACAATATAAATAGTGTACCTATACTTCTGAATCTTGTCACTTTTAAAGTTTAAGTTTTTCATTTTCTTTCTTGATATGGATATCCCTTACTTCTTATTATTGTCTATTAATATAATCACTCTAAATATTAAATCACTTACCCTCTTTGTTTTGTTCACTATGATCTTATTATTTCGCTCCTAGAGATCCAAAATGACTTGCTAGAAAACCTAGCATTGAGAACATTTATCTCCGTTGTTTCTAACTTTCAATCCTTCACTATCTTTTTAAACCTGTGGATGATATTAAGTCTATAATTAAATAAGCCTTTGGTCAATCTTTTAAGATTAGCTTTTATTAATTTGCTCTTAACTTTATTCCTGCTATTATTATAAAGAAATACACACTGATTGGTCTTAATCTTACTATTTTAAAACTAAATCTATATGATCTAAACTATTTTCATTTATTTACTATGAATCATAACTTTATGTATTCTGAATTGCCTGCTAATCCTTAATTAATTATCATAAATATGCATTCTATTATTTCAAATTTTAGATTTATGTAATCAAACTTGTTATCTAATTCGAATATTTTTTCTAGAGTTATGAAAACTAAATTTCTACTTATTCTTTAGAATCTTTTTAAATTTAAATCTGGCTGTTTAGGTTATTAATAATTAGCTCAAGTTCGTTCACTTTTTGTTTATATTTTCATACTGCATCATTTTGGGTTTGCTATTATGATTCCTCGCTTTTTTCATTAAAATGGAAATTTGAATCTTCTTAACATCAACCAGTTTGATCATTTCTTGTGTTAAGGTTTACAGGATTGAATTAAAGTATGCTATTTTTTTCATATTTGATTTATTTCTCTAAAAGATCTTCTTTTTTTAGAATAACTTAGCTTTATTTATTTCTCTAAATTAAGTCTTTTTAACTAGCATTTAATTTCATGCTTAGAATTTGACTTTTATTTTTCTTCAGTTTAATAGGCATATCCTGGGTTTATTTAAGTTTTTCTTCAATTCCTTGCATTTATTCTCAGTGTAACGCTAAAAAATTATTCCAGGATATACCGTTAATATCGCTATTTGGCTTATTTTATATTATCTAATTAATATCAATTTATGACTCTTCTAATGATAATCTTTTTTACTTTTAATTATCCTCTTTTTTCATAACTTCAATAATTTCGTTAAAGTTTCCTTCATTGTTTTTATTCTCGGTGCCTACATAATTCTAATGCTATAAGATTTGCTTTTGTTCGATTATTTATTAAGAATTTTCTTATTTGCTCAATTAATTTTTATCAATAGAAGTTTAATTATATGCAGATTTAGCACTAAATTCTCTCTCATTTTGTATGATCTAATTTTCACTTTTTATTAAATCATTCGTAATTCCTTTTTTAGGACTTTTGTTTGTTGAAAGGAAGTGCTTATCTATAAATTGAGCTAAATCGCTTTTCTATGCTTGATTTAGTTTTGCTTGAATCTTTCTTGATTAGCTTCTTTATTTTTCATTTCCTATAATATCTCTTTCGTTTATAACTTAAGTCATATTGATGTTTTCCCTTTAATTCGATAAAGCTTCTATTGCTGTCTATGTGTAACTCTAGTTAAGCTAGCTATATTAATCTTACTCCATTTTATCTTTCATGAAATATTTAGTTTCGGTTTGCTCTTATGAATAATTTCCTTCCTGCTATTTCAAAAATTGGTTTAAAAGCATCTATTAATTTTAATTTGACATCATAGTTCTTGGCTTTATAAATTTAGGTAAATTGCTAAAGCTATTTTATCTTGCTTTCATACCACTTTTATTCTACCCATTCACTTCCTTTTTTATAGATTTATTCAGATCCTTTTGTGAATAAGTTTGAGTTGATATATTTAGAATTTCACTTTAACTAATGTTAGAAGAACTATAAGTCAAATCTTAGCTTTAGTTAGTAGACTGATGATTCTAATCTAATTATTTTTCTTAATATTGCCTCATATTTTCATTCTAATAGCTCAGGCTATTTACTGGATTATTTACAACCTCAGTTTATATTCTCCTTTTATACGCTACTTCGTTAATTCTCTATTACCTCTAAACAAAATGTCTTTATGCCTCTAGAAATAAACCAGGTATTTGGTTCTTAAATTCACTAGGAGGGATTTACTTAACTTTCTTCTAATGCTTTTCAAAAGACTAGTTTAAATCATGTTGCAAGGCAAGAATATGATTAGTTGACTAGTTACAATTTTAGGTTCTTTTAATCATTTTTAATTATTGATTTAATTGGCTTTTCCCTTTAATTCTACTTCTACTCATATTCTATACTAATTTTATCCTTTTGCACTACCTAATACTTTATTATTGTTGCTGCTTTCTCTTTTAAATTATTCTAAGGATGCTAGTTTATTGCTTTTATATCTTAGAAGTATTAAACAGGCTTATTATTAAACTCAGTTTAGAGATGGACTTCTACTATATTTTTAGATCCATCTTAAGGACTAAAAATTAAGAAGAAAGAGTGTTTAGAGTCAGCTAAATAGAAGGAAGTAAGGCACAAGCTGATATTATTATAAAAACTATAAAAATCCATTGGCACAAAAGTAGTTAGCCTTGCTATAAGTATTAAGCCTATTTGATTAGTTAAAATTAGACTGTGTTTAAGGCTTTTAAGTATATGTTTAAAGTAAAAAGGGAAGAGAATTAGAAATTGATTAAAGTAAAAATATGATTTAGTCTCTTTAAAAAGAATCAAAAACCCTCTCATCAAGAACTTTCCTATTTCCTAAACTCTATAAAATACATTTTTTTTTCTCGATTTTCATTTTTTTCTCCGAGTATCACTAAGCAAATTCCTATTAAGGTGATTAAACTTCCTATCAATCAGGTTAGAAAGGTAGATTCTTAGTAATCTAGAATAAAAGGATTTAAGCTTGCCATATTGATAGTTAAAAGCTGAGAAGTTACCAGGATTAAAGGTGAGAAATAAAAGAGGGAAATACATGTAGAGAATATGTAAAACGTACTGTTTAAACCTAAAACTATAAAAAATAAAACATTGGCTCTGCTAAACAAAGCCATCTTTCAGTATTCATGCTCAAAATAAAATGATAACCCCAAGCTCGTACAAAGTAAGGAAGTAACACAAGCTAACGCATAAAAAACGGCAGGGAATTAAAAGCTCATTATCATGTGAATCTATAAATAGAATTAGGTTAGAAGGAAAATAGTAGCTATTGATATCAAAATAATTACTATAAACTCATTAGTATTCAGAGAATCAGAACTTTGATCTTTTCCTACTAAGCAAATTATAAAAAAGCTTAAATAAGCAAAGCAATAGCCTAAAAATGTTTTGATACTTGTATATTAGTTGTTCTTGCTTTTTCAAAATAGAAGTCCAATACCAGTACTTGCAAATACGCACAATGAAACAGTTTTTGAAGTAAATTTAGAAATAAAAATACATCCTAAAATTCCAAAAGTAAAGCATAGGATACTGATCTTAAAAAGTAAGGTAGGATATTATTGTCACAGCTTTATTGCAATATTTAATTATTCTTTGTTCATTTATAAAAACTAAATTAAGGCTCATATTAATATAAATGGTGTACATCCTACCTATGAAATAGCATATCTCATAAGTATTGTTTCTCTCTCATATTAAAATATTCAAACTGCAAAAAATCCAACGGTAATTATATTAATAATAAGTCATGCAAAAGCTTTTGCCTTCAATCATATCCTTGGACATTTATTGAAATAATTTAAAGTAGGTGATAAAATGATAGAGTCGTATTATATTCTTTAAGGATATTTAAAACTCTAGAGTGGTTATCTAATTTCATCTATATCATTATGATTTTAAATCAAGCCCCTAGAAACTTTTTACAGTTCATTCAAATAATCTAATTAAAGTACCTATTGCTATTATCAAGTTGCAAGCAGCGACATTTTAATTTATATCTAATAATTGAAGCTTATAATTCTTCTATTACACATGTAACATAAATTATACCTACTTAATATTTAAATAGTTTATTCTATTATAATCAAGCTGCTACTGTATAAGCAATTTATATTCAGTTTAATTTCAACCTTATACTAGTTAACAGCATTCTTTTCTTAATATCTCATGCTTCAAAGCTTGTTCTATTTTAGTCTCTTGAATACTTTATTAGACATTATACTTACCTATTTTATATTATTACGCTAATTATAAGAATCTACTATAAGAGTGAAATAGCTACCTTTTAATAAGCTATATAGCATTATAAAATAACGACTTACTAAGTTAAGTCTTTCATTTAAGGTATTTAATCATATTAATATAGTTTAAATAGGAAATTAGATATATATTATCAACTATGTTGCTAGGCTTTTCAACCTAATAGGTGTATCTTGACTTTATTCATCTAAACAAAAAATAGATAAATAGCTTTAATAATATTGGGTATGATGATAATCTAGAGATATAGGCTAAATAGACAAAATAGCAGTTTGTAGTTTTAAATAGCTTGAATATCATATTCATAATTTCCCTTAAACAAGCTTAAAAGAAATAACTCAGGAAAGATGAATAACTTGAATCAAAAAGGGAATTAAGTAATTGGGATTTAAAGAAAGTAAATATTTTAACTAAAAGTGGATAAAGAATTATATCATTACTACATAAAAGTAAAGAATAGAAGTATACAAGGGTTATGATTGAACTATATTAAAAGATTATCGTTCATATTGTAAAATTTTAATGGTATTAGAAGGTGATTATCTGAAGCTTATAGATTTGGATGTCATTAATTGGAAGATTTTATTAAATAATTGAGTTTTAAATCGAATAACTTTTATTATAAATGTAAGGCATTGGTCATAAAATAGCGGATATTGGAAGAAATGTAGTCTCTTCACTGAAATCAAATCCTACAGAAAGTAAATTTTTAGAGAAAGGGTAGCTAACTTCGATAGAGTTTGTTCAGGCAGGAGATGAATTGGTACAGAAATGTCCTACATGGAAATGGTGTTCGGCAACAAAACCAAATTCCAATTTACCTAAGGATAAGCAATTTTTAATTACGAAGGGAGTTCCATGCAAAAAACGACTAAAAGCTTTATAAAATGTAGCAGAAATCCAAGAACAGCAAGTAGAAGATGAATGGGTCACTGCTTAGCCTAAAGACTATGCACCTAAACAAGTGGAAGTAGTTGAAGTTTAAGAAGAATAAAAAAAGGAAATTTAGTAGCCGTAAGAATATCAGGAAGTTACAAATTTATCAGATGAAGAGCCAGATCCAGGAATTATGGAGAAAGTAATGTAAGGAGAGGGATATCTAACTGTTGAAGAACCAGAAGAGAATATTATTAAAACAAGAGTTTATGACTTATCCATCTCATTTGATTTTTATTACCAAACTCCAAGATTATGGCTTGTTGGGTATGATGAATTTAACAATCCATTAACACCGCAACAAATTTTTGAAGATATAATGGAAGACTATGCTTAGAAAACAATAACAATGGAAACACATCCTTTCCTAGGAATTCCTACAGCAAGCATCCATCCTTGTAGACACGCTGAAGTAATGAAAAGAATAATTGACACTTTACTTTCCAATGGCGTAGCTCCCAAAGTTGAGCATGCTTTGTTTATATTTTTGAAGTTCATTAGCACAGTTTGTCCAACAATAGAATACGATTATACAGTAGATATAGAATTGGCTTGAGTTCTAAACTCTACGAATTTCTTAAACAATTTATTAAATCTATTTCAACCAAAAGTCTCATCAAACATCCTCATTTAATTTACTATATATTTACTGATCTAAGCATGTAAATACAATCCCTCAATTACACACTTTTGAAGTAAAGTTTCTTCGATTACTTCTATTTAAATGCAATGCCTTCCCAATACTTGAAAGTAACCAAAACAAATCCCTTACTAGTGTCTATAATTATAAGAAATATCTTTTTAATCTAGGGAAAAATAAATAATGCAAGTTATTGAATAATAAGAAGCATTTAGTTTAGCAGTTCCACTATAGAGAAATGTATTTAAAGTAGAGAGATTGTTAGAGTACTAAGATATTAAAATTAAAATACTTGATAAGCTGTTAAACGATACGCAAGGTCACTATCTTGGAATGCCACATGCATAGCAAAATCTAGCCTGTTAATTAAATTTAATTCCATCTACAGGGCAATACTTCCAATTAAATTTAAAATAGAAATTTACACTGAATTCATAAACTGAATTGATACTATATACTGTTTAATTAGGAGCATTTACACTTAAGGATCGGAATTTTTTCATTTCTGTTAGTTAGTTCCTAGGAATCCTACTTACCTCTTTTTTGCATTATTAATATAGTTCACTCTACCTCTTCTTATCTATTTATTTACTATCCTACTTAATGTTGGATTAATCTTAGTTCTTCTGAAGAATTTAGGTAAAGTTTAAATCTTCATTTAAATATGAAAAAACAATTTTGTCATTTATTTTCTCAATTAGAGACTCATCCACATCTAAATTATTTCAAAGCTGTTATTGAAATTGATTAACAGATTGATTAGTCTATTGATTGATGTCAACCTTCTAGTTTTAGTTGAGTTAACTTTTTTATTTATCTTTGAACTTTTAATCATGAGGATTGTTGCTTTATCAAGTTTTAGGGTAATATTTCTCTGTTTTATTCATGTTATTTCAAGTTTACTATTGACTGCTATATTCTTGCTTATGAGTCTATTTTTTTACCTATTCTTTACTTATTGATGCTTATATATTTTAACTCTCTCCTGATACTGTTTTTTTTCTAGATCTTTCATTAGCTTTGGAAATTTTAATAGTTCTATCTTATGTTTACTTCGAGTTTTCTTCTCTTACTTGAATTTTTCCTACTGTTGATCTGCTCAAGGAACTTTCTCTGGAAATAGTTTACTAACTTTGCTTCTAACTTGCTTATTAACGGAACTTTTTCTCGGTAATCATGACACTGCCTCTTGGAGTATTCTAAGATTACTCGTTACTCTTCTGAAAATGCTTTCCTTTTAGAGAGCCAGTTAAAGTATTTTTTTTTATTGGACTGGGACTAGTTGATACAGGATTAGGCCTATGGACTATTTCTGCACATTTTGGAATATGTCTTTCAGCTACTTCTTTAGCAAATTTTCTAGTACAATGAGGGCATTAAATGTAGTCATCATAATAATTTTTGAAAGGAGAAGCCCTTGAACTATTAGCCTGAAGTTTTTCTTTGGTCTTTACTTTTCGAACTTATTTTGTCTGCTATTATTCGTTTCCTAAAGGAACATCATAGTAAGATTCGCTCAAAATAGCATTTTATATAAGCTATTCTTATAGATTTTCTATCTTTTGCTCCTCCTGTTTCTTCAGTTTAGCTTCTTTTTCTTTTTATTTTTGCTCTTCTCTTTCCTTTTTCAATACAGCAAGCGATTTTTAAGGTTTTTCTTTTGTGCAAGCTTTATTATGCATAATCAATCTCTCTTTCAGTAAAGATCTTCCACATCATTCACAGGATTGAAACTCTCCTTATTAGATGATTTCATTTGTTTAAGAGTCCTAATACTATTAAAATAAATTACCTTTAAGTTTTGAGATTAGAGATCAGTATTGTAATGAGAAGTATCAAGATCAAGAGGCTTAATTTTAATTTCTTACTTATCTAATTCCATTTAACAATAGAATTAGTTATAAATACATCTTTTAACCTTCTAGTGTAAATTAAAATCGCTAAACTCATAAATAAGTTAGCCTAATCTATAACTTTAGTCTATTCTTATGCTTAGTTCAACTACTCTATTATCTAACCTTAGCAATACTAGGAAAGATATTAATATCACTAGACTAGAAGATGGCTATCGATTATTTATATTATAAAATCAAATTTATATTCCATTAGTTCTATTAATAAAGTTAGCTTATTGAAGCAATTATTAGATATCTAAGTTAGTTAAGATACTTTACTTCCTATCATTTTAAATGACTATCATTGATAAAAAATGACTAATGCATTTGTAAAAAATGAGGTTAGCTAATTATAATGTAAGATATAGTGATGGATAAGTAGACTTCTAGACTTATTATGCACAATACTAGCCTTATGCTTTAAAGCAAATTGATACTTATTTGACAATATAATTCTGAACTAAATTAATAATATATGTAGTAATTAATAGGGAAATGGAAGGCTTTAACAATACGGAATTGTATTCTAATCTTATGCAGATTTAGAAGATAATCCTTTATAATCAATTTACTTCTTTTATCTCTTTAAATTATTAATTTTCATCCAAAGAGCTATTAGTTACTTTAGATTAAACATATTAAAACTGCTAGAAAAATAGATCACTAATATCTGAAAAGAATATTATAGCCAGTAATATTAAATATAGATAATGATACATTAGGCTTGTAAAGTAACTAATTAGATGAGTATATTTCAAAATTTAAATTAGAGATAGAAAGCATTTTAAATGGAAATATTTGATCTATTGGAACAAAAAATGAAGCTAGTTTTTATCTAATTAGTAGGTAATCTGAAGGATAAGTCAGGCTATAACTACTAATTTATAATTAAAGTTTGTAATTTTAAGCTTAATCTAGCAAGCTATTTGTTAGTGTCTAGAATTTCATAATAAATTAATATTTAATATCAAGAAATAAGATAGATCAGTAAGTATAAAAGGTTATAGGATTGTTCTAAATTTAATAAAGAGTAGCCTAAATTAAGTTTACTTGCTAATTATAAGTTGAGGATTTCAACAGCTTAGAATCTCAGTATATTTGGCTATTAAAGAAAAAAAATTTCTGAGAAGGTTTTCTAATTTGGCACAATTTAGAATCAACAAATTTTACTAGATACTTATAATATTCTTCGTTTTGCTTATTCATTTAGATGATTTTAAAATATTTAGAGGAAATATAATTAGATTTAAATAGACTTAATATCCTTAAATTATTATTGATTTGTCTATTTATTCTGTTTTTTATTTTAATTTTGCATTAGAAAAATTTAAATAAGGGAAAATTTTGAATTTAGCACTATAAAACTTTTCAGTCTTTCTTGGAATATTACCTAGTAATAGGAATTTAGGAAATGTTTTCGGATATTTTATTATGAAACTTAAAGAATTGATTCTTGTAATTAATTTTATGAAAAATTCTATTTTTTATTACTCTCTCAATGTAGAACTAGCTTGTAAAAGATTTTAACTATTTAAATAGAGTTGTTGTCATTATTTCTTATTAAAATGGCCTAACAAACTAATTTATAAATATAAGCCATGAAGATAAATTTCTTTTAGCTTCTCATAATGCTAGAAGCTGCTTCTCTTACAATCTCAAATGCTTAAAGATTTAATTTCTTTATATTATTTAAGCTTTCAAACTATTCATATTCTTATAATACCAAGAAGCATATTCTTCTTTAAAGGAAATAAGATTGGTTTCAAAAATAGATAGCACTAAGAAATTAGTTTAGTAGTAGAGATAAGTAATTTTAATAGACTAATAGATAGAAATGTTTTATAGCTAATGATTGACTGGATTATAATAAGTATACTATGAAAATATTGGGTTGAAGTTCCTCTTCAATAGCCATTCCTGCAAGATTTATTTAATTTCTTGTGCTTCTTCTTTTTCACTACTTTTAAATGAATAATTTAGCCTTTACATTCTATCATATTATTAGTTCCAATTCAGACTAAGAAACACTTTATTGTGGCATAACTTAAATAAGCTTCATAAGAAGTAGATTAGCAGTTAAAATCCTATAATCTTAAAGAGATAAGTAAGGAAGGTAAGTTATAGTACTCTTGTTGTTCTAACATTTTAAAGATAACAGGAAAAAGCAAAACCATAGTGATATAGAAGGAAAAAGCTAAAAATTGATAAAAATATTTAGTATAATGAGAAATAAAAGAGAATCAGTAAGTAAATAAATTATCTAATTAAAACAATAGATAAGTAATCAATAAACATGGAGATGGTAATTAAATAGTAATTTAAAATATTTATAAACAACTACACAGTAAAAGCTTTAAACTCTTTCAGAATTATTCTAAATTTTTATTTAACTCTTCGTTAGCCTTTATACTAACTTTAAATTTATTAGATTTATTTTTCTGACTATGCTTCTAAAAGGAATGAAAATAAAGTTATTTAAACATAATAGAAAATTAATCCGTACTTTAAAGTTATCTCATTGATTTGCTTATTAAATTTTTAATTCATTCGTATTATCAAATTTTTTGAGAGAATATAGATTTTTTTGATAAGGAAATAAAGATAATATCTTTATAGAATATCTCTTTGCCTGATTGTACCTGAATGGTTTAAAGCATATAGCAGTAGATTTGAAAATTATTTATTGTATAACTGATTCAGTGGCCATAGTAATCATTATTGTCTTTTTCTAACTTTTCCTCTATAACTTTATCAATATCTCTATTATTCTTAATCCCTTGAAATAAAAATCGATTCTCATAAGTATTTTTATACAGGTTGTTTATAAAAAGAGATTGTTTCTCTTTAGACCATGCTAATTTAAATCAGCTATAAGGCTAATATTACGGGTTCACTTTGCAGTTTTTTCAACTAAATTAATAGCTTAAAATGATATTACATTTACAGCAAAAACTCAGAAAGATAGCTAACTTAAGATTAATTAAATTTAAATTAGCGTTTAATTAGTTTAACAAAATAATTATGTTTCCTTATAATTATGTTTCTCAGATTCTGCTAAGGAAAAATAATTTAAATAATTGGAAGATCAAAAAATCAATTAGAGTCTCAGAAAGAATAACAAGGATATTGGAGAAACGATGATGAAACGTAAGAAGAAGGAAGAAACTGTGTGACAAAAAATATATAGCACTAATAAGCTTAAACAAACTGAAATATCTTATTTAACCTAGATGCTTTAACCAATAGCATTTTTATTAAAGTTTATTATAATGATATATTTTATCATTATGCAAGCTTATCTCTTATAACATTACATTTCTTACTTCTACTTCTATTAACTTTAGCCATCTAGATGATTACATTTTATTATCTCCCTTTTTTAACTATAATAAAAAACGAAAAATAAATCAATCAGAAGTTAAAATCGATTATTTGTGGCCAAGTGTTGAGCTTTTCTTCAAACAGTATACTGTTTGATAATAAAGAATTTATATGCACTATTTACCTTTTTGAAAAAAAATCACTTCTATTAGATGTTCATCACTAAACTCTTTGCTTTGCTTAACTTTCTACTAAGGAAGTTAAATTTATTATTACTAATTACAGAGATTATATTGAATACTTTAGATATTTATTCCCAATCCTTCCTTAGTAGACTTTGAACCTAACAAATTTATTTTGTATTTGCAAAATTCAATTTTCTCCTTACTCATCTCTCAAGCTATGAATACAATTCCTATTCTTTAAAGAGATTTAATTTGCATTCTGCTTGAGACCTATAAAAGCATCACTTATTTTAAATAAGAAATTGCATATAACTTTGAATCTATCATACTATAATTAACTAGCTAGATAATCTTCAATTTTTAGAACTTATAATTTAAGCTAAATCTAATTATTGAATAAAAAGCATTTAAAAGCAGCATTTTGAAGATAGATAAACATTCTAATAGTTTTTAAAGAGCTAAATATTGGTAAACTAATTTTGTTAAGAGATGCTATTAGTTAAGCATCTTAGTATAATCAAATATACTTTGATAACTTATAAAGTCCTATCATTTACTGCTATTAGTAATAAAAGAGCATTATCTTCTCGTTACTATTACCTGATACCTTTTTCTTTATTCTAAACTTAATTCAATTTAAAATATTAGAATTGCAGAGATTATTTTTAATGTCTGATTATACTTTAAATCTAAAGAGGCTTCTAGATTATTCCAGGATCTTGAAGGCCACATTCAAATAATTTTCAGTTATTGGTGGAGGTTTTGTGTCTTTGATTATCAATTTTACTTAATGAACCTCGCTTGAAAAATTGATAAAAGAAAGTCTCTATTCCCATTACGATATTTTTAGAGTAAATAACATGAAAAGAACTAAGCTGCCTCAAAACTTTCAAGCTTATCATGAATCTAATTAAAACGAAAAGAATAGCAAAAACTTTTGGATGATAAAATCTAAGATTAAAATAAAAATTAAGTATGAAACTTATAAGCATAAGCATTGAAAATTTGTTTAGGAATTATGCATTATTTTTTAGAAATATAGAGGCAAGCATCATAAGTTCAAAGAATAAGCTAGGTAATTACTAACCGCAATGCAATTTTTAAACCAAATACATATAAAGTGACAATTAACTAAAATAAAAAGCCCCCTCTCGTTAAAGTCTTAATATATATCATTAATAATTATTTAAATTTATAAGATTTTTATACTTCCTTGTATGATATCACTGATTAAATGCTTTTTGAAAGGGCTTTTTATTCTGCAAGACAAATTGCATTTTAATTTAATTCTTATTGCTAAAAGCATTTGTTTACTTATTTTAAAGACAGAGAAATATATTCTTTTATCTTTATCAAATATTTAGCTTTTATAGAAAAGCTTTCTTGTGGTTTAATTGAATCAACATTCCAGAAAATAAATAGTTCAGTCTAATCTTCTAATTATTAGAAAATTAAATAAATAACTAAGATTCTTTAGGAATAACCAGTAAATAGTTTCGGCTATCTTTACTCAGTATAACCTCATTAGTACATACTAAAACCCTGGCAAACATATTTGAAAAAGGTATAATTTCCTTAAACCATTTAAAATGCTTAAAGTATAGTAATTTATGTATGCTTACATGATGCTTTTTCCTCAATTAGTTTAAATTTACTTCTTTTTTCCTTCAAATTAAATACAAGTAGGTTTTTTAAAGAATTATAGAATTTAAGCATAATAGTTATAATTGAGGCTAGATAATCACTAAAGTACTTTATATAGATAAAGCTGTATTGATATGACAAAAAAATCTATAAACTTTTGTTGTTCAAATCCAAGATTAAATTTAGATTTCTTAACTTTTAAATTGTTATTAGATAGAGCAAATTTTAATTAATTAATGTAAGAGAATGAAGTTGAAAGAAATTGAAGTAATTCTATCATTAAAATAGAATATAGTACTTTTTATTATAAAGAAAGATTATATCTTATTAATTAAAGTTTTAGAATTATAATGGTTAACTAAGATTTTTAAAAAGTTAATTTGTCTCTCTTTCTCATTTTGAAAGAGCTTCTAAAATTGCTTGAAACTTTCCCTCAATATTTTAGAGAAGTCCGAGATATTTTCGATCTTTTACTCTAAATTTTATTTGTTAATTCTTTTTCTATAGACTTAATTTAATATTCAAGAGAAAGCATGTTTTTCTTAACTTCATTTATTGTGGTTATGTTTTCTTCTTTATACTACTCCATTATTTCTTTAATTTTTTCCCTAAAATCAATTATTTTTCTTGCCGTTCATTTTCAGTTTCTTGATATGCAATTTAGCAAATATGAATATACTTGAAGTTTTTGCTTTTTTGTTTCCTTTTAATCTAAAGAGAACTAATTCAATTTCCAGAATGATTTAAATCATTTCTTTTCCATCATAATATGCTTTGTGAAACTGAAACTCATCATAAGTATCTCCTAGAATTGAAATTATCATTTTAACCATTAAAATTTAATTTCTTACTAGAGCTAATGCAAAGGACACAAACTTCAAATCTAAACTATCTGTCATAAAGTGGTCTACTTAGCCAAAAAGCATAATAAAAGGCTCTATACAAATCGATTCAAATGAAAGGAAGTGCTCACTGCTACTTACTATATTCAACAAGCCAAAAGAAATGGTTGCGTACATGAAAATGTATAGAAATCAAATAAAACTCCTAAGTGATAAAATAATTAGCTATATATAGGATCTTATATTTTAGAAAGCTCAAAGGCAAGTAACATCTCTAATTACTATTAATTAAAAAAATGGCACCTAAGAAATAATCCTCTCTTGGCTCTTTCGTAAAAAAATAAGAATAATAATCTAACATAATTGAATATGAGTATCAATAATATTCAGAAATAGAATCTAAGGAAGCTTTTGCATATCTATGCAACAAAGAATTACTAATATATAATTCGAATTAAAATAACAAAGATAAAGGGTAGAAAAACTAGAAAAAATGTACGAAGAATTGATTCAATCACTAAATCATTAATTTCCATAATTGAAAGAAGCAATCGATAAATTCGAATCGTAAATAGAAATTAAATTGGAATAGATTGATAAAAAATTTAATGAAATTCTTCAAATATTTTAATTCCAATTTTCTAAACATGAATACGAAATAAAATAACTTTTGGAAAAATAAGAATAATAAAAAGTATAATCAAGTATTCCAATGGAAATCGAAACGGAATATCAATAATAAGAGACAAATAAGATATATTCCTATCGTAGAAAGATTCGGTGCTACATATATTAGAAGATTTACTGTTGAAGAAAATCCTGAAAAAAGGCAGAAATTGAAAGAATTAATAAGAAACAAATATTAGAACAACTCTTCTGCTTCTGACCAACAAGGACATGATAAATTTATAGAAAGAAATTATAAAACTCAAGATTCAACAAGGAGAAAATAACTGGAGAAGAAACTAAACGGAAAATTATTTTTTAAGGGGAAAAAAGGAAGTCGGACTAATGAAGTCCTACGACATCCTTTAGCTTAGGAGAGAGCAGGAACAAATAGAAGTTAACTGTGGAGCTCTTCACTAAGACTATAAACTTAATTTTTCTCTTTTTTTTATTTTTATTAATAAAATGACAAGCCAGTCAAACAATTTGTCGCACTTATTTCATGGAGTTCACGTAAATACTAAAAAGTATCTTGAAATATCTATTATATTCTATCAGTCATTAAAATAATCAGAATATAGACTTAAAAACTCCAAGACCTCCCATATTGCCAAAAATATATTTACCAATAAAAATAAAGCATAGAAAAAATCGAATCTTCATATGATAATACTATTGTTACTAAAATTATACATTAAAAAAGCAAGATAGTCTAAAGGTAAATATACTTATATACATAATCCCATCTCAACTAAATAAAAGAAATTATTAAAGGTAAATAAAAAATTTCTTTATTTTACGTATTTAATAACGTTTTTGAAAGCGTTATACTATGAAAAGATCCCGGTTTTGGCAATTTAAATCCAGAAGTTATGATTTTTAAAGGTCTTCTCTCAATTTATTAAATTGTCGAATTATCAGAGCAAAAGTCATCTAATTAAGAATTTTGTCTTTCGATAAAATTAATATCTTTTTCAACTTTTCCAAAGTGAATAGATTCATCCTTATCATCATAAAAGCAACGTTCTAAGAATTCATGTAGTAACTTAGATGAATTTCAAATTTTTTAAGATAAGTCTATCATAACTGTCTAATATTTCTAAAAGTATTTTTTTCTGGCATTTTCGGCAAAATGTATCATGTTTTATAGAAAGCAATCAGTAATGGTTTGATGCTGTCCAATTATTGAATAGAAAATTGGACTTCTTTCAAAATAATATCTGGGAAACTTAAATATTTGGTTAGCTTTATAATAGTTATTTTAAGAAGCAAATTTTCCTTTTAAAGCTGCGAAGTGAAGAGGTGTGAATTAATATTTTCCAATCATAAAGTTTAAGTTTTTCACGGGTATATTTGAATAATTTTTATTAGTAATTCAATATATAGTTTTTTAATACTCAATTACGTCGTAAGTGTTTTGGTAATATATTTCACTAAATTTTTTAATAATTTGTATGTTAGAGAACTAATTCAGAATAGATATCTTAATATCTTTAGAATCAACTAAAATCTGCTTCTGTTCCTAATTCTGAATAATAATTCTTTTTAACTTATAATTAGTATTTGTTAAATCCCATAATTTGAGTTTCTTTAAGGAGAGTGATTACGCTAAAAACCTCTTTCCATCAGGTGAGAATGTTGTTTAAATCTGTTATCTTGAGCTTGAATAGTGATATTTAATTTCATAATTTCCTTCATTTCAGATATATTACAAATATAAATATTTCCAGTGATTTCAGCAAACGCCAATAAGTTATCATCATCACTTAAACTTATCGAAGCTAGTTGATTTTTGACTTTAATATTTAAAATTTATTTCTAGATCTTTATATTAAATATTATAATATTCTTGATTATGGTTTAACTATTTATTTATCATTTTTTGCTATTATTATTTAAAAATCGAAATTTCCAAATATATTAATACAATTAAGCACTTCACTGAATTGGCTTTATTCATCTGGGTTTATTATTTTTAATGAATAAGAATTTTCATTTTTTTATATTATACCTAAAAGTTAGCTTGAATTACTTAAAATCATTTCCAAAGGCTTTTCATCTATTTCTATGTAATTTTCGCTTTTTAAGTCTAGCAAAAATAGTTTTTTATTTTTTGCGCAGGTCAATTATCTAAGATTTGAGCTTAGTACTGTTTTATAGTAATAAAAATTATCCTTTTATCTTTCGCACTCTAAAGTTTATGTTATATCATTCCAAATAAAAACTCCTCCTTTTTAGGAATAAATTCCTATCTTTTATTAGTCTTCATTTGTGTTAAAATCACCGAAATGAATATCTTCTAAGTCTATATTTTAAAATAAGTTAGTTTTTTAAGATTCCAATGCTTCAATTAATTTATTTCTTTTAAATCAACTACTAAGTGGCCAATAGCCAAATAATTTGTATCGTTACTGAACTGTAGATCACCTTATACCCTTCAGTCTTGAACTTCCAACATGATTTATTTTTAGTTTAGGTCAATGATAGTAACGTTATCTGAGAATTTCAAAAGAATGATTTATCATCAGGGTTGAAAAAATAATCTTCAATTAAGATATCTTAGTTTCCCTTATTAGATTTTAAAGGTACATTCAGTTATATTTTCTTGTACATTATAAAGCGTAACAATGTTCTATCTATTAAAGTTAATTAAATATTTCTTATTGTTACTTATATTTTAGACAGGAGAGTTTTAAAAACTTAAAGTATACTTTTCATTATCCTCCAGTATATTTCAGTCTTAATTCTAATCTTTCACTAAAATTTTACCACTTTCTGTAAACCATTTTTATGTTGATCTACTAGATTTTAGTGGACTTTAGAGCTCCTCAGTATTTCTTTCGTAGTTTTATAAACCGTAAGTTATCTATTAAGTTCTCTTATCATATTATATGTTTATATTAGATAATTAAGAAATGTATAAAAACCATTTAGGATTTAAATCGATTTTTAAAATTTCATCTAGGCTATTTAAATCAAGTATCACATGGAAATTATCTTAAGTGAGGCATACTATATGCTTTCCCTTCTTATCTATCTATGCAAACTTTTTATATTTGAAAGCTGAGTTTTCTTTTATTTTTTGCTATTGGACTATATCTAAAATTTAAATCACTTAGTTGCTATCAATTAAAACTATTTTATCGTCACTTTTTGGAATAAATCCGAATTAATCTGAAATCTTAATATCAGAGAAGGTGATTTCTTATTTATTGTATATGTCATATACTTTGATAACCCCTGATTCTAGTCTGCATACTAAGAAATTACTCGACTCATTAAAGTCGCAAATAACTTTTTCTCTTTCTTAATTTTTTCATATTATATCATAAAGATCCAGGTTCATAATTTGAATAGTTAAATCAGACCAGGAAATTCCCAGTAATTTAGAATCCGGACTGAACTTTACGTAGTCTACTTCATAAGATTCATTAGTAATTTTTTTAATCCACTTTAATTCTTATTAAGAGGAATTGTCTTTTGTTTCTCAATAAATTAAAGAGTTCCATCGATATGCTATAACTAAGGGTCTGGATGCTCTTTCTATTCTTTATTTTAAGAATAGATTTTATTTTCAGAGTTAGACTCTAATTGAGTGACCTAAATATTTGAAAGAGTTCGACTTTTATGTTTTAGGAGAGGCTGTTAGAGACTTTTAATCATTTTTATAACAATTCTTAGCAAATTCGTTTAAATATAATTGTAAAGTTAGGACTAAATATAGAGGAAAAATAAAATGGAATTTAAATAAAAACTAAGAAAATTCCTTTCATTAGAGTAAACTTATGAATAATTCCCTTTAGAGCATTGAGAACTCTCTATACATTTAAGTGATTGCCAATCTTACACTTTTAGTTGATATTCTAAAAAATTATGATATTAATTACTAAATGAAAGATTAATTAGCATTATATGCTAATTATGTATTTAAACCATATAAAAATAGAATGGTATAAAGAATCTGAGACCTACACTTATATTGAATATCTTTCCTTTTTTCTTATTTAAAAGTTCTTTAATTGTGTTTAGTGCTTATTTACTAGTAAGATAAAGTAAAATATTAATTTTAATGTAAGCTACAAGAAAGATCGATATTCTAATTTTCTTTATCAAAAGTATTCAAAATAATAATTTATGAATGCTCTTTAAGTTTATTTTCAACTTATATAATATCTAAACAGTCCAAGTCTAATTACATTTTCACTTTTCTTTATTAAACCTTTTCCTTTCCTTACTTTTACAAGAATCAATTCCTTTTAAGACAAAAAAAGTAAATCTTAAACTTAATAAATAAAAGCATGGTACTTCTAAAAGAAAATTAGTTAGGTATAGAAAAGTTTTTAATGGAATTGATCTGAAGTATTTGCCACTTAGCTTATGAAAGTACTCAAAATGAATTATGTATTAAGCTAATTATTTAATGCATTTAAGTCTAAGCTCGTAGATAATTATACTTACTCTTATAAGATAATTCTTTGCTTACTTACTTTTCCTAGAGATATAAAGACTTGCTTACGTATTTTCACTAGACTAAGATAATTTTAATAAGGAAGTTTAAGTTGAATGCTCAAAGTATAGGAAATAACTACATATGCTTAGTTGATAAACTGATATTAAATTTAATAAGAAAGCTTGATTATTTACTTATGAATATACTTTTAGTTACTATCTCTAATTTAATTTTAATTTAATCTTTTAATTTCTATTTCATCATTTTCCAATAATTTCCATACACGTTTTTAAGCTTAACTTAACTAAGCTGGTGTAAGGAATTAGTATCGAGCCTTAGGATATAATTATAAGAGAGAAAATAACTTTTTATTTTGATTATTTGAATGAATGATATTTAAAAAGTAACTAAGGAAAGTTTAATTAGTCTCAACTATATAATGTATATAAATCAAGGTATAATTTATATTCTCTTTATTGCAAAAGCCAATCCAGCTATCTATTAAAGCGAATATACTTCCTATCATTTATCATGGATTTCAATAGTTTATTCTCATTCAGCATAGTTTTAGAAGTTGGAACCTTCTTAATTTTTTACAAGGCTGACATATGATAAATAAAATTAAAAGGGGAAATAGAAATAGACATGATAGATATAAGAGAGTAAGATACAATTTATAAAATTTGAGAATAGCATTCCAATTAACATTAGCAGAACAATGATATAGTTATCATTACTTTAATGTGAAGATAGAAAATTCATTCAATTTTATTACTTTATAAGCAATCCTGCTATCTATTTTTATTTATGCTTAAGCTTTTATAATTGAAGGCATAAATTTAAGAATATAAATAATAATATTAATTAAATGAGATTTTTATATTGATTTGGAATGAGAAGCATTAAGAATAAGTTGACAAGAGTATTTTATAGTGTTTAGCAAATAAATAATTATAAAGAAGGTATTAGTTTGAAGGAATTAAATTAGCTATCTAGCTTAAGAAATAGAGGAAGGTTTACATTCTAATTAATTTTTAGTTTTGATGCTTTTACAATATCAAAGACACTTTTATTTTTATTAAAGTCCAGATTATATATTTGCAGGCGTGAAAAGTGACAACTATATGATTTTTATCCTTTTAAAGAGATAATGATGATTATCTTCGTATATCTATAAGTATAATGAATTTATTAGTTTTGAAGTATTTTAGATGATGTTTATTTATTGTAAATAGTAGTTTAAAAATTAACTAAACTCAGATTTATAATGACTTACTTAGCCTTAACAATAACTTCTCAGATAGTCGGATGGATTTATTTCATCTCTTGGTCGATAAGTTTTTATCCCCAAGTATACATAAACTGGAAATATTTGACTTGCGAAGGTTTTAGTGTTGAGTTTGCGCTTTATAACTTCACAGGCTTCCTATATTACTCAGTTTATAGTTTATATGGGTACATTACAAATTCCTTAGGAACCGTTGATATTTAAGACGTAATATTTCCATGCCATGCTTTTACTCTTACTTGCGTCCTAGTGCTATAAGCTTTTTGCTATGAACATACTGGATAGAGAGTTAGTTGGATTAATTGACTCATTTTGTTCATTTCATGAATTTCAGTTATCATTTTTTTCATACTTCAATTTGTAGTGGGAGTTTAGACCTATCCTCAATGAAACGTTATCACATTCTTAGGGTATTGAAAAGTAATGATCACATTTATAAAGTTTATTCCATAGTTCATTTTAAATTACACTAGAAAAAACACCTTTGGCTGGAGTATCGAAAACGTTTGGCTAGATTTCATTGGAGGAATTTTTTCCATTCTACAGATAGTGATTGACTTTATAAACCAAGGCAAATATGATATCGCTGGCTCGAATGCTTTTTTAAACATTCCTAAATTCGCATTAGCTTTTATCTCTATACTCTTTGACATAATATTTTTCGTACAGCACTACACGCTCTACGAGAAATAGAGATTGTATACAGAAACAGCATGGGAAACTAAGAGGCTTATGAGACAACTAAAGAAAATAGAAAGGAGCTTTGTAGTTACAAAGGAGCTAACCAAGTGGCATGAAACTTTTTAAAAAAGAAATATTTTTATTAATTTATTTATATATCCTTTCTGCAAAATCTCCACATTTATAATATCACTTATACATTATTTAAAGTTGGATATTAGCTAGCCATCAAATAATTAAATGGCATATTCCAAAAATAAGAATTAAGTATTCTAAAGTGATCTTGTATAAGATAGAGCTTATTGATATATTAAATGGATTAGTCCTAGTTACTAACATATAAATTATTTAGTTAAGCATAACTAAACCTCTACTGATAAAACGAAAAGCTTTAGCTTCTATATTAATAAATAGCTAAAAGTTTATTTTCTGACTTATATATAATTAAACTAGTTTCTAATTACATCTCAAAGATGAAAAAATAAGCTTTTATTAATTAGCATTTTGAATAAATCTCTTTAATATACCTGATTCTTGGATATAAAGAAGAAATTCGTTTCTTAGATAAAATTAATGCTTTCGAATTAGAGCAATAGCAGATTAATTTGTTTGGATATGATTTAGCCCAATGGGTAAAATTTAAAAGGTAGTTATATTAATGGAATAAATAAAGAAAATTACATGCTCTAAATAAGATTTTTAGAGTCTTAAAACATTTTTAATTAAACTTAAAATGATTATTCAAATAGTAAGAAGCTGCTTAGCACTATAACTCAAATACTTCTAAGATTTGAGATTCATATTTCAGCATTAAACATAAATGTGAAATCACCTTTTTCTGGTAAAAAGGAAATTAATTTTCTTAAAAGTATTAGCTTTAATAACTTTACTAATGACTTAAAATACTTGGGATAAATAATAGACTTGGTTAAGCAATTTATTATAAATTTTAATTTATGGTTATTGAAACCCAATTATTATAATATCACTTTCTACGTTTTTATACTTGCTTAACTTAGATATTCCAAATAGAGCTCTTAATAAGATGCATTCAAATAAGTCAACTATCTTAGTGATTTAAGATTATAAAAGAATATTAGATTTGAGATAAATATTGATAGATACAATATATCTTTTTGTGCTTTTAATATTCTATATAGCTTATTATAACTATGCTTAACTCTCTTGCTTTTTTATGGACCTAGGATAATTTCAATCATATAATAAGAATTTTTCTTGTTCAATTTCAAAATCTTTAATTGGCTGATATCCTTCCTTCCAATAAATAGCTATCTCAAGAAAGTTGTTCTTTCTATTCTTAGTATTTTCAAGTTTTTTTGTTAGGATTATGATAAAAATAGGATATATGAAATGGTAAAGTTTGCCTAATTTCAACAGCAAATAAGACAATCGGTTAATTAAAAAGCTAGCTAATACCAAAATTTTAAAGTTAAATAATAAAGAAATTAAAAGTTAAAATGCTTTAAATGCATTTAACTCTATTTAAAGTAACCTATTTAAAAGTGAGCTATGCTATAAAAGATAGAAGTATTAGATTTAGAATAAGAAAGCTTATAAAAGCTTTAGATTTTTAAAAATTTAGCAGTTCTCATTTTGATTTTAATGACTTTAAAGTAGAAAAATGTTAATATTGTAGCTTTAAAGTGGTTTTTGGAAACTTTATTGAAGCATTTATTATGAAGAATAGCTCTTCTTCGAATTTCTGGAAGAGCTTTTAAGCAAGAATTACAATTTCAAAGATTGGTTGAAAGAGTATAATGAAGGTAATTTATATATCATATTTTCTCATAGTTTGATGATACATTTATATAGTTTTTAAATTGGTTTTCTAAATACTCAGTTCATTATAAATTTAATACTTTTAACATTAGATTCACTTTATAAGATACTATAATAGCTCAGCTATCTAATCTTTTAGTGCTTTTATAGATCAAATAATTTATAAGCTTAGCTAGTATGATTAGCTGTACTTTTTTAGTAAACTCTTTAGAATTTTCTTTTGATCTTTAAGACTAGCAATCAAAGACCTTTATTTATATAACGAACTAGAAAATAATCAAATTGATAGAGTTTATAAAATAAGTTAATTTAGCTTATATCACTAAAATTTCTAAATATGAAGATATATTTCTAATGCTTATAAAGGTATACTAAGAAGGTAGTATTGGACGTTATTTTACTACTTATATAAAACTTTACTAAGGAGCATATACTCATATTCTATTAAGGGCATTGAGGTTGATAACATCATGAAATAGAGTCTATACAATACTGAAACTAATTAGCTTTACTAATTAAAGAATGTAATAACAGATAAGAGAAATATATAAGAATATAAATTTGTCTCTTGAATTATTGCTGCAATATTATTTTAATTCTATCTCTTAACTTTGCATAAAAGAGATTATGTGAAAATAGTTTGTAGTATCTTCTCTTGCTTTTCTATATAGTTTGATAGAATCTATTATCAAAATTTTTATCTGATTTCTGGCATTAATATGGCTTTTGGTTAAGTTATTATTCTAGATTTCTTTGATAAGTTTCACTATAAGGTCACTTATTAACCTTCAGCTCTAAATTCTTTTTGATTAATCAGATAAGAATAAGCTACAACCGGCTTTCCCTTGTTTTCTCTAACGTTACACTACTAATAGAACTAAAGCATTTTTTAATTTGGTGCTTATTACATATCATTTGAGCTTCTCAAATGATATAATAATCTAGTTACATTTTCAATAGATTGTGGTAAATAAAAAAAAACAGACCCTTATAGCTAGATAGCACGACAACTAAACTAGGAAAGCTAAAGGAAAAAGTTGAAAGCTAATTTTTCAAGATATAGGTTATGAATCAATCTATTATACTTAAATAATTTTATAATATGTTTAAAAATTTTATCTCATAATCTCCCACTTTGAGAAAACCTTCAATACTCTATTAAAAACTAATAGTATCAATAATTTAAACTCTGATTCGAAAGTAACTATACTGTGTCTTAAGTGAAAGAAAGCTTTAAATTAAGTTAGCCTTAAAATGAAGAAACTAACTTATAAATAAGCAAGTAACCTTGTTGCTCATTTGCTTCATTTAAATAACCTTCTGATTTCAAATTAATTTTTCAAGTATCATATCAAAAACTAAGCAACTTGCTTAATCAATTAATTGGTTTTTATTAGTTAAAAGTTTAATTAACTACATATAGCTAATAATAAGATTATAAAAGATATCCTATGTTAATTTCAAAAGCTAATATAGCATCGTATGTTGCTAACAAATAGGTTTAGGTATGATAAGCAAAAGATAAAAATGTATAATTAGCTTAACTATAATTAATAAATAATAGCTTTACTTTCTTTAAATTTTAAACTCTCTTATCAGTATTGGCTTACGCTTAAAATAATCCCTTTAAAACACAAAAATAGAGTTAGAATGAAGAGATTTTAGGCTTTATATTATCATAAAAGAATATATCTAAAAGCTTTTTATAGTATTGCATAAGTGATTTCTACATATATTAGCATTGACAGAAGAAGTAAGAAAGAGACTAAAAATTTTTTAATATTCAATAAGTTTAATAGAGAATCTAAAATTCCTTTAAGCTTTATATCACAATGCCTATATATTTATAAAAATCTACATATAACAAACTTACTACTTCACTTAACTCCTCTTTTTCGATATCTTGAAACAATAAGACGATTTCTTCCGTAACTTAATCCAAATTTTCTAGTACATAAATTCTCTTTTTTTGATCTATTTCTTTTTTCTGAGCTTTTTTATTATTAATCTAGGATTAGACTTGAATATTGCTAGGACTTTAAGAAGATTTTTGATAATCTGAGCTATTCATTTAATTATTTGCTATTTCTTCTTTACGAGATAATTAGTTTGAGTTCTAGCGTGATAGGCCCGACTATTTTTAATTAATCGAACTAATATTTTAAGATTTGAACTCTTCCAACTTTTAAGGAGATGGCCATTACTAAGGAATATCTTCTTTATATTCAAATTCTATGCTTTAAATGGAGACTGAAATATCTTCTATAGGATCAATTTATACTATTTAGACTCCTTTTTGCAAATTTCTAGGAGATTAATCTTCATCGAAGTAATCCATCTACTATTATTCAAATTTCAAAGATGCTATGAAAGTTTGATTTTGCTACTATCCTTAAACTTCTTTCTATAAACTATTTTAATTTATGGAAGATTGACTGTTCTCATTTTTCTATTAAGACTGCTAGCTTTCTTTAACTTTTTTATCTTGTATCTATATTTGTCTAGAATAATTCAAAGGAGTTGATTCATTTTCTGAAAAACTTTAGTTAACTAGTTGGATTTTTCCTTCACTATTGTTTTATTACGAAAGATCATATCTTATTATCTGTATTTCTTGCTATTGCTGTTAATTTTCTATTCTTGGAGTTTATGGTCTATCAGTGTTGATATCATTTATCATGTTAATATTGCTATTTTATTATAATGGAATATCTAAATTATAATTACCTTCTAATTTTTCTTTAGAAGGCTAAATATTTTTTCGACTTTCTTAATATAAAAATTTATAGCTTTTTATCCTAGTTATCTATATTAGAGGTATTAAAACGAAAGTAGAGTTCATAAAGGCAAATATATTTGACCATATTCCTATTAAGCCCAAATTTTGGTAAAAGTAGGTTTTAGTGTACGTTATTATTAGAAACCCTACACAAGAGATAATTCATATTGCTACTGTAACTGAGAAATGTTATTCATAGACTTAAAGCTTTCTTTTCTAATTTTCTCTTTCTGTATCCATTTTGCTGTTTGGATTGTTTTTGCCTGAATATAGAGTGTTTCTTGTTACCTAAAGTAGTAAAATTATACATGAATAGAGTAATTTATTGAGAATAAGAATTAGTATAAAATCAGGCAGATATAGGGATAATTAAGCCCGTAATAGTCAAAAGTGGCTCAATAACCGCAGGAGTAAGTCATTACCGTAGTGAATCCTATGTTTATAACTACAACTAAAACAGTAAAAAAATCGAAAAAATAAAGTTGCAAAAGGACGATCAATAGACCCGATGAAATTAGCAAGGCTCTATACAGTTCATTTTTGTCCTAATAATCTTCAACTTCAGTCAGTCTTTCAATAAAATTCTGAATATAGAAAAAGTTACCGAATAAACGTAATTATTACCTAGGCTATATTTGAATCTATCTGCGATTTCTTTAATTTTTTCTATTTGCTTTAAAATATTTAGACTGTCTTCCTAATATTTCAGCTTAACAGTAAGACCAAAGATTTTAAGTTTATAAATATTTCCATATTCATTTGTTCGCTGAATATCCCACTTCAGCCTATTTTAAAAAACCCATGAATAATAATAATATTCTTGTCATTTGTGGTTGCATATATCGAAATATTTTTCAGGAAGTAGACTTTCTTTACTTAGAAATATTAACTATTTTCCATTTTCTACAGAACATTAGCTTTAACTAACGAAATACTATAATGAGGAGTATCAGTTTTCTATATTAGAGTTTTCCAAAAGATCTAATTCATTGCTATATTCTAACTAATCTACCAATCTTTTAATACTTCTTTGCACTTCTAATAGTTTAAACTCCTTTTTAGTATCAAAATAAACAGGGACTTCTATAAATTCCTTCACTACATCCTTTTAGAATTAGTAAACATCTTCGCTATACAGCTTGCTAGAGTAATTCCATTGCCAATTGAACTCATTTTCAGCTAATGTTCCAAAGTAGAGGGACAATCCAAAGTACCCAGTCATGACCATTATACCAATAATTTTGCATATTCAGCAAGAAAGTATGAATTTGATTAGCTTAGAAAAGAGAGTAGTAATATTGAAAATGCTTAGATATTTTGAACATTTTCTACTTTCTTAATCCTCACTATAATCAAACTTAAAGCAGCAAACTGGTCACTTTTCCTTCATTTTCATTACACTAGCAATAAACGAGCCAAATACAAAAAGCATGTTAAAGATATGGAGCTGAAATGTAATAATAATCTGTAAGCTTAGTAAAAAGACAGCGTAAATATCTGCTTTTAAGCCAGGAAGAAAGACAATAGTGATCTAAAGATAGAAACTTACGATAAAACTACTAAAGAGAATACTGCTGCCACAATGCTTATATACTATTTGAAAAATACTTTTGTTTTCAATCTAGGAACATGTTACTAAGTACTCTTCAAAAACATTAACGAATTATAAAACATCATGTGCTCCAATGATGTACATTATTATTATAAAGTAGTAGCTATAAAGAGTCAAATCTCATCCTGAATACCCTAAAATGCCTATTGCTTCAATTATTGAAAATCCTACGCATATTAAGCCTAAAAAGATTAATACTATTTTGCATTAAATGTAGCGACATTTATTGATGAAGAAAAAACAGCATATCGAAAGTATCAAAACACTAAAATACAATGTATATACATCTTCTTCTAAAACTTTCTCCACATTTCTATAAACTTAGCTGTGTGTTTCACATTTGACCTATAAAGTTAATTTGAAGTTTTAGCAATACTTTTCTACAGCCTCTTCCCATCCTTCGTAAATTTCTTTTGAATACTTTTAATTTTAAATATATGAATAATAAAAGGCTCCTTAAGCGAATTTCACGTTGTTCCTTCCATCAGGAAACACTGTTACATTTTCAGGCCAAATTCCAAATAAGAGCTCAGAAGGATTAAGAGTTCAGTTGAATAAGGTGGAATCTTATGTAGGAAGGGTTCCTAAGTTAATACGCTAAACTACTTCTTCATCAGTCATTTTACTGAGTTCATTTAATCCTAATGTGTTAATAAACAGGCCTCCAACATTAAAAGGAATATAGATATTATTATTAGGATATGGTTTATAGCTAAGATTTTAATAAGTAAAGTTTTTTATCCCTTCTGCAGTGTTTATAATTACTTTCATATTTCTTTCATAATTGAAAATGAACCAGTACATATTTTGTAAATTTCTAGCTGTTAAGAAATTTTAATCCTATTCATAGGGATAAAAATAAAATTTCTCTATTCTGTAAGGATTATCATATAGTTCATTATACATGTCTTTATCCTGCTAAACCCAATGATTTTTGTTAATGAACGATTGTAAGATATTTTTTGTACTCACTTTTATTAGTCCAAAACCAAGTCCCAAAGCTAGATATAATCCGATTACAATAAAAGCAAGGCTTAGCTTAAACACTAACTTTGCAATATTTCCCATCAATAAATTTTGCAGTTTTGCGTAAAAATAAACTCTTTAGCCATCATCTTCTTAAACTAAGTTAGGATACTCTTTTTCGTTTTCCTCTCTTTACATATTTGTAAGTAAAATTATATTTATTAAATTTTATTCTATCCAAATTTAAATATTCCAAGATAATAAATCTTCTTAATTTTCATCTAAGTATATAAGTTAAATATTTACTAACAAAAACTCTAAAAACCTTCCTTATTTATTTTGAAATATCATGAAGAAATCAGATAATACTTTGGCTAGTAGACAATGAGAGGTTAGTAATATGAATGTTCTCAGTCAGTTTTAATATGCAATTAGATGGATTTTATTTTATCTATCATAATAAGAAATTTTTATTAATCACGTGCTGTTCTATTACAAGCTATGTTGCCCTTCCTTTATATGAAGCTTGAAACTAAGGACTAAACCTGCTAGGAAATGTAAAATTTGAATCTGAGAGTTTTTTACTTAAATTAAAGCTTTTAATTAAAATTATCCTTCTAATTAAAAGCAGGAAAATACTAAAGAAGTATTTAGATAGATAGTATAATTGAAGTATAGCCAAAGCTTTAAATTTATAGCTGTTCATTATCTATATACCAGCATTTTAGTGACATATGTTAATATTAACAGGAATATTTAATAGTGATGAATTCTTTATTATAAGTAAGCAGAAATGAATGATTTTAAATTTGCTAACTAGAATAGAGTCACTTATAAAAGTGAATATATAGTAGTTGATAGCATATGATTACACAGAATAAATTTATCTATGATATAAGATTTTTATTTTATAGCTTCCACAGTTTATAAAAAGAAGATTGACTGATGGATTTCTATTGCTTAGTATAATATGAAAGAATATCAAAAATTAAATTTAAATATAGTTTCTTCTTCAACTTCTTATAGTCCTTAGTTGTTTTATTAAGCTTCCCAACCTTCTTTCATCTTCTGATATTCCAGCTTTAACTTTTCCAAGTAAATTAATTTTAATTCTCAGGAACAAATTGCTTTGCATTTTAAATTTTCCTTTAATTATTTAGCCTTTTCTTAAATCTTAAATTCTTTATTTGTTATCTATGTTAGGAGCTCCTATGCTTTCATCTTCATAGCAATAGTTTTGCGAATCAAAGTTTTCCTTCTTAATTGATGGATCTTTGCAAAATTATTTACTTTCTTGCTTAAAAATTCTATTTTTATAGGTTTAGGATTCATTATAAAGAATCGAATTACTTTCGTTGTTTTCGACTCTTTATGATTAGTACTTATAACTACCTTATTTCTAAAATGAGTTAAGTGTTCTTTGTGGGTCTAAAGCAATAGAATCTCAATTACTTCAAGATTAGAACTAAATATCGTCTCCATGACTTGAAAAACGCCTTGTCTATAAATTGCTTTCATTTTCATCCTCCTTTTACTTCTCAGACCGCAAAAGCTAATTAATTTAAAAATCTCCTGATTATTAGAAATAACTTACTGCTAAATTTTTGCATCTTCTTTCCTAAAGGAGATTCATAAATTATCTCTTTTAATTAATTTTTATTAGTTTTTTTTTTAATATCAACAGAAGAATCGCTTGAAAGCCCTATTTAGCTAGATAGATAGGTTATAAATTTAGCTTACTTGTAATTAAGTTTGCTTTTGTACTTTTCAAATCTTATAGCTTTGCTATCTACTTTCGATTTCTAACTTAGCTGGTCTTTTGTATCGACTTAAATATCTACTTGTGAAGCCTAGGTTTCATGATAATATAATTGAGAAGAATTTTAATTTGATGATGAAATTTTAGAAAAAGATGATTAGTCTTCGTTATCATCAAACTCTGAATCTGAATCTGAATCTTCGTATTAAGACGAATTTTAGAAAGAAGAACTTTATTTCTCGAAACCTTATGGTTACTGCTTATTTTGCAGTAGCCATTAATTTTACTTTATGAATTTATCTTCTGTCAACTATAGTCAGCCTGAACCATTTTTTTAAGGAGATTCATATTGTAATTTTTAAAACAACGAGGTTGCTTTACGGTTTACATCATAAAAACCTAAATAATACCCTTATTTCCCTAATAAGCTTTGCAAATTGAAGTCTATTCTATGAACAATTTTGTGAATTTCCTCGTTAAAATCGTTATTTGATTCCTCATATTTAAGCTTTTCTATTTCTGTGGTTAAATTGAACCCCTCTATTCTACAATAATTTAACTTACTTTTTACTTTTTTTTCACTAATCCAATGCTCTGTAAAAATGTCACTCTTGTAGTCTATATAAAGGTAAATCTCTAAAATTGATTGGGGTTTAAACTTTTAAGGTTTTAGATATTTTTTTCCATTAAGCTAATGATTATAGCAAATCTCCAAGCCTCTTCTCAAACCTTTTCTTTAATTAATATCCATGAATAAAATCTAGAACCTTCTATTCCCTGTAACTCATTGTGACAAAATGATTGGTGTTATTTACCAAAAAAGAGATAAAAAGATGACCACCAAATGCGGACATAATACAACAGATTCTTCCAAACATCGTACTGGGAACAAAGTCTCCATAGCCAATCGTAGTACATGTGACAATGAGTAGATATAAGCAATTATCGTAAGTATCTAATCTATGATCTGCGCTATCTCAATGATTTAATGATTTTACTCCTCGTTCCATGATCATTAAAATATAGGCGCATATGCATAATAAGCCTGACATTCCGAAAATCAATCCGTAGCTTAAATTTTTATAGTACCAAGATCTAATGTAGAATTTATAATCAATTTGAATGTTATGAAGCTTTAGTAGCAGCTTTCCTAACTAGGAATACGCTATACTTTAGTAAACCAGAATGTTGAAAAATCAATGAATTCTTAGAAACATCAAAGTAGAAAGCCATACTCTACTCTCTTTACATCTTTCATAAAATTAATCTCCATTCACTCCTTCAATAAAAGGAGGAACATGAATTAAGAAAATGATTCAATGTAAAATAGTATTTCTAATCTCTTTCCAATTAAAATTAGAACTATTCTTAGGGTATCTATAATTGACTCTCAGTAAGAAAGATTATTATTAGAATCTTTGAAATATAAGCAAGCATCCAAACAAATTCAGCACTATTATGATTATTCGGAACAATTCAATGAATGCTATTTAAGTATCTGAGAGTTAGTTTCTATGACTCCAATTTATTTCTTCTGAAATTACGTTGAGAATGACGGTTATAAAAGCTAGAACTGAAATTTTTTTATCCCCCTTAACTATATTAGAAGAAAGTAGAATAATCATCAGTATATCCTTGAATATATAATTAGGAGGTACCCACTTTTACTTATATATTAGCCAATTATGCTAATACATCAAATCTCTATCTTTAGAGTTTTCGAAGACATTATAAATCATTCCATAGAAAGACTTCATCTAAAATGACTTGTTAAAATCTACCTAATAAGTGGGTTGAGATTACTTCTATTAGACTCTTCGAAAATTAGTTACTGACTGTCTTTGTCTTCTAATCATTTATAATAGATAATAATTTAATTAGAGTTTTAATTTTACTTTAATAACATTAGTTAGCCCTTTAATTCAAGTTAATTTGCCTCCCTTTACTTAATTACCTGCACAAAATATCTAAACACTCAGCACTTTCACATAATTATTTTAAGTCTTGCGTTTTATTTTTTACTTAATGATTCCAAAAACGGCTAGTTAGATAAATATGGGAATACTGAAATTTTAGATTAGGTGATTGAATGTGGATATTACTTTGCGTAGAATAGTAATTAACTAGCTAGTTTATTTAAAAATAGCTTTGTATACTCCATATTTCTAGGTATTTAGTAAATAGTTAAGAGAATAAAATGCAAAAGGGAACTGCTATTTTTACAGAATCTTAAAAAGGATCTTAGTTAACTTTAGAGTAGATTATTGAGTAGAAGTTGCCCACTCATTCTCCTGTGTGGTATAAGAAAATCTCGAGAAATAAAACTAGTTATAGACCTTTATCTGCAAATACTAAATCGAGCTTGGCTTTAAAAAGCTAACTTAGGTAATAAAATTAACTTATAAGCTAAAAGTCTTAAACGATTGTTTAGAGGATTTAGAATCTAATTGATCTAAAGAATATGTACATGGAGGGGATGATGATGCAACCTAATAAAATAAGCATGTAAAAGGAAAGCAGGAAATTAAGTCCTAAGTAATAAAGTATTTCTAAGAAAAATTCAGTCAAATAGCTATAAGAAAGTACTAATACTTCGAAATAATGAAAAATCAGTTAAAAACCTTATATCAAAATCAGAATCGACCTCATTAAGTAGAACTCAAAAAAGCAAAGTTTTCTCAAATCTCGATAGTTATCGAACTAAAGAGAATCAGTTAATAATTAGGATCAATTAATCATTAAAAATTTAGAATTGAATTCCTAAGATCATAATGCTCATCATTTTCATAAGTGAAGTTTAAGTCATCAGTCTTAGGATGGCACTCCAAGATCATTCAATACTACTAATTAAAAGCAAGGCTCTAAGAATTTTGACTTTGACAATTCTAGATTATAAAGTGCATACTCTAGAAAAACTTAGTTAAACACCTAGCGAACCTCAATGGAAGAAAAAATAATTTAAAGCAAGACACTCATTAAGCAGAGATATAAGCAGAACCATTGGGATATACAAACTAATGATAGTTAATCCAAAAGATAACAAAAATCTAAATATGCGAAAGAGTATTTGAATCTTTAGTAGATGTTCCAAAGATATAAAGCTTTTTATTAAAGAACAAATGATAATAAAGTTCTAGACTTTGTAAAGCCTTAAAGCCTAACTATGAATCATAACTATAGTGAAAATTTATAGACAGGAAAAATTAATTAAACTTAAAGAAACCTGCAAACAGATTAAGACTAGATTCCATAAATCTAAATGTTCCAAGTTTTAGGATAATGTATGGGCTAATAAAGTAACAAAGAAACACAAATTAATTTACTTGTTAATGGAAGCTAAAATAGCTTAGGAAAGCAAAGCTCTTATGCTGAGTTATAGGATTCAACTAAAAAGGAAAAATGAAAATAGAATTATGCTGATAAAATACTGGGAAGATAAAAAAGACCTAAAAAAAAATAAAAGACAAAAGCTCCTTATACAATGAAGCAAGAAAGACTAATTCAAAGTGGAGAAAATTTACTATAAAGGTCTACGTAAGCAAAGACCTTTAAAATTCATAAAATAGCAATGAATAACAATATTGGCTTTTAAAAAGAAGATAATAGAATGTCTTTTAAAATTCAAATACCAGATATTCAAAGTTACAAATAGAAAAGCGAGGAGGAAATATCTAGATCAAGAAATTCATGAGCTAACCTTTAAATTTCTTTAATTATTAACTTCTCTAAAATAAATAAATTTTACAGCAAAAAATAGAAATAACCAAAATTAAAGTAAAAATCAATATTAATAGCATAATTTTTATGAAACCAATAATTACTTCTTTTTTACTATTAATGAGGATAAACTAAATATTAAGTTTAAATAATCGCAAAACCTGTATTAGATAAGCTTAAAAGCATTTTAAACCTGTGTAAGTTATACGATTATAATATTATACTTAGATAGAAGAAGAAGATTAAATAGTGTCTAAAAAAGTAAACAGTAAGGCTATTAGCATGAGTAGTATCACATAAGAAAAGATATTTTTTGGGATATCTTTTTTATATAATAAATATTTAAAGATTTTAGATAATAAAGTGTGATATTACTGCTGCAGATAATATTGATTATATCTTATAAAAGTACCTAGTATACTAAGCTATCTTTTGTACTTCGTTTAATATTTAGAAGAAGGAATTATGTTAATAAGAGTAATGTTTTATTTGGAATTTGAAGAAGTACTCAAAGTGTATAATTACTAAACTGGAATATTTTTATTTAATAAAAGGTTTCAATAAAAAAGTTTAAAGTTAAAGCATTATTTGATCAATATATTATGAACCAGTTAAGGTAGGAAGAATATAGAATAGTCCTTATTTATATTGAAATAATCCTTAGAAATTAGTTCTAATGAAATACTTGATTTCTATACTTTTAAGAGAATTAGAACGCTTTGAAATGATTTAAAATAGGAATAATTAATTTTAGAAGCTTTATTTTCACATTCCTTAATTCACTAAAAAGAAGCCTAATAGTAAGGAAAATCCTCAAAGATAAAATTAGAAAGGCTACTGATGATAGATAGACGAACTTCGTTTTAGTTTGACTGTTCAATTAAATTAAGTCTAAGCAGTTTTCAAGCTGAAAATATTATTAGTTTGATATTCTTTTATCTCAATATAATGATATAACCAATCTCACTAACAACACTCTTTATCTACTCTTCATTAACTAAGTAAATGCTTGCTTAACTTTATAATGAAACTGAATAGAAATCTTATTTGGTTAAAGAGATACGAGAATACTAATCTAGAAGGTATTTACTAACACTTTAGTAAATATAAATAAAGAGTATTTAAAGGATAAAAGAGCTAGAATATAAATGTATAATAAGCAAGAATTATGTAATTTGCAGTACCAAGAAAGAGATTTACTAAAGAGTGAAAATAACCTTCTTAGATAAGAAATCCATAGACTGTAAAGCTTTATTAAAAACCCTAAGTAAATTTCAGTTCCTTATGATGATACTTAGATTCTTCTAGATTAAACTCTTTTGTAAAGACTTCATATTGACTTTTTAGAAAAGGAGTGTTCAGGACTTGAAGAAAGGTATGAAGATTTGCTGGAAACTTATTAAAAGGATTTACAAAAAATGAATAAGGCTTCTTATGAATTGAAAGAAAGCTCTTACTTAGAAAATTCTTTAGAGGTTATTTAGAAAAAAAACTAGCAACTTGAAAAATAACTAGCTGATATTAGCAAAAACCATGCTTAATTGTTAAATTAAATGAAGATGAAATATTATGAGTAATAGGCTTTAATTTCTAATAATAGAAGCGAAGATAAAAATAATCTAACTCAAAGCTATAATCAAAAGCAAGCATTAAAAGCACTTCAAACTCCTAAAAAAGAACTGGATTTTGATATTAATAATATAAAGCAACTTTAAGCAATGAATACTTAACAACCTCTGCATAATAAAAAGCTCTCTACTCCTTTAAGATCTTCAAGAGTAATAATAAAAGATCAGAATAATATATTTTAATAATAATCTGAATAGATGATCAAGCAACAATTTTAGATTTCTAAAACATCAAGCCAAAATGGAAATCTCTTTAATTAAGTAAATTAAAAGAAATAATGAAAAGAGTTCCATGATCAGATCTGAACTTTAAAACTGTTTTATCTATTTTCATTTATTTTACTTGCTTCTTAGTTTCAATAACTTATTAGGCATTCTTATATATAAGATACTTCACTTAAAATTAAGGTCTAAAGCATAGAAAATCAAAGTTAGATTCTATGTTACACATTAATGACTCTATATACAAAACATCTTCACTTTTTACTATAGAACATAACTCTTTAAATCCTTTATAATTATAAAATTAATATACATTGCTAGCTTTAATAACTTATAAAGTATAGATTTTCATATGATTAGGGATTAAAAATTAGACTCACTATCTATCCCTATATTAAAAGTATTTATGACAATTCCTAAAGCACTATTTTTAAGAGTTATCATTTAAGTATCAAAACGAATGCTAATTGAGGGTTAGATAAAAAGATGAAGATATAAACTAAACAGAAAATGAAGGAAACATTAGATGAAAGATATAACTTCCTATTAATAAAGATTGACAAAGCAAAAGTATAAATTAACGAGTAGAATCCAACTTTTCATTATTTTCATATACTGATAAATTTTGATTATTATATGACGATATTATTTCATTGCTATAATAAATCACTTTATTTTAGACTACTTTATTTACTAATTTAGTCTATTAATACTGAAAAAATTAATAAGATAATCTCAAATATCGATATAGTTTAAAAAAATCTATTAGAACTTTTTTTAAGAAGTTAAACCAGCTGGTTTTATAAAAGAAAATCCAAACAGTTTTTTTAAATTAAAACTCATAATTAAGCACGTTTTACTAGCCAATTTTCTTCATTAGTTTATTAAACTTTCATCTAGTAGAATTTCGAGAGTATTCAGTTTAGAAATATAAATTTAATCTCCTACTTATTCTATCTGGCTAAGATTAAGCTATAATTTAATTAAGAAGAAACTTAGCATTCATGAATAATCAAATATAGATTATTAGGAATTTATATGTAGAACTTTAGGGAAAAGGATAATTACTATAGCTTTATTTTAAAAGGCATATTAGAGCAACCTCATTATGCTTTATTTGCGGAAAATCAAATTCTACTAACTTATTTTTAGATTAGATAATTTGCGTAAGCAAAGAGTGAATAGTTTTATTTTAATATTGTAGCGTAAAATTGAAACTTTAAAATTTCTAAATTCAGTTGTATTTTTTAATTCCCTTAAAAGATCCATTTGGAAACTGATAACTCTCTATTATATGAAATTCTTACGTGTTAATCTAGGTTAACCTTTACCAATGTTGCTATAGTAATAGGATTTCTAATAATAACTTTGCTTATCATTACTTTTTTAATTTTCCTATTATTAAACTGGATTCTTATTAGTGGATGTTTGCATTTCCATATTATCTTTTTATTAAAATTCATTGCTGATTTGCTTCATTTTTGCTAATTAATTCTTGCCGCTTGGATTTCCTTATTTAAGAGGTGAGTTTTCCTAACTTTTTGGATTTCCATTTTAGGAAATTTTTTAAGGACCTGTTCTGTTCTATGAAGAGCTTCTTAACTTATGGATTTTTTACGAGTTTATTACCAGAGGATTTCCCATACCAATGTATTAATAAGGACTCTAATCTACCACATTTCCATATCTATTGTTTCTGATAGGATTTTAGGAAATTGTCTAAGCTTTAGGTGGAGTATTCTAAACTTAGGAATATTTGTGAGGGCTAGATTGCTTTTGTTAAGTTTTCTCTTCTTCTTGTTTAAGTGAATTTATAGACTCATTTTGCTTTTTGGCAGAGGATTATTATTAATTACTATTGGCATTCTATTTACTATGTCCTTATCTTCTCTAATTAAAGTCAAATAACTTACAAGTCTCATCTCATAATTTTGTAATTACCGCTGAAATCCAAAATTTGGAAAAGTATCCCTGTGCTTGCTTTTGCAGTAATTAAAAGCTTCTTGATAGCCTCATCCTTTATAGATTAAATAAGCAATAATCATAGTTGAGCTTCTGGAAATTCCTGCCATGCTATATATTAAAATAGTACCAATGAACAAAAACTCTTCCATCATTTTTTAGAGCATTATCTATTCATTTAACAGCAGTATCAAAATATTTGCTAATATTCTCAGTAGGAAAATCTAAAATTCTAAACTATTTGTATTCGAAATTGCTCGGGAAAGGCTTGGGGAGTCCGAAAGCAGCAACTAAAACATGTGTAATCCTATGTCGTTTCAGCAAATTAAGGTTTTGAGCAGCTTGGCAATTTCCAAGAAATAGATTATCTATAATTTAATCACATGTAGCGTACATCTTTATCTTAGTTATTAAAGAAGATATATTAACAACACATAAATGCTCTATATTTATCAATTCATTATTGTATATACTTAGCTCATACATGCATCACTTCTACTATTAATCCTTATTATTAAAATTATTATGCTGCTAAAGCTAAGATATCCCTATTAACATTTTAAAGAGTTACATCTTCTTTAATTTTTATCTATTGAAGCATTAAGTAAATTGTATTATTACAAGCTTGATTGATATTAGATATCTACTAGAGTAAGGATATTTCTTATTATTATATTAATATCTTTTAAAAGATTATGCTAGCTAGTTCTTCGTTCTATCACATATACTATCAATTATGTTCCAAGTATGCTAATGATACTCTAAATTTTAAGGATGTAGTTAGAAAAGCTATTTTAAGTGTAGTACAATACGCTTTTTATTTATTTTGGTATAATATGTATAGTATGTACTTTAGAAAAGAAGTTATATCTAAGTGTATATTTCATCAGTTTTAATAAACTACTAACACAAAGAGCTTATTATCGTTTTTTTGCATTTGCTGTCAGAGATAAATACAAGTAACTAATAATGTTCCTCCTTTTCCTTTTAAAACTAAACTACTTGCTCAAACTTACTTTTATAACCAATACATTAAAACAGCTTTAATATCCTGAATATCTGATTATAAGTAGTTTTGATACTGTAATTAGTGCAAAATATTGTTCTACTTCTATATGGAAGTTTATAATTCTATACCCTATATTAGCTATTCTGGTAAATACTTAACTGATAATTTTACTTTATATTCATCTATTTATCCTAATAAAATTTATAGCTTTTTGACTGATAAAATAGCTGATGGATAAAATCAGCACTAATTGCAAGAATTTGGTATTAATAGTAGCTAATGCAATCAATGATATATCTAGATGTCAGTAATCTAAAGTTATAAATTAGGTATGAAGTAGCATCATTAGGGGCTTTAAAATAAGAAATAAAGCTTTAGAAAAATAATTGAATAAAGTACTTAATCATCTACTATAGTAGCTAGTTATTATCAAAGCAAACAACTTTGTTCTATAGGATAATATTAGTGATTTATCCTTAAGCTACTAATTAGTCAAAAGAGAAAATTAATAGATCTCAAACTAAAAATGCATTTCGAAAGGATAAATATTTAGCAAGTAATCTTAGATTTCTTAGATTCTATATTAACAGCGGAAATGATAAAATGAGATGAATGATATCGCAATCCAATATTACTATTATACAGTTTAGCAAAACTTTTAAAATTTAAGAATAGATGCTTTAGTTCTAGAAATAGCGCTTTTGCATTATACTAACTTCAGTAAGTAATTATTAAGAATTGAGTGATAAGCAATCCTCTTAGCATTTATATAGCTCATTTTAGCTTTTTATTGAATCTTAAAGATAGTAGTTCATATACTTAAAGCTAGCAGGATTCTTGATACGAATAAATGTAGATAAATAGTTAGCTTAATTATTAAGTCTTACCTTATTAAGCTAAGTATCAGATTAATATTTCCTAATCTTAATAACAGTATAAATATTATAAAAATCACTTATTAAATGAATGCTCCTACTAACCTATTAATAGGAAATAAATAAAGCCTCAAACTATCTTATAAGCTCATGCATGCATTTCTAAGAATACTTTTACAGTAATAAACATATTAATACAACCTAATTCAAGTATAAATGCATTATCTAGAAGAAAAAGCTAAATACAATTTAAGATTAAAACTTAAAATTATTAATAGCTTCTAACTAAAAGAAGTAACTAAAGGTATAAGCATTTATCTTCCTTGATTTGGTTAAAGGTATTATTTAATTAATAACTAATTCAAAGAATTTTATATTTGTAGACTTATCAAGGTATAAAGGGGTTTAAGCATATGATCAAAGGAACTTGTAGAGGTAATTTAAAACTTAGGAAAAGGGGATAGAGATTAGATTTGGAAACTAACTAAATCTTTAAATAAAGCAATAATTTTAAACTTATTTAGTAACATTTAACTTTAAGGTAAGGACTTTAAATAAAATTAAAGCTTATTTAAGAGTGTAATAAAAATAGTCTATTAAAAATAACTATAGGATTTATTTCAAAACTAATTAAATACAGGTAAACTAACGAAATTTCTTGAAAAAGAAGAAAAGGATATATTTAATTTAATGAAGCAGCTAAATACACAATTGAACAAATTTTAAAATCTTTATTGAAAAGAAACATAAGATATATTCCAGAATAGGCATAAGTTTAAAATGTAATTAGAGCAATGGATATACAAATGCTAAGTATCTTTTTAAAAAGTGCTTTAAAATTTAAAATATAACAGAAGCTAACAAAAAGCAGAATGGTTACTTAAATATATAAACTGATAAAATGATAAATCATCTTAAAATTATTAATACAGCCAATTTATACTTTAAATGATATCAATCTTTATACAATAAAAAGTTTATATCATCTGCTTAAAAAATAAATCTACTCTTATCATTTAATATAATAAAAAAAGTATTAAGCGATTTGATCTTTTTAATTATTTGCTATAAAAGTATTCTAAGAGCAAGAATATAGAAATATTATTGAAAGAAGTAGTCAAATTTAGTAACTTTCGTATTAAAAACAGATTTGGAAAGCATCATTTATATTTATAAAAAGACAGAGAATAAATAAAGATAGAATGACTTTAAGAATTGAGTTCATAAGTTTATAATTTTAGAATACCTAGTAAAGATAAATAATTATACAAGCTACATTTAGTTATTAAACTCTCTTATTATCGAGCAATACTTTAAATGCTTAGTGGGTTACTTTAATTTTGTACATCTTAATTTAAGCAAATTGACAATAGAAAAATGCTTATAACCCAATGCTCAAAAAAGTAGATATTATATTAAGCCAACTAATTTAAGTTTCATGTTTGCTTTCATAGTATTCAACAATCTTAAGCATGTTTCTTATAATCACTTTAGCATGCACAACTACTAAACCTACAAAAATTAATATTATACTTAAGTTTATAATCCTCAGTATCTGATGATCTATGCTATGTCTAAGCGTATTTAATCGTTTACTAATTTAAACCTATAATTTATAATAGCAGGCTATAATTCAGCATTCAACTACATATTTGACTATAATGGTAGTGATATTATAATACATATTCAATAAATTGCTTTAGTAGAGATAAGGAAAATTAAATCTATTATCTTTAAATAAGCAAAACTGGTAATTAGTTATTAGCTAACTATTTAAAAAATGAAATAGGAAGAGTTATAAGATAATTAATAGATTGAACTTAATTCTCATAAGACGAACGAAGAATAGAATCAGTTATAGATGGGTAATAATGTATAATTGCAGAATCTACCTCAGTTCAATAAAGAATCAGAAGATGAAAAAATTAAAAACAAAATAGTTAATTAAATGGTTGGTATTGGATTTGATGCTGTTTTAGTAAAAAATGTAATAGATAGAATGGGATTATTGGGTGAGAATGAATTAATTGAACTTTTATTATAAGATGATAACTAAAAGTATGAGCATTAATTTAAGTCTTTTTAAGAAACTCAGAGTGAATGCATGTTTTGTGGCTTTGCAAAAGACAAACATGCATGAGAATAAAAGGGGATCTAGGTAGAAATTGAAAATACCATTGATTTGTTTAAAGAACATATAATTGGAACTTATGAAGAAAGGAATAATCCAAAGTAGCCTGAAAAATTATGCTAGATATGCTCCGAAAATAGATGAGAATCAGAATTTTTCGGTCTTAAATGTAGCCACTCGTTTTGTGTTCATTGTCTTGATTCTTATTTAACAGATAAGATAATGTCGTCCTAATTTGAAAAAATATAATGTCCATTTCATGAATGTAAAGAAGTTTTTGAAAAAGAGGAAATTAAGAAATTAGTAGATGCTCAAACTTTCTAAAAGATGGATTATTTTAAGAAAAAGCAGAAGATGGATCAGGACCCTAATATCAAATGATGTCCTACTCCAAATTGCGATACTTTTGTCAAAGGAAACAAAAGAAAGCCAAAATTAATTTGTCCTAAGTGTAATTAGGCTTTTTGCTTTAAATGTAATAGAAAATGACATGAAGATACTAGCTGTGAAAAAATAATCGAATCTGAATATAATAATTGAAAAGCTGGCAAGCTAATTTAGAACTGTCCTCGTTGTAAAAGAAGAATATAAAAAATATCTGGCTGTCCTCATATGAAATGTATCTGCAAATACGAATTTTGCTTTCATTGTAGATGTGGTTGATATGAATTCCACTACGCTAATTGTCCAACAGCTTAGCAAATGTATCCACATTTAAAAATAAACAAAATATTATAAAATAAAAAGATCCATGGATGTTTCAGATTCCCACTGATGTTACTATTTTCAATAGTTTTCTATCCAATTTTTTTTATCCTTTTATTAATATTTTTATTCCCATGCTTAGCAGTGAATAATTTAAAATCATTTTATAGAATGTGCTTTTCAAGAAATATGTACAACAAATATAGAAAATCTTGCTGGTTTTGCATGTGAAATACGATATTTGGGTTTCTCCTATTCTTTGTAGTATTAAGTTTAGACCCTCTTTTCTTCGTAATTCTTTTGATTATCTATTTTATATACTATAGCTATCAATCTGTGAGAACTACCTCTTGCAAATTGCTTCATATCTTCCATCTTTGCATGTGTACCAATGTTATTTCAGAATAAGATATATACAAAACTGAAAATGAATAGAGTAACTAGAAGGAAGCTATTTAAATAGTAGAACTTTAAAGGAATTAAGTATAGTACAGCATTGAACTTGAAATAATCCCTAGGGAGCCAATTCAATTACAATAATAAGAAGTCAGGGAAATCTCCAAAATTAACAGTGAAAACAGTGCTTTTGTTATTGAAATAAGTGAAAACAAGCAACCTTAGCTTACTCACCTCGAAGTCTCGATAAATAAAGAGCTTGGATAGGATGTATTGATTTAATAACTTATAACTTTTTATCTTTTTAACCTTTTTTTCTTCTAAGCTCAATAGTAAAGGCTAATAGTCTCATGTTATAATATGATTACTGTTAGACAGGCTAGTGGAGTATAGTCTAGCAATTAAAGGCATAAATTGGTTTTTACTTATGAATTTGATTTAATTATAAGCATTTAATCATTATTCTAGTAGAATATATAGATACTTTATCTAAACGCAGCAACTAAAAGGAATTTTCATTAAGAAGAGTAAATAAATGGATTGTAACTCATTAAGATGGAATTAAGCAAGAGTAATAAATAAACTAAAAGGGTAAGAAATTAATAGCTAATAGTTTGCTCATTCAGAGTAAATAAATTAAAGATAAATGCTTCTAAAGAAGAGCCTAAATTTATATGAATATAAACGGTATAAGAAGTTATATGCAGAAGTTTTAGTGCTTTAGAAGATTATATGGAAAGATAAATCTTAAAGGAGAAATAGCCTTTATCAATTTTAATGCTTAAATGTTAATAATTCGCTGATATTAAAAGTCTAAAATAATATAAAGTCTATTTGTACATTTTCTGAAATATTAAAGGATATAAATTGTTTAAATACTTTAATAAAGGAATGAGTCTGACTGCAGAAAGAACAGAGTAATACTAAGATTTAAAGAGAAGTACTAAAAGACAAATGAAAACATTCCAATTATATTTGAACCTTAAAATAAATGACTGGTTATATCCTTTTGAAGTTTAAATAAAAGTATTTGTTCACCTTAAGATATTAAAATAATAATAAATACCTAAAATATTTAACAGAAACAATTCACATTCAGAAACATAAATTAACTTTCTCTTCACCATTAATTGAAAGTGCAATTAAACAGTGATTTATTATCCCTAAAATGCATAAAATCAATCTTCAGCAGTTAAAAAAACTATATAAAAAGATAGGACTTTGGTAGTATTAATTAGAAAAAGCAATTTATTTATAATCCTATTTTAATAAATTCTACTTAAACTAATATTTTATTAAAGATACTATCAATATGTAAACGAATAACTTCTAGTGAACTATAGTAGAAGTGATTATAAAATTAGCAAAGAAATACTTATAAGAAGAGATAGTTAGAATTATAACTAGAATAACTAATACTTAAACCCTAATACTTTCATCAATCTTAGTATTTTAGACACTAAAGCTAGCCATAAACTAATGTGATTTCTCATTGAATAAAAACTTATAAACAGTTAAAAAATTTAACTCTAAATATAGACAATAACCTTTATCTTTATAGCATTTTTTCTAGTTTATCTTAAACATAATGTTTTAAAAGCATCATAAGAAGTACGTTCAATAAATAAAAAAGTAAAATCTATAAAAAGTTTATTAAATTACATTATATTAAAAACACTTTGAAGGTAACTAAGAATGTTCAGTAATTTAACCTTCTTTAGATTTACTTTATCACATAGAAATTTATTTTGCCTTTTTTATGCCATTTTCATAACCCTTACTTTTTTTGACTTGGCTTTTTCAAGTTGAAGAGTTAAAATAATAGAAGAAGTTTAGCATGATAAATAAAAGTTTTCCATAGTGTTACCTCTTTAGAATTTTAAAGTTAAATATAGATTTCTTTCTATCAAAGTACACATCTAAACTCTCATAGATATAAAGAGTATTCATTATGCTAATTTTGTGTCTTAATGGTTAATAAAAATAGTAAAGACAATGTCACAATAAAATAATTAGTAGAATAAAGCAGTTAAGTAAGCAAACGTATCAACTGAAGAGTTTTAAAAAGGCAAGCAAAGATCTATGAGTCATTTTAATGAGCAAGCTGAACTGAATACAGAGCAAAAGGAAACAGTTGGTAATATATAAGAAGATTCTATCTATTCTAAATTCTAGAAAAGTAGAGGATCTAGAATAATCTAGCTTACTAGAAAAACAGAAAGAGGTTTCAGTAGCAGAATATAAAAGTCTGACACTTTTATGAGCTAGGATTTTTTTAAATTTTCAGTTAGCAAGAATTCTTTACCAATTCCAGATTAATTCTAAGAACTACCAGTTTTGGAAAAAGCTTCTAATTGGTTCTTTTTAGAGACATTTTAGAATTTAAACGAAGTGGAATTTAGACTTCTTAACACCATTGCATTCTGGAATGGTAAGGATAAAATTATTTATAGGTAATATTGAATTTTGGGTATTTACCAACTCTAAAGGGATAGTTAAAAAGAAGAAAGAAAGAAACAAGAACTTGCAAGCTATTTTCAACTACTTTTCTAATTAAGCTGGTTGTAAAATAAGGTACCAAGATATTATTGAAGCTTAATTAAGCTATAAAAACGAAATTTTGCACAAAAATATTTGATTTAACGAACAAGATAGGGAAGATGGAAGTTAAAATCTGCTAGAGAAGCTGAAGGTATTTGATTAATTATATAGAAATTCTAAGAAAAAGTTGCGTTTGTTCATGATATCTAGAAGGATAAGAAGCGTTCTCTCAATCTTTTTCAGCTTTTTAATTTATTTCAGAATGAGAAAGAAATATTGAACATACGTCTAATTATAGAGTTTGAAGAGTCAAGACAGGTATAAGGACAAAGCAAGCTAATGTGCATATTTCAACTGGATGAGAGTTCGAATAAAAGTACTTATTAGGTTTTTAAACTCTTAGTAACTGAAATTTAATCTAAGATCGTGTAACAAATAGACTAGTATAAAAAATTTCCCTCTTATGATGAAAATCTAAACCAACAGATCTAAAAGCAGTCAAGCTAGTTTATTAAGATTTTCCAAAAGTAGCATAACGAAAAAGTTATATGAGCAGAATTGAAATTTATGAAAGATTTGAATGAGCAAGTTTATTTTCTGGGAGCTAAAAGAATTTATACTATTCCTGTATGTACTCAAAAGGTATCTGAAGTAAAAATAGTCTAGGAAACAAACGAAGATCTTACAACTGTTGGTATTAAACCTACATATTGCAAAGGAGATTTCTGCAATTACATTATTTCAGCTTTTAAGGACAGTTCACGATAAAAGAACAAATTTAATCTTCTTTCTAAAAACAAGAACAAGTTTTAAATACTACTGCATACCATAGAAAAGGCAAGGGAAAACTAATAAGCAATTAACTATCTGCTTTGAAAGAAAAATATAAGAACTGCTGAAAATTAGTTTACTAATGTAAATGAATTAACGAAATTTGAGAACTTCTTCAAGAATGACTAACCTCGACTTCACAAATCAAAGTACTATAAGTAGGTTGATGTTTGTAAAAAGTGCTATATAGTATATCAGATAATCTAGAGAGAGTTTAACGAAATTGTTTAATATACTCAAAAGAGACAGCAAACTAGTGTTAGCTAGATAAATTCTTCAGTCTTCACTTAAGGTTAATCAATATCATAATAGTCTTCTATAATTAATAATGGAAAGAAGAATTATAAATAGTAATGCACTGATGAGTTGAGTAGTCTTAATTTATATCTACCAGGATAAACGTATAATAACGAAAGGCGGAGAAACTAAAGATAAAGTTCATAAACATCTAGAAACTTTGGACTTAGCTCAGAATTATTATAGCAAAGTTCTGATAAATTAACAAGAATTAGCAGGAGTAAAAAAGGTTCTATAAGTAACTTACTTAGTACAGATTGAGGTAACAATTCTTCATCTAAGTAGTTCACATCTAATCTAAGTACATAAAATTTAACTAGCAAAACATTTGAAAGTGAGTCTAAACTTAATATACAAAGAAAAATATAACTTCTCAGCTTAGGAGTACCTATTAAAGACTAGAAGTTCAAATAAGTTAAAGTATAAGAAGAAGAGTCTTTATCCTTGGATTTACATAAAAAATATATCTTCAATAGAAAGGAATCATTTGGAAAGCGCTACTCTATCATTTTAAATAAGCAGTAGTAATTCTAGTTAACTAAATAGCTTTAAATAGTGAAGCAGCAATTTAGTACTAAAAACACGTAGTTTAAAGAATAGAAAAATATTTTACAACTTCCAGTAATTAGAGCAAGCTTAAATAATGTCTTTGCTAAAAGATTAAATTTGTAGTTAAAGAAAGGAGAACCTTAAACCATTAATGAAGAAGATCTTGTTAAGCCAAATTATGATCATAAGGAGGAAATAAAATATTTATTTCATATGGAAGAAAAAATACGGAAAATTCCATCTCATAGATAGTTAGCTCCGAAAATGAAAGTATATGAAATTCAAGAAGATAAGAATAAAGTACCTTTCAATAAAATTTAAACTAAAGTATACTGTGAATAATTCCATTTCGACTATGAAGTGCTAAAAGATTCCAAAATATTTATATATGATAATCTTACAGCTTTTCCTTATAGAATATTTCTTTCAAATTAAGTTTGGAGCTAGAAATAAAACTTATACTAGAATAAAAGTTTCTAGCAGCAAATATTCGAAACATGCCAGCTAGTTATTGTGGTTCATGATCTTTTTGATAACTTTATACAGATTAATGAATTCTTTCAAGAGTACTGCAAAGAATACGAGCTAGATAAGCATATTATTTTAACTTGAAACTATCCTGGATAAGCTTATACTACTTTTGACGAAGATGACTAACTTGACAATTTTTTGCTAGCAGAATGTTTAGATGCTCTAATATTCAAAATCTATAACAAACCTTATATTGACATTACTCATAACGGGATTAAAATTATAACTATAGGAGCAGGAGTAAATATTCTATCTTAATGGTTAATGAAAAGTTAAACTGAGTTCAAAGATAAGATTCATGCTCTGATAGCAATAAATCCAATATTTTACCCTGACAAATTTTTGAAAGATGTTTTGGAGCAAGCATTATTAGAGATAAAAGAGTCAGGAAACCTTGAGCTTATAGAATTCTATTTTTAGAACTAAATGATTTCCTCCACTTTCGATGCAAAAGAGATGTAGAAAAAAAACCCTATTACTTTATTAGGAAGGCAAAAGCTAATATTGGGTCTAATAAACAGTATTAACTGTATGCAATTGCTAGAATAAATCTAGATACCTGTCATTTTTATAAGCTCAAAGCTTAATTAATTCATACTTAAAAGTACTGTTGAAGAAATTGTTGACAAACGATTGAAATTTCGAAAGGAAAGCCTAAACAAAAATTTTTGGTTTTAAAGATAGTAAAAGAATTTAGGTAGCAATTTTTAAGTAATACAAGAATAAAAAACTTGCAGCTTAACCTCCTTAATTCATTTATAAGGAGGACATAATCTCATATATGACTGTAAATAAGAGCTCTATAAAATACTTGGCATGTTCTGCAAAATTAAATATATGCCATAAGAAGAAACTTTCTGGAAGTAAGTTTAGTTATCTATTTAGACACTTTGGGTAATTCATTAAGAAAACTAAATACTAAAAAGAAAAGAAGATGAAAGCATCTAAAAGCAAGGGAAGCAAAAATATGGAAGATTCTTTTGAATAAAAAATTTTAAATTAGGCAGAACAAAATGAAGATCGTAATAAAAGAAGAACTTCAACACTTATGAGCAACTTTAAATTAGGAGTTTAATTACAATAGAGTGAAGAGCAATGAGAGATGGAAAATTTTATGTAAATACACTTATTATTAATTTATACTTCTAATGTATCATCCTATTCATATATCTCCTTCACTAACTTTATTAATCCAATAAACTTTAACAATTCTATTTTTTAAATATACTGATAACTGATAAATTATTTTTATTAAAGGAATTACTTTACATACTAAGGCATTTTGATATAATAATGGGATATCTAAAATATATTTAAATACCTACAATAGAAATAGTCTGTAAGTAGTAAAATATAGAAATAAGGTTTAGATGCATTAAGGGATAAGTTTTAATAGCTTATAAAAGTAAAGCTTAGATTTAAAGAAAATTAATTACATCACTTTCTCTTTTCAACTGAACTTAGCCATTTCAGAGTAGTGTCGATATTATTTTGGCTTTTACAGCTCACACTGTAGCATGCTATTTATCTTCCGTAAATTTTGTCTAAACTTAAAGCCTAAATTAATTCCTCCTCTGTCAGAGCTCCCTCTAAATCATTTTTATTTCCTAACACTAGAAGAGGAATGCCACTTAGTGATGGGTAACTCATTAATGAATGTAGCTGTTATTTACCTAAATCCATGTTTCCATAATCAGCTGAATCACAAATAAAAATAATGCAGTCAACTTTTCGGCAATATTTTTCCCAGCTCTCTCTAAATCTTGGCTATCCTCCAAGATCCCATATCTTTAATTCAGTTTTTCCCTTTTTCACAGTTTTATAGTTAAAGCCAATGGTAGGAATTGTATCTTCATCATATTGAGAAGTGGAGAGTAGATTAACGAAAGTAGTCTTACCAGCATTTTAAATTCCAACTACAGAGATCTCCAATTCTTTAGCCCAGAACATTCCCTTGAGTCAGTTTAAGATTTTTTGCCAAAGTCCCATTTTATTTTGGTATTTTATAAGGATGAAAAATAGCAAAATAATAATTTCCTTTATAAGATAAGCTCAGAATTTCAAATCAAACTAAGCATTTTTTATTCTTTTTCTATCTTATATTTCATCCTCTTTTAGTATACTACGATACTCTATAAGTATCATTACAGTTTAGATCTAACTTCTTTTATTTACTCTATAAAGTTAAATATATACAATCAGCTAAATCTTAATAATCAGATAGTTTCTAAAGCAAATAGAGTGGCCTTCATGTATTTTTAGCTTCATATGATAAGGTGTACTTTTCCCTTAATTTAGATTTACAAAATATATTAAAAGTTGATTTTAAAAGCAGAAAATGTAGGGTTGAAAGACTAATTTATTAAAAGCTCTCTAGTAAAGGAATGAAAGCTAGACTAAAAAGTATATAACCTGAATATAAGAAAGTAAGTCTTTAATTAAGGAAACTATTTATAGAACCAAGTGATTCAACTCAAATTCTAAATCTCTTTGCTCTTGCATGAAGTTAGCTAGTAAAATGGCTCAAATAAAGGTTCTAATAAACAGAACGAAAAAATTCAGTAGCTTGAAAAGGAGAAAATGTAGCTTCAGCAAGCTCAATCTGTAAATGAAAATAAAATAGTAAAGCTAATGCAAGAGGTAATACCTTCATTTAGAATGAGATGCTTTAAAAGAAACTATAAAAGAAAAAGCAAAAGATACTTAAACTAAAGAATGATAAGCTAGAGTTTGAATCCTTAGATTCTGATTTAAACGAGCTTATTAAAACTTAAAACTTGAAAATCCAAATTTTTGAGAAAGAAAACCTTTCATTAAGAGAAACAAATGATTGCTATCTAAAGAATTATCTGGAAATGAAGGAATAAGAATATATTTCTGGTCTCGAGCTTTTAAATATAAAGCAGAAATATAATGAAGAAATAATGAATCTAAACTAGTAATTAGATGAAGAAAAATAAGAAAACTAGAATTTAAAGACAATAATAGCTTGCTTAAAACTGTAGAATAGAAAAACACTCATGGAAGAAATATACCCTAATTAGGAAAGCGATAAGTAAGAAGATGATCTAAGTCTTTAAGCTGATAGGTTTATTCATAGATCAGCTAGTGTGGCAGTCAATCCTATTTCTAGCAAATCTTCAATTTAAGAAGTACAAAAATGTTTGGGGAGTTTATCGGATAAAGTAAGAGTACACAATAGAGAAGTTACAAGTTTAGAATACAATTATGATGGCAATGTTTTAGTTACTGCTGGAGGAGATAATTTGATAAAAGTATGAAGTAGTTCATAAATGTAATTAACGAAATCATTAAGTTAATGTACTAGTATTCCTCTAGACATTTCAATTAACACAGATGCTGAAATTATTTTAGCAGGCACTTCTAATTCTTAATGTCTTTTGTTCAAAAATTATAAACTTCTTCATACGATGAATGGACACTCTAAATCTGTTTAAGCTGTAAAACTAGATAATACATCAAAGATTTCAATAACTGGAAGTTAAGACTTCACTATTCGATTATGAGATAACATTACTGGAAACGTACTTTAGAGCATTAAATGTCCAAGTTCATGTTATGCATTAACAAACTATAATACACAAATTCTAAGTGGACATAAAGATGGAGCTTTTCGAAGTTCTGATAGAATGTCAGGTAATGTTTTACTTTAGGGAAAAGCATAAACGAAATATAAATTTCAAGCGATGTAATTAATTGCATTAAGCCAACATCTGATGGATAATAAATACTTGTTAGTTCTAGGGATAATTATCTGAGGATTATTGATATCAGAATGTGGAAAATTTCTCATTCCTTTTCTGACTAAAGTAAGAAAATTTATTCTATGTTTAGAACAAAAAATTCCTTATGATTACTCTAAATGTGCATGGTCATATGATGAAAAATGCGTGCTGACTGGAACAACTCAAGGTTAAGTGATCATATGAAATGTGAACAAAAGAAATCCCAAAATTTTAAAGAAATTTCATGATTGTCCTATTGTAGCTGTTGCATGGAAACCTTGGTCAGATATAATTAGCTCAGTTGATTCTAAAGGATTCCTGATATCCAATTATTATTGAGATGATATAGAAATATATAAAATGTAAATTATTATTTTGCTTTAAAGATTTTACTTTAAAGGTCTAAACTTTCAATAAGTAGCCAAAAGTCTAAAATAAATTTCCCCTAATCTTTTTTAAGTCATAAAAGCAACCTTCTTAAATATAATTATTTTGATAGAAATTCTTAATTTATAATAAAAGATTACTATGGTGTAGTATTCATTTCCTTCTAATTTACCATGCTTAGAGCCTTTTCTTTATAACAAAATAATAAATTTCTAATTTTATTTTCAATTGTTATATTATCCTTTAATCATTCTCCAGTTGGAAATAAGTATTTTCTCTTGTATAATCTAATTTATTCATTACCCAGAACGCTTTATTTCGAAAAATTTGAATTAATTAGTATCCCATTATCATTATAATATCTTCCAAAATTATGAACAAAGCAAATATTAACTTATTCCTATTCGATTTACTTAGCATGTTGTTTTTGAATCGAATTTTAATTATTTTCTAGTTTTTTATTTTGAATGTAAAATTTCACTCTTAAAGCATTATTTACCCTTCTATACAAAAATGTATTATAAACTTAAATCATAAAATTCTCAGAATCATAAAGCTAATTTTCTTTCCTTTTTGCAAATTACGTGATTCAAGTTTCTTATCAATTTCTATTTGAAGCATCTAAATTTACTTCTTCTATCGATATAGATCATCGAGCACTATAGCCAAGTAAGCATAACCTCTAAATAGTCTTAAAATGAAATTTTTTTTTAACTGGATAGTACTTAAAAAAATGTTAAGTATTATTTAGTTAAACTGAAATGGTAATTGAGTTAGCATTGGCATAGTATTTTAAATACTCTTTTAAAAATTGGCAAAATCTATCTGGTAAAGTGTTTAAGTAGTATTAGAGCATCTATCTAAATACTTTTTCTATAATTTGCTATTCAATTAATTCCAGATCTCACACTCCATTTTATGTTAAAAAACTCTTTGATAATCACATTTAAAATAAGGTTAATTGTATAAAGCACTCTATTTATTAAGAAGTAGAAAGCTACTCTTTCAATGGCCTCTTGGTAATAAAATTAGTTTTATTTAACTAATTTAGTAGCTTTTTTATATAAAATAGATGGTTAGCTTACTAATAAAAAGCTAATATTTAGTACCTTAATTAATTAAATTGTATTTAGACACTTCATGGATCATAATGCTTCCTAACGCTAAATCATAGTAAATTCATATTGATGAATGCCAATTTCCTTGTTACTTGATACTTATAGCTACTACCATATTTACCTAAAGTTATTATCTAGTGCTTTTGATTTCAAAAATACTTAAGTTATTAACAAATAATCAGTCCTAGCCTTTTTAGGACTATAAGATAATATAAAATAAGTATTTATAAAATTAGCTATTAATAGTCATAGGGTAATATAAGATTAAGAGCTGATAGAAGGAATTTAAAGATAGATAATTGTATTAATAGGAGAGAAGCTAAAGGGATATAACTTTAAAGCTAGTACTTAAAAAGTAAATTGAAGCTAGCTGTTATGATTATAGGCTCATAATAATAGATATCACTTAAGTGTATATAGCTTCTCTACCATTTACTTTATCTTAGGTTATAATGTTCCATCATAAAAGTGTAAACTTAGAAGGTTCTTTTGTATGCTGAATGAAGAGGAAAGTGAGTAATATAAAAGATATAAAGTTATTAATTAAATTTAGGATAAAAATAAAATGGACGATCTACTCGGATTCAATGAAGTTTCTACAACTGAAGTAGTTTAAACAAATGTTACTCCAGGAAATTTTGGCCTTGATGAAGTGCCCTATTAACCATATTAAGAGCAGGTTCCTTATGAAAACCAAAATGAATAAGCTGATCCTTTTGCAGATATTGACTCAGAGCATAGTGAAACCAGCAAGATTAAAGCTTCTCTAGAAGAATAAATTCAATAAAGATTAAGAGCAAAAATGGACGAAGAATGGTAATAAAAGTAATAAAGAAAATTAGCTGCTAAACAGTTCATAGAAGGGTCTTTTTCAAAGAGAAACGGTGGTACCTAGTAGAGAAAAATGCAAAACAGAGAAGAAGAAAAATAAGAAAAAGCCATAAAAGCAAAGGCAAAAGCAGATTTGAATGTTTGGGAGTTGGCTTGTAAATGTGTTGAATTGTAAGAATAAAATTACCCGGGTAAGCTTAGTTTAAATGAACGTTCAATTATTCAGGTAGTAAAGATGTTTCTATTATCAGAAGGTTGATATTACTCAAAAAGAACGAGAAAAGATCTTGAAAATTATTACTTCGACTTTTAATATTAAACTACTAGTTCAGCATTTGTTTTTTAAACTTTTCAAAGCTATAGAGATATCCCTCTTATAGCTTTTTCAACAACGCTATATGTTTTTATACATTCTTTTAAGCAAAACTTTCTAATTGCTAATTCTAGTCACATATTGAGTAGATTTTTGGCTAGTTTTACTACTTTAATACGTAATTTCTTAATAGTTAGATATTTATTTTCTCCTACTTTATTATTTAATAATTCGATATTCAAGTATTATACTCTAAATGATTATATTGGTAATTAGATAAAGAACTTTAGTTAAACTCATTCTATTAATAGTAGAAATATTTGCAGTCTACTTATTTAAATTTAATTACTTTGAATAATAATAAGTGATTTAATAATTAGCCACTTATAATCCTTTACTTAGAAAACTTGACTTCTTTTGAATAGAGTAATAGGATAATATATTAAAGCTTATTTTTAAAGAATTATAAATAAAACTATTTTAATCTTAATACTTTTTTAATAAGCAGATCTCAGGTTAATTTAATTTTCCCTTTCCTAATGTCATATAATGTTTTAGATCCAAATTTACCTCTCAGTTCTTTATCTTTCTGATAGAGCTCTTGAAGTTCTTTAGGTAAATTGGAGAATACCATTTCCATAGATTCTTCTTTAATACTAAACTTTCCTCCTTCTTTTACGGATTTTAACTTCTGAAGTAGCTTTAGGTCCTGAACTTGTTTAATTTAACTTCTTGCAAAGCTCTCTTAGTCTTTCTTTTTGATATCTTACTTGAATTCTTACTCTAACTAAGCTTCATCTTCTTCTTCATTATAATCCTGAGGTTTGACCAACTCAAAGCTTTTTTTTAATTCCGATTCATATTTGTGCTATGCATTAGCTTCCTTTATTATTTTAGGATCATGCAAAGCGTCATAGTTAGCTTACTATGTTTGCTTGTTTTCTTTACTAAGCTATTTTTTGACAACTTCCGTTTTGCAACTGAATGTTATTTGAGCTCCATTATCAACTTAGGCAATACTATACTCGTATTTGTATTTTTCCACAAACTGTTCAATTTGAGGAGTTAAAATTTTATCCTATAGCTGTTTGGACTTCTCAGGAACATTCTCAGTTTTCATTTATCTCTTCTTAGCGAAAATTTCAACTACAACTTTATTATATTTCTCCATAAAGTCAGGTAGCTTAGATATTTTATTTTAAAGATCGTTGTCTGTTATATTAATTCCTATCTTTATTCTTCTAACTATACTAGCTTAAAGATCCACTTTTTCTAGATCTAGCTTTTATTTCATTAGATCTTAGTAAAGTTCACTCTTGTAGTTTGTTATTTTAACTGTAGGGGGATTTGGTGTCATTAATACCAGATCTCTATGCTATTCCTTTGCTATTTCCAAGGCCTTCTAAAGTTCAATTTCCTTATGAAGCAATCGATCATTTCAGTCGATTAGATTTACTAAACCTTTTATCTGAATTTATTCATTCACAGGCTTAGATTTTATTCCCAAAATATCAGCGAATTACGAAATAGAAAGTTCAGTTTCCTTCTTTATCTGCTCAGGAATCTTAATATTAGGAATTTTGGCAAATCTTCTCATTAAATAAGTTATCCTGTACATATTAATATACAGCTAATTTATTTCCTTCACTAAATAATCCTTTATATATAAAACCAACCACTTCCCTTTATTATACTATCACTCCTTTAATTCTTCCCTTTAGATTAAGTAATTAGCTTTGAGAGATATTACTGCCTTTTCTTTCTAAGCTATTCTATTTACTTTGGATAGAAATACACTAGTTTGCTGCTTTTTCAATAGGTAAAATTTGCAATGCTTCTTATGCTTCTGAGTAAAAATACACATATTAATTACATGTAGTGATAGGATGTGAGGCATAAGAGTTATAAGTATAAGTTACTTGGCTTAAGCAAATATTAATTGCTTTACTTCTCTAAATTTTCAAGAAGTTTAAAGCCTAAATTAGATAGATGGATAAGCTTTAATAAAAAGTAATTGTTTTGGATATCTTAATAATACAAAATTTTAAGTTATTATACTATATTATGCATAAAGGACTAAATCATAACTCTTTAAGTTTCTTTTCCTGCAATACTCTTAAGGAATCTTTTATCAAACTAGCAAAGAGATGAATTATCTAAATTTCTTAAGATTTTAATCCTAACTCTCCAGTCTTTCTTTTTACTGACTATTCTGTTTATGAAGCTTAGCGTTAATAACAAAATATACAAGAATCTATTTAAAGAAAGTAAGGAATTAATGACTTTAAAAGATAAATTAATTACAGTTTACTTATTCACTTATTTAAGCTAACTACTTCTTTTAATTCTTCATAATTGACATGATTATCGTTAGATTCATCTATTTGCATAAAAAGGTTCTTTATTTCTTTAGGATCGTTTTTCTTATTATTAAACGCTCGCACGAAATCATTATAGTTTAGATAATTTTTGGTATCCTTTTATTCTAATTATGGATACTTACTATATCTAGAACGTTGAAAGACAACTTAAGAGCTATATCTAGATCCTCTTAATTAATTTCTGAGAACTGCATTATTGCTAGGAATTCTATGCTATAAAAATGGAATTACCGTAAAATTCAAGAGACCCTACTTATCTGTATGTTATGCTTGGAAATATCTTTCCTACATCTGCATAAGTAATTGGCCTTGTTATATCTAATTAACTATTCTCTTTCTTTTTATAATGCTAAGCAGTTCCATTCTAGTCATTTTTTTCTCTAAGCAGCTTCTTGGCAGGTTAAGAAGAAATATAGACATTCTTGAACATTTGCTTTATATCTTACTTAGCTACAAATCCATCTCCATCGTTGTCTAGCTACGTAAATAAAATTTAAAGATTTAGTTTTCTTTATTGCTTCGTAAACTAGTGGACCAGTATAGCGAATACCATTTTTTGAAGTTAATTAATCTTGGAAAAAGCTATAATTTGCTTAGAAATTAGCATTGAATCATCAAATACTAGAGCTGGCTAAGGTAAAATCTAATTTCCCATTGCTTATCTAGCTTATATTCTAGTTTCTGACTAGATTTGCAGCATTGATTCTAGTAACTTATACAAGCCAGCTGACATTTTCTGTTTGTTTTACTTCAAGCAGTAAATTACTTACGCTATCATTGTTGGTTTATCTGCATCAGCTTGACAAGGGTGCTCTCCATTGAACATTTCCAAAGCCATAATAGCAATAGCTCATATATCAACTCTCTGATCATAATTGGATGAAGAGAATTCAGGACAATTATAATACATTTCATTAACAGGAGGCTAATTTTTTTCCTATTAGTACGTATTTCCTATTAAGTGACTATTAATAAAGTTTGCTAACTTCAAGAAATTAATATTCTCTTTCTTCTGTAGAAAGATGTTTTCAGGACTAATATTCAAGCCCACTATTTTCTTTTAATGAATATATCAGCAAATCGATAACATTTATCTGAGGAAACTCCTTATTTCAGCTTCAAGGAATTTGTTATTTATCTACTATCTTAAGCAGATTAATTCTTATAGAGTTCCTCCACTTACATACTCGAAAACCATATAATTGCCATCATTCTGTTCATAGTACTCTTACACAGTCATTATACCTGGATGATTAAATTGGTCAATTTTATTTAGGTAGGAAGTGTAGTTCGAATCAACAGGCTTGAACATATGTACAAAGGCAAATTCGTTAGTTACAGCATGTTTGAATACTTTAAGTCCAGGCTAATTAAACAAATTCCACAAATCCTTTTAGTTTAATTCCATGAATTTGCTATTTATTTTCTCATCAGCATACAGGTACATTTTTCAGAAGTTCTGCTAGTTTTTCTTAACGAGGTCTTTAAACTCTAGAATTATCTGCTTTCTTAACTTTTGCTCTTGTTTTTGAGAATCTTCTACTGTATTTAATCTTTCTGTGCAGCAACTTTTTGCACTTCCCATATTTTTGAAGTTACTGTTAAAAATCTTATAAAAATTACTTCAAAAATAAATAAAATAGACAGTCTTGGAAGCATTAGAAGCTTACAAGGTGTCATATTAATAAGTTTTAAGTTGCTTTCTCTTCTTATTTAATAAGCATCTTAATCTATTTTCTATTAGTTCTTTTATTAAGTGGCAGATGATAATGCTACTGTAAAAGTTTGCTTTACTTACTTTTTCTATAACAATCTACTGATAAATATATAAGGATTATGATCTATTTAGTGCTAGATAATAAGCTTGTTTAAATTAAAGGAACAGCACATTTAATTCAAACTCTGATATAAATATTACTTCAGTTTACCAATCAAACTTATGCATTTATATACATATTTCTGAGTCAAACTCTCTAAGGCTTATTACTACTATATAGTAATAAATCTAATATCCAATTCTTTTCTTTCTGCTGCTTATCTACTCATAAAGCATTACTAATAAAATACACTGGATTATGTTATTCCATTCCCTGAATATATATCAGTTAAAGTTACTGATATATAAAGACTCTAAACTACAAAATAATTTGTAGTAGAATGTTATGAAAAGGCATAGTAATTTCAAGCATAGAGAAAAGTAAAGCTCTATTTATCCTTTATTTACATAGAAATTAGAGCTACTTAGAGAATAAATATCTTAATGACTGGTTTATATTTCTTGATTTTCTAAATAAGCAAATAATACTATTGTATCTTAATTAAGAGGATTCAATGCTTGTTAGATCACTTAAAGTAAGGATTTCTTAAATCCCGATTTAAATCCAATTATTTAGATTTCTGATGCTTAATTATTTTAAATGTCTATTGAATAATAAATTTAGAAGAGAAATTATTAGTAACTATAATATAAGGGTACAATCTTATGCTTAACGCTAGGATCTAAAAGGATTGTCGTTATTATGTTGAGAAGTTATTTTGTAATTGTGGAGAACCTTATAATTATGAATATATTAAGGATTTTAATTTCTATATAGATATAAGGAGATACATTAAGCTAAAGGCTGGATATTATGATTTAAGGAATCTCCTAATATGCTAGTTAGGCTATAAAAAATAATCTCCAATCAGTAAAATAGAATTTTTGGATTTTTAATAAAAATGTTCCACGAAATGTTACTATAAAGAAGATTATTATTATCTGTTTTGAAAAAAGCTGAAAATAAGACTCTGAAAAGAATGCTTGAGTACTGTGAAAATATAGCAAAGTTAATGTCTTTACTGGAAGAAATCACTCTTATAATTAAAAATGTAAATACATTTTATAGTAAAAGTTTAAATTTATTTGTATTACTGTAAGCATTAAGTTATACCCACTTAGTTTTAAATTTAATTGATAGAGAATAAGGAAGGCTAAGCTTAATGTGTGAATAGAGATTTATTTAAATATATAGTTTCATATAATAATTTAAAGCTAAGTCATTTAGATCTGTAAAGAAAGAGATAATGATTGAATAATAAGGATATATTGTGCTAATCAATTCCTTAATTAAATTAGTATGTATGTTTATTATTTCACTCCCTTTTATCAAAAGATAAGGCTTTAAATAACAAGATCAGAAATAACATTTAGACATGCTAAACTACCTAGAAATATCAATAAGCATCTTTACTTTAATCTAACTTATTCAGCTTTTGATTAGCGACTTTCTACAACATATCAGTATTTTGTAAGCATATAAGAAAAAAGTTTTCAATGAATTACACTAATATATTAAGCTAAGTAATTAAGTTAGTAAGAGTTAGGTACTAGTGATATAATAGAGTAAGTAATGTAGAAGACATTAGAGAGGGATAAGCTAGTTAAGATATAAGAATAATATAATAGTGGTATTTAGAAAAATGTATTAAACATGTGATGAAATTATTTAAAACTTGTATTTGGGTAACTATGCTGCTGCTGCTAATATTAATTTGCTGGTTAAACATAAAATCACTCATATTCTGGTAGCTGCCTTTGGTCTTTCAAAGTTTTTTCCTGAAAATTTTCAATACAAGGCACATAAGATTCTGGACTATCCTAGTGAGAATATTTCTAAGTTCTTTGATGAAACTACAGAATGAATGGATTAAGCAATTCAAGGTGGAGGAAGCGTTTTTGTTCATTGGTAAGTTATTTTTACTTAATAATATAAAGCTTGGCTGGGATGTCAAGAAGTCCTTCCTTTATAATAGCCTATTTAATATCAAAGAAAGGAATGAGTTTTAAAGAAGCTCTCAGTCTTACAAAACGTAAACATAAGGATACTTTCCCTAACTATGGGTTTTAGACTTAATTGAAGAACTACAATTAAAGGTTGGTATGTTACTTTTACACTTCCTTACTATAGAGATAATCACCTATACTAGTTAACCAGATCTAGCAAACCCCTCTTGAACCTTTCAGCATTTAAAAATAGGTACTAAGGTATAACTTTCGTCTAATGACTGCACTCAAGTCATAGAAGTAGACAAGAAGCTAAAAGTTGCCTCAGATTAATTAAAAAAATAAGTAAAATATGAACTTCTCATAGTATAATGATCTAAGCATCAAGCCAATCAGTAATACCTTATAAGATAGTCCTTATTAGAAACTTAAAAGTAAAGAGTATTAATTAGCTAAAGACTAGCAGATAAACGGTAAATGTAAAATGAAAGGTGATTAGTAAAGCTTCTAAACACTAAGGATAGAAGAACGTTTAACAGGCTAGTAGTTCTTCCAAAATAATTTGTGAATTAAGTCTCCTTTCGAAGAATTTGAGTATTAATAAAGTCCACATCACTTTGTACAATAAACTGCCTAAACCTGAAACTTTAAGAAAAACAAATCTGACTAACTCAGTTAAAGCTATGGTAAGTCAATTTACCCTATAGCAAATCTTTCTTAGAAGTCAATAGGGAAACAATAATAAATTAGAGCTTACAAAGAAAAGCAGAGTGAAAGGTTTTGAAGTTATTAATCAGTACACATTTTATATCCCTTTAATACATTTATATCCATACTATGTTCTCACTCTTTATGTAAAAAAGAAGTATATTCTCCATTACTAAAGCAAGCAAATAACCCTAACCCTACTTTTCTATTCTTATATAAACAATGTAGACTTAAGCTATACTTTGATAGTATAGCAGCAGTAAAGACATATTTACTAAGTATGCTTCTGTTTAATCTATATAAATAAAAACTATAAATGAAAGTCTTAAAATGATGGTTTAATTATAGATTAGACCAATTAAAAAATAAGATACATATACATTTTTAAACTTCCAATAGAAGTAAATTTAAAAATGATATCTATATATATAAACTAAATAGACACTCTAGTCAAACCTCTAATTTATTTAAGCTAGGACTAGATTAATGATTGTAATAATAAAAATTTAGTAAGTTAGACAAGAGGAGTGTAAGGCTTAAATTATTGTAAGAGGAAGTAATTGATAAGGAATGTAATTTCCAAAATAAAGTTTACTGAAGTCTTTAGAGAAAAATAGTAAATTTCTATTATAATGGAATAAAATCTTGAGTGCATTGTATGCTTCAGATAGTATGATCTGCTGTATTAGAAACCGGTTTGCTTAGTTCCATGTGGACATACTTATTGTAGCAAATGTGCTCAAGTTTTAATAAATGATAAAAAATAGTGTCCTCTTGATAATAGATAGATCGAAAGCCAAATTCCTAATTGAGCAATGCAATAGATAATAAAGGATAAAGAATTGCCTAAAATGTAAGCATAGGAAGCTGATAAATACTACGACGAATAGAAATGCCATTTACATGTAGAAAACCCATTGACTTTGTTTTGCTAGAAAGATAAAGAGTGAATATGCCAATCTTGTGCTTTATTCGGAGCTCATAAAGGTCATAAAATAATGGATAAAGCTATGCTGGCTTAGGAGCAGGAAAAAGAAGTAATATATAAATAAGAGCAGCTTGAGAGATTACAGCATATGACAAAAGACAGTTTAGACTAAAATAATCTTCAAATCCAGCAAATCCATACTCTAGTTCGACAAGCTTAAGAAAATATAGAGCAATCTACTCAATTATTCTTACAATAAATCACTTAATTCTAGACAAAACTAACAGAAGTTTCATAATAGGCAGTATAAACTATAAATATAAATAACGAAGATATGTTAGTTACTCTTTAGCAAATTAATCATTTAATTTCTATCTAAGACTAGAAAGAACCTTTATAAACGTAAAAATTCAACCAAGAATTTGAAGATTTTGTTTATAATTCAGATATAAAGCAAGTAACTGTAAACAAAAATTAAATATAATAGAAGATCTAGAAGTTCTAGAATATCCTTTAGGGTTCTTTATAGTAATTGCTATAATGTGAATTGGGTACTTTTGGAATAAATCAAGAAAATAAAAAGTTTAAATAGATGATTGAACAAAGAGATCAGAAAAATTAATGGGGGAAATATAACTTTAATCAAAATAATAATTAGAAATATCAAAAAGCTAATCCTAATAATCAAAAGGAAGAAGTTAATAAGTAACAAAAAGGAGCAAATTGATTTTGTGAGAAGCACAACTTAAAAACTAAGAATAAATGTCCTTCTTGTTTTGGAGATATCTGCAGAGACTGCTAAAAAATAGTTGGCTGTGGAGATTGCAACTTTAAAATTTGCTGGAAATGTAATAAAGAATGCTTTTCATGTGGCATTCGAGTATGCGAAGTCTGTGCAAATAGTTTTGAAACCCATAATAACCATGACAAAAACTTCTGAAAAGCATAATTTTTTCTTGATTTTTTAAATTTAATTAGCTATTCTTAAAAGCATTTTGATAACTCAAAGATTTTAGCTTAAAGTTACATAAATAGTTTCTATTACTTAATGAATCTTAAATTTCTCAGTAGTAATTAATTTAATTTGAAATGTGAAAAAATTAATTTTGGAATAGATTTATTATTGAAAAGCAATTTTATAGAAAGCGAATAAATGTGATTATTTTAATGAGCTTATTTAAAACTAAGATGCAAAAATAGAAATTTTTAAATTTAAATCTCTTATTTCAAGCTACTTCAACTGACGTTTCCGTAATAATTACAGATCCTCCATTGCTTAAGCACGCTATTGCAGGATACAGATTTCCATCACACATTTCTTGTATATTTGAATAAGCATTTCCATAATCTCGGCCATCTAAAATGAATTTTAAATTTCCACATTTAGTATCACAGATTATTTCTATAACTCCTGGTGGATTTACTCTAGTTCCATAACTTGGTCCACTACCATTTGAATTATGACGTAATGCTGAATCTCTATTAAAGAAAGCCCATCCAGTATTATAATCACTAAAAGCATGATCATACTAATTGTACATTTTTGAAACACCTATCTTGTAATCGTGCTCTTAGAGTAATTATACTTTCCATTTATAAATTTTACCTGCTTCTAATGCTGGTCCTGCCATTGCAGTTCTATATGTGCTACATCCGTGAAATATTACTTTTTTTTTATCTTCAGAAAATTCACACTCTGAGTAACTTTATTCTGGATCCCATGCAAATAATAAACCAGATGGTAATAGCTTTTGAGAAGATGACAGCTAATTACCTTCTTAATCAACTAATTCTAAGCAATCTGAATTATGCAAGCAGCTAAAAGCTGCATAAAATTCCTCATTTTTGAATTACTATTCTGTATAAGCAACTCCCAGATTGGTTCCATTTCTTGAAAATGAGAGAGTTCCATTAATTGTATCAAATATAACTCCAATTATATCGTTTAGTTCGCATTTCTATCCATAACTCTATCCAGAGCCATTTGAATTATGTCTAAGAGCAGCAGAATGAGTAAACCATCCCCATCCATTCTCGAAATCACTAAAAGAATGATCATAGTCGCTGTAAGCTTTTGAAACTCCAATTTTAAAATAAGTTCCAGTAATAACTTTAACATACCATGTATAGACTTTACCAGGGAAAAATGGGTCTGTAGCTAATACTGTATTAAATTCTCCATCTAAAGTCTTCTATAATTTTAGTCCCCCTTTGCTTATTTTAATATTAACTGACTTCTTCTATTCATCCAAAATAACTAAAGACTTTCCATGTCCAACTTTTAAAGTCTTAATTTATCCGAAATCTTGTATTTTCTAAAAGAAATGATCAACATTAGTATTCGACACCAATACTATTTCCATATTTTAAGGATCTTAGATCTTAAGTTCGTTTATTTTGATAAGATCTTCTTTGTATTTTATCTAAGTCAAGATATCAATATTGGGATCAACTAAGTTCTCAAAATTTAGAAGCAAGGGCTTAAACTACTCCTGCTACTAGTCTAGATAAGAATTAAACTCTTCAAATTTCTTGGTAGTCTCTTATACTCTTTACTTTTGTAATTCTTATATCTTTTAGACTAACTTCTAGTAAGCATTATTCACTTACAAGACATGCTAATCCATATACATTTTCACATCTGAGCCAAGCTAGTCATACCTTTATATTAGTTCTTCAGCTTATTTCTTCTTATTACAATTCTAATCATAAACTATTTTTAAAGCTTGCTAAACTTCCTATTTAGCATTCTTTAGGTCTTTAATGGCGTGTCCTTGATGATCTCCGAATTAAGCACAGATAATACAACATAGTTCATTATGCTCCATACATAATAAAATTAAAGGTTATAAATGATCTTTACAATTTTCTGTTTCTAGTTATTGCTAACTAGCTGACTTGCTTAGGTTTAACTTCTATAATGCTATTTCAAGTTATATATTCTTTGGAAGATTCTTTATGTCACTCGATGGAACATCTGATTTCATTCTACACTAAGGACAAGATATACGACTTTCGCTTCCTTTTGCTTTGTGAAGGTCATTCAAACATTCAGTACAGACATTATGGCCGCATCCAGGCAGCATAATTGGATTTTTCAATGATTCAATGCAAATTGGGCAACTATAATCTGTTTAAACCGAGTCCATTTTGTAAAGAACAGGAAGCTCCATTTTTATAATTTAGATCTCTAAGTAAATTTATAATATCTAGAATCATTCACTTCCACTTCTTCCTATCCCCTACTATCTCTCTACTAACCCTTCCACACACTTAATTATTTTCTCCTTCTTACTGATCATTAAGCTAAAGAGTTGCCCCTTTGGAGAATATAATAATTAATAAAGAGAATCTAAGAGTACCTTCCTATATATTTCTAATCATATTAATTTAGTAGCTACTTAGCTATTAGATCAGGTTAGCTTAGGCACCTTCCCACAAGAATGAGAAAATAAAGCTAAACTAAAGAATTAAGCTTAAGTTTAGAATTGAAGCATATTATGCTATGTGCTAAGGTAGGTAAATTCCTAAATTAGCGTTCCAATGAAATTAAATTAGATAAATTTATATAAAACTAAGAAAAGGCCAATTTGAAAACCGGCTATATTGTCGCAGATAGATTCTTATATGATACCAAGTAAAATTCTTAAAATATAATAGAAACTATCAATTTATTAAGAGTTCAACATATTAAATAGCAGTGGAATATCCGCTTCCGTGTTTATAATTTCATTTAGTTTATATACCTTATCTTCAACTAATTCGTTTAACCTAGAAAATACAACTAACAAGTGTATCACATTTTGCTTTATAACTTTGAGATCAAATTTAAAATTGACTAAGCATCAAGAAAGTTTTAGTGACTAATAATAATTACTGAGTAGCTAACTCTACTTAACTAAGCTAATAAATATTATAAAAAGTTAGTTTCTTACTGATCTTCAAATGAAGTTGTAATGTTGGAATACTTATACCTTAAAATGCTACATCTAAAATCTTAAAGTTAACTTATTTGTTACTTTCATTATATAAATTACAGCTTCAAACATAACTATAATTAAACGAGACTTATATTTTATACTCCTAAAACGTATATAACATGCTTTGCATACAGATTAAAAAGTATATTTTGTAGAATTTTAACTGTTCGTCTAGTTGGTTTCAAACAGCTAGAGAATAAAATTCAATACTTTTAATAATTTTATAGAAGTTATATTAATCCTCCCTAGCAGTTTATTTTAGAAACTTAGCTTTAAGTCAGATTTAAATTAACGAAGCCTAAATACTATACTGGATAAACTTCAAAAGTTACTTAAACGTAATTTTAAGCTCTTTCATTAAAGTATAAAATTCGTTTATGTTCAGCTAATATTGAAGCATATTTAAGTTTGCATTTGAAGTATTTATAATAATTTTCTTTTTTTCATTATATAAAAGCACTCCTACTAATTAAGCTTTTAATTAGAAATGGAACTTTATATCTGTGTGATTAATTAAAATCTTAATTTAGGAATGAAGTTCTTAAATAATGCTTTTAAGTAATAAAATTTTCAAAAATGTACTAAATAACAAGGAATAAGATCTTCTCCACTGAATACTAAATAAAGGTCTTCTTTTTTGAAGTAAGCAGCTTGGTAGTTCCTTCTCTAGTACTTCAATACTTAATTTTACTCCACGAATTACTATATTGATAGTTCATTTTCTATCTTGCACTGCTAAATCCTTGCTAAAGTTATTAGAACTTCCTTTTAATGAGGCTTTGAGTTTATTAAAATAGTACCTCTCGGACTGAAGCCTGTTGGTGATTAAATGATATCGTTAAGTACGTTTTAATCATCATGATAGTATAATAAAATCCAGTATTCGTTGTTTTCTATCTATTAATGAAGCTAAAATGTATAAGTCTTTGTGATTTCAATTATTTCTCTTTATAGGAATTGCTTGATAACATCAAATTCTATACTATTCTCGTTTAAATTTAAAAGCATATTTGTCGCTCTCTCTTCTTTAAATACAGGTCTAGGAGGAGTAGCAGCAAGAGTTAAAATGAAGGTTTCATTACTATTGATATTACTTTCTTCTTAAATCAGTTCTTAGTCCATATCAAAAGATAGTAATTTATCAAAAGGTTTTAAGCTTTCAATACAAGATAGCATACTTGGAGATTTTGTTTCCTTTTTTAGATTTAGAACGCTTTCAACAGGAGAAATTTATTTAGTTGTTTAACCACTCGAAAGTTCTACATTTTGCATTTAGCACTAAGCTATTATTGCTTTTAGTTATTCACGATTAGTAATTCCTAACTTCTTATATAATATTTCTTTAATTAAACTTCTGGTTTTCTTCTGAAACTTTTCTTCTTTTTCGTTTAAAAAGGCTTTTTTTTATTATGGTTATCCCGAAACTTTTTTATACTTCCTATATCTCTATTTAAGTTCTTTCTTCATTTGCTACAATTTTTTTTCATAATTTCTATATAAACTAATACTTACTCCTAAATATCCGATACTATCTTCTCTAACTCCTATATAGTTTTTTCATTTCTATCACTTTTTTCCTATTTTTGTCTTGAATAGTTTTCTACTGTCTCTTATTATCTTTCCTTTTTATCTCTTGAATTTTTCCTAGATTCTCTAGTTTTTTCACTTCTTTCTTTTTGCTTTTCCTTATAATCTTTTTATTTTTCTTCCTTTGTTTACCTTTTTTCTGCTTTTGTCATTTTTTTTTCATAATTTTCAAGTCTCTGGAGTTTATCTTTGTTTCTTTCGACTTTTTCCCTTGACTATCTTCTTGATTCTTTATATTTTTCCTTTTTAACTTCTTTTTGCTCTTCTTCTTCTTCCTCCTCTTGTTGAAGATCTTTGTTTTAAATTTCTTAGTTTCTTTCTTCGAATTATTTATCTTTTTGGATAGGATAAGTTTATGATTGAGGAGAAAGATCTTATTATGGAGTTCTGATACCTGAATATTCTTAATCTGTTTCTGTTTTTAGCCCTTAATAATCTCCTTTATTGTACTTAACCCTAGATCCTATCCTGGGAGGTGTAGACTAAGGAGGTGTGGGAACAACTCTTTAACTTTCATGTAAATAGCTAATAAAGACTTATTATTGCTCTTATTATTACATATTACTTTAGTCTTGGTTTTACATTTCTTCATACTTTTAATATTCTGTCTCTTCATTGTTTTATGAATACTGATTTTGCTAACTATCATTTTGCATTTTTCAAATTTCCATTTCACGTTGCTAGTTATAAAGATCTATCTAATTCTTCAAAAATTTCCCATGTTGTTCCAACTGTCTATCAATATTACTCTATTTTACTCTTTCATTTGTGTTTTACTCCTCTTGTAAGTCTTGAAACTTCTTATGTGATTGCTGTCTTCCTTATTAGATTAGTTTAGATTATGGACTTTATCTTTGATATGCTAGGGTCACTTTTGATTCAATTTATCTTTCTGATTATAATGCAACTTCTGGGTTATGGAAGGCATCTGATAATTTGCTTTATAGTTAGAAGCTTCCATTAGGACTTAGAAGCTTCCTAGATTATAAGGCTTATTAATATTCGTTTTCTTGATTAATTTTTTCTTGTTCTGTCAAAGCTGGAGGAAATAGCAATCTAGTTGGGGAGACTAATCCTTCTTCCATAATTTCTATCAGTTTGAAATCCCCTGAAGTATACAGAGATTAGAAGTTAGCAGCTTAAAAGCTATTAGCAAATAGAAGTTCTCTTGATTTTTCGAAGTCAGGGTTACAAAGCTAGCTCTCATTGAATATATCAGCTATCTCTATTTTAGTATTAAACACTTAGTCATTTTCTCATTCTGTTAGAATAAATCCATCAAGAACCTTCAAAGTGATTTGAAAATGCTTTATGATAGATCCTCTATAAGCTAAACGCTAATATTAGATACTTTTTGAAATAGGATGCTTGATATCATACTACTCTAAGATAGTGATATTAGAGATTAGCTCAGGGTAATATTGATAATTAAATGGATTACCTTTTAGATCAATAGATTGTAGATATTATAGTTTGAAGAGGGACTCTAAAACTTATTTCTGGCTTTAAATTTTATTGTAGCATAAATTTAAACTAGTGCATGACTAGAGTTAATCTACAAATTCACAAGTTTACAAAACATTAGATGATAAATCTATCTCCGTTATATTCTCCCATGGTAGTTACTCTATTTTTTATATCCTGTTATTGCTTGCTAGCAGCTTTCTAAGCTATGCACATCTAATTAAGAAGCTTAAGTTGTTAATGTTATTGAAGCTTATATTTATATTCTGAAGAATAGGCAAATCTATTACTTCCATTTCTTTCAGCTCATTATTTTGGACAGAAAGTGACATTAGAATTCTTAAGCAGTTTAAGTTAATTTTCTGGAATTTATTTGAATCTATATAAAGTTCAGTAACTTTAGGAATGTTCTCTATACCTTAGATCTCTTATAAGTTGTTTTCTCTTAAACTTAAGTGAGTTAGATTTGACAGTGGATTTGCAAACTAAATTTCATTAAGCTTATTTTAATCCAGCATCAGATATCTCAGTTTAGTAGCTTTGTTCAATTATATTTCCTACAAGTCATTGCCACTGCAATTAAAGACTTCTAACTAGGGAGAAAGCAATAGATTTTCTACAGTCTCTTTATCTCTAATTTGATTAAAGGAAATATCCAATACTCTCAGCTAGTTTAGATCATATAAATTAGGCATTTGATCATCTCCTAGGAAGTTATAAGCAATATACAGCTCTTAAATAGTTTTGCATTATTTTATCCCTTCAAGTGAGATTAATCTATTCTAACTAAGATCCAAAAACTATAGGTAAGAGCACTTTATATCAGGAGAAAAGGCTATTTTATTATTCCTAAGAGAAATCTTCTCTAAGCTAGGAGGTAAAAAAGTGATGTTAGCAATTTTGTTTCCTTCAGCTTTGAGCTCTTTAATAATTTCAGGAAGTTCAGGTAGCTTTTCAATATCTTAGTGAGATATATCTAGTACTAGAGGATTATCCATTTACTTTAATTATTTTTATCTATTCTTTAGAATTTTATTTCCTTACCTTCCTCTTACTTTACACTCTTGTCTATTCAGCACTTTAACACGCTGACAAGTACCTAATCTCTCTTTAGTACTCTCTAAGCATTGCTTAGCAAAGCAGTATATGAATATATTTAGTAGCTTATCATTATAAATCGCTTTTATGAAATATTCCCTATTAAACTCTTTTAGCTTATTAAGAGGCAAATATAGTAAAAGTAACTAAATTAATAGAGAAGCATATAGCAGAGAAATAAGGTGGACTAGATATAAGATAAGTATGGACTGATTAGCTAAATATAGAGGGATTTGGAAATAGAATTAAATGCTTATTTAGCTTTAAATGCCTTAGAACTAATATTTAGTATAGTAGAGATAATAAAATGGGAAGTATATGTAAGAAAAATTAGGATGATGGGTTTAATACTGATAAGTATATACCTGCTCAAACTAAATACTTGATAACAGAATTTTCAAGACAGGAAGATATTAAAAACGTTTATAAATTCGATAAAGCTCCAATTGGATCAGGATCTTTTGGATTTATCAGAGTTGCTACTTTAAAAAATCTGGACTTTTCTTCTTAAAGCGAATAAAGTGGGTTAGTGATGAAATATGCAGTGAAAACAATAAAGAAGAGCAAAATTGATGATGTTTCACGAATGAAATCTGAGTTAGAAATTCTAATGACTGTTGATCATCCGAATGTGATATAGTTCTATGAGAACTATGAAGATTAGAAGTATTTTCACATAGTAATGGAACTCTGCACAGGTGGCTAGTTATTTGATGTTATTTATTAGAAGAAGTAGCTGCTAGAAGCAGAAGCTAAGTATTATATGGAGCAAATGATTAGTGCAGTTAATTATTTGCATGGAATCAATATCTGCCATCGAGATCTTAAACCTAATAACTTTTTATTTGAAAACAATAGCGATAACGCAAGATTAAAGCTCATTGACTTTGGACTTGCTAAAAAGTTAGGTGTGGAAAAAAAAGGAATGAGTTCTATAGTTGGAACTCCATATTATATTGCTCCTGAAATCTTAAAAAGAGAAGAATATGGAACAGCGTGTGATATTTGATCATTAGGAGTTATATTGTATGTAATGCTTAGTGGAAAATTTCCCTTTGGAGGGTAGAACGACGCTGAAGTTATGTTTAATATTATCAATCAGCCATTAACGTTTCCTGGAGAAGAATGGGAATTCGTATCTCCTGAAGCATAGGATTTGATATCAAGCATGGTTAGAAAAGATCCTAATAGTCGAATAAATCTAATGAACGCTTTAAAGCATCCTTGATTTGAGCGAAACTAAGGTCAAAATACTTATCTTTCTCCTTTAACTATCCAAAGTATGAAGTCTTACTCTCAAAAGAATCAGTTATACAAAAAAATGTTATAGCTGACTGTAAAATATCTAAGTTAAGAAGATTTAAGTGAATTAAGAGAATAATTTGAATGCATAGACTAGAATCATTCAGGGTAAATTTAACTATAAGATTTCGATACAGCCTTACGGAAGTTAGGATAGAACACTGATAAAAAGAACATATAAGAAATGCTTAATTACATGGATATAGATAAAGATGGAAAGGTTAATTACACTGAGTTTCTTTGTGCAGCTTTAGATTAACAAGTGAATCTAAACTAAGAAAAACTATGAAAGATATTTAAAATAATGGATGATGAAAATAAAAATGTTCTTACTAATGAAAAACTCATTAAAGCCTTCAATAAAATTGGAAAGTCAATTGAACCTGAGAAACTTGATGAAATGTTGAAAGATGCAAATATTGATCCAAAAGTAGGAATCAATTTCAAGTAATTCTGCTCAATACTAGATCGTAAGTCTTTTTATTTCAGCAAACTCATAGAAAATTTCTATTGAGAGAAAAAAATCTAAGAATAGTAGAGTTAAGTCAATCTTAAATTTTACTGAAGTTATGAATTCAGCAAAGGCAGAAAAAAAAGCTTGAGAATTTTTCAAGTACTTATTTTCAATAAGTTAATCAACTAATTAATTAAGTAAGATCTACTTTATTTTTTCACTATTTCAATATAATAGTAAAGAAAATAGTATCTTACTTTCCTACAGTACTAAAATACATCTCTCCTAAATTTATTTCTTTCTATTTTTCCAAAATAAACAAAATAGTAAACTAATGCTCATGCTTATACACAACCTTATATAAAGCAAGTTAACTAGACTAATGTGCTTTACGGAGGTAAAAGTTTAGATGAAAGGATTGAATAATCTATTATTATTAGTTATATACTTTACTTATCTTCTTTACGAAAATTAACATATTAATTTATCTAGTTCATTCGCATTAAATACAATAATCTGGTAAAGTTATTTATTAGCAAGCAATAAACCTTTCAAAATATCTTCAAGCAATATCCTATCTAGGAAAAGGTCATACTATTATTTACTTTTAAGATAATTATGCAAAATATAATCCCTAAGCATATTTAAAAGCTTTCTATTTTTAAAGGGTAAATGGCTATTGTTTAAGTATTTGGATATGAGATAAATCTATCAAATATACGATATTAATAATTTATTCTATTTAGAAATTTATTTGAATTACTAGTATTTTTCAACTCAACAAACTCAATATTTGTCTTTCCTCTAAAATCACGATACTGTCTTATCATTCAACGTGTTAAAAACTAGTCTTAACTATATAATTTCATTATAGTGTACCAATAGGGTAATTATTCTATTTTATGAGTGACTCTAAAATGTTCCTAATTAGTGTTTGTATATTACACTTACATTCATATTTGAATAACTTAATTTTTATGATATAATTAAGCAAAACAAAGATAAAGCAAAATTATAGAGATAAAGTTAGCCTTGATAAGAAGGGGATATCACTGCTAGCAATTAATTAAATTCTTAGATATAAGAAAACTAGAAAAAGAAGGGATTATTAAAGCGATTAACTTCAGCTAGAGAACCATAACATTTAGAATATGGAAGGAATCTAAGAGTAAAATTAGTTACTTAGACTAAGAGTAATGGAAAGAAGATCTAATAGAAATGTTATTATTAATAGTCTTTGTATTTGTTTAGATTTGCATTTTCTCTTTTTAATACATGAAGAAGAGTCTGGCTACTTTCAAGTATTTTCATATAAGCTTGCTCACTTTCTCTTATGGTTTTATCAAATTCATTTCTCTGCTCAATTTTTCTTTGCAGTTCTTCATTCTAGTTATTAAGCTTTTCAGCTAGAAATTATAGTTGTCTGGTTATTTAAGCCTTTTGTTCTTCTTCTTATTGTATAGTCTCGTTTACTTCTTCTCTTTTCTCCTTTAATTCTTCCAAAAGTTAAACTAATTGATTATTATAGTTTTGAAGTGTAGCTCCCTAACTTGCCATTTATATGATAGAGAATAAGGCTAATTTAGAAGATTTAAATTCATAGTTATAGATCAGAAGACACTTGACTACTTAAGTATCAAGGCTTCATTAATAATACTTTTCATTAGCTAAGCAAAAGCAACTTCATACCTTTTTCTAACAGTATTACTTTATACTGCTGCAATATATGCAATTAAGCTTTCGTAAAGCTGCTTATCCTTTATTTAATACTTATTCAATCTTTATTACTTAGATAGAAATAGCGCTTAATAGCTTTGTAATATATAATGATAATTAAGCAACTACTCTGAAATAATTTATTATAAACTAATAGAAAATTATTAAGTCAAAGCTGAAACCACAAGAAGCAAAGCAGAAAAAGATAGTAAAGAGGTTGGAAATGATATGCAGCTAGAAATACTTAATTTCCTTTCTAAGTAATGATTTAAGATATCTATCTTCTTCTATAGGAAATGATAAGTATTTTCTATAAGCATAATATCAGAAGCAGAATATGGCTAATTATTATTATTGATGAAAGGCAAACCAATTGTTGTAAATAAGATCAATGAATATAAGAAGTAGATAAAGGATAACTTTTATCTATGGCCTTAAATCCCTTGTATATTAATAATAAGAGGCATAAAAAGAACGTTATTCATTTGATATTAAACTTATCTAGCAAAATATAGAATTTATCCCTAAGTTTCATTTAATGAGATGGTAAGAAAAGCTATCTAGTAATAAAAATTAAAAATAGATTTGACTAAAGAGAGAAAAGCAAAAATAAATTTACTAGTTTAATTATCATACTAAGGTTAAGCTAATACCTTTAAAAAAAATTTGCAGTGGAAAAAGCAAAAGAAGGGCTGATCATAATATAATTACAAAAGAGTAAATGATTAAGATAAGAAAATGATAAACGAATATTTAGAAAATGCTCTAGTGAGGGCAATTATTTATAAGCATAATACTTTATATCTCCATATGGAGGAACTTAATCATTATAAGTAGATTTTATAAAATAATTTACAAAAAGAAGTATTTTAATTGCAGTTAAATATGAAAAGTTAATAATAATATTCTTAAGAGGATATACAAAACAGTCAAATTAGTATAAGAATATTGAGATTTCTGTAGAAAATGGATTAAAATTTACCTTTATCTTTCATTTCTTAAATAGCTATACATTTCAAAAAGCTGATTTTCATTCAGTTCAAAATTTTTCTAAGAAAGGCTTTTATGAAATAATTTGGGAAAAAAGTAAAATAGAAATATCTGAAGTAAGTATTAGCATTTAATATTTATTCATATAATCTACTTTGATATAAGATATATTTATTTAACTTAGTGTATAACTCTCAGATATATCTCTAGAGGAATTTCAGTTTTGTTTTAAAATACAATAAATGGAATTAATTTAAAAGCCATTTGAAGATCTATAAACTGCTAAGACAAGAGACAAATATTTATATCATAATAAGTTAATTTATTGTATTTTGATGCTTTCATCTTAACTATATTTTGAACTAACTATACTAAGTAAATATTAGTTAAGTTAAGATGAAAGAAAGGAGGTAAGTGCATAAAATAAAATTTATTTTAGTTGTAAAAAATTAGAAATTCATGCATTAAGCTGTAAGCTAAATCAATGAGAAACTATATTCTACCCAATAAAGTTAATTTATCTAAAATCTTGTGCAGCTAAGATTTTAGCATTATTTATAACAATAAGTTCAAAATTTATGCTATTGTATGAACTAAAATAGATCAGAAAAGAGCGTAAATGCACATCAATTAACAGTTGAAAAATAAATTTAGAAAAGTGTTAAATTAAGATAAATGAGTATTTAATTAGCGAAGTCATAAATTGATATCAAAACTATCTTTAATTAATTAATGCTGCTATAAACTAAATTTTAATTGGCTAGGATAAATATAATAAGTATAATGATTAATGGCTTAGATTTAAATAGCCTTTATATTTATACTCTCCTACTTTAAGCTTATATATTAGCAGTTCCAAGGTCAATGCTTGATGATTTATAAATTTAGGTACAAAATTAAATAGCACAAAGTTACTTTAACAATGCTGATATAAATTAAGCCAGAAATCTATTTTAATTGTAGTTTCTCCTTTAAGATTAGGCATAACGTATAAGCAAGAATGATCATATTCTGAATTTATCAAATAAACATTATATTTTTTACTTACTAAAGTACCTTATGAGAGTAATATTAAAGGATAGAAATGAAGAAAATAAATAGAGGATTGAATATAAAGTAACTACTTAAATGAATCAAATTACTTACTATATATTTTTATGATCAAATAAGATTTTTAAACTATATCAGTTTGATTACTTTATCATAATGTATATTCCTTCCACTATGCAAGTGTCTATATTCAAAGTTTGCTCTAAAAAGGATGAAAAATAAAGCTTTTATAAGATATACTATCTATATTAATGGAGCGTCAATGACTAGTTGCTTTGAATTAAATCCCTTATAATTAGTTTTTTTTCTAAAGAGAGTTTTGTATATTTAAGAGGTATTGATACAATATAAGGATGAGACTTTTTTTTGATATCTGAAGATTAGTTAACTAAATGTTACATTCGTTCAAATGGTTTATTTATTTTCATTTTGAAATATAATGGAGCAAAAAGTTGTAGATTTAAGCTAAGAAGCAACTATGGTTAGGACTGATATTGGAACACAAGGAATTAAAACTTATAGTGAAGTGTAAGCCATGAATCTGAAACTGAACCCTAACACTCTTTAATTTAAAAAGTCAGAAAAAGAGGAAGTTTATAAAGAATCTCTACTATAAACAAACGAAAATGAATTAAAGGGGTAACTGAAGTTTAATATAATACTATTCTCTACATTTTATCTCTTTATATGCGTATTGTGCTTGACTGTAAATGTGTATAACCTAGTATAGGATAATTCTAATCCTACTGTAATCTTATCTCAGATTATATTCAGTGGGATATTAATGTTTTAGGGTGTTATCTTAACAACTTTAGTTTTGAAATTTGCAAAAGTTAGGAAATATATGGTTTGGTGGTTAGCAATTATGGTTATAACTTTCTAAGCGTATTTAATCATTTTAGACAAAGGTGTTATTGAAGGACTGCTAAATATAACCTAGAAATAGCAATTGGATCATTCCTTGATCCTGGTAGCTACATTTTATGTATCTTATTTTACATTGGTAAGCACACATTTGGGAATAACCATTTTATGCTTCTCAAGTTGAATACTATATGTCGCATTTTCCATTTTCAAAAAGGAAGATTTAATTACCAACATCTGCAATATTCTAGCCTTTGGATTTATTGCGTTTTTATTTGCCCTCAATGGATATAAGAAAGATAGAATAATGAGAGCTTTATTTCTAGCAATGAAATACAATACTCAGCAGAGTGAATAACAATAGATATTCCTTAAAAATGAGGTAATGGATGACAAGTCAAAAAAGAAGTTAAAAACGCTATTGATTAAAACTCACATAAACAGAAATGAAAATTTGACAGAAATGGACAGAATATCTATAACATTGCATGAGGTAATGACAACTCTGGATGATTGCTCTTAAATTATAATATATAATGATGTTCAATCTAAACTTGAAAAAGCTTATAAATAAGTTCAAAGCGTTCTAAAAACTTTACTTAGTAAAGATAATTTATTTGAAGTTAATATCGAGCAGAAATTTGATAGAGATCAAGATTTCACTGAGTAAAATAAGGCCTTTATAAAAGAACAATATTTCAGCCCTACGACTTAGAATGAATCAAGTGATAGTAGAAAATTGAAACGTAGATCTACAATAACAGACACTCACAAAGGTCTTAGTTTCTATGCAATTGAAGAGCCTACTAATTACAAGGGAATGCTATAGCAGACTGGGATGAACTGAAACTTTGATGTGTTCTTACTGTAGAAATGAACAAATAAATAAGGCCTTTCTAAAATGACCTGCTATATAATGGAAACTTTGCTATCTGCGGAAACCGTTTTTAAAATTCCTCAGTCTACTTACTGAAATTATTTTATGATACTTGAGACAAAGTACTTAGATAATCCCTACCATAATAGTACTCATGCAGCTGATGTTTGCAACTCCATGATATATTTTATCATGAATTCAGAGCTTAAAGACACGTTAGATAACTTAGATAATCTTTCATCTGTCATTGCATGTGCTGGTCATGATGTAGCTCATCCTGGCTTGAACAACAGATTTTTAGTAAATAATTAAGAGAAAATAGCTGTAAAGTATAATGACATCTCCGTTTTGGAAAACATGCACAGCTCTGTTACTTTTTAAGTCATGAGATTAAAGAATGAGTTCAACATTTTAAAAAATCTACCTAAATAAGATCAGCTTTACGTTAGGAAGACGATAATAGATATGATTTTAGAAACAGACATGTCGAAGCATTTTTCCTCCCTTAGTAAATTCAAGGCTAAAACTGAAAACTTAAAGTCTGAATTCTCCATAGAAAATAATGATGATAAAATTCTAATTTTATAAATATTAATTAAGGGTGCTGATATAGGACATTCAAGCAAAGAATGAGACTTGCATTAAAAGTGGAGTATGAAAATTTGTGAAGAATTTTTCAATTAAGGAGACATTGAGAAAGAGAGAGGGTAGCAAATTTCAATGTATTGCGATAGATCTACTACAATCATTCCACAAAGTTAAGCTGGGTTCCTGAAATTCGTTTGCATACCTTTGTATGATACAATGTGCTTGTTTCTAAAGTCTGAACAAGTTGACGAATGCTGCTTAGTATAAGTAGGAAAAAATTTAGTGAGATGATAATAATAAGACTTTAAAAACAGGAAAACTAAAACTATTGGACAGAAATCAATGAAAGAAGTCAATATCGATAGTGTCTAATTAGGAAAAGCGAAAAGTAGATAAACTTAAATGTTATCAACAAAAGAACCTATTGATGTGGAACTATTCGCTTAAGACTACAAACTCAATAAGAGGCAAAATAGTTTAAATTTAGGGAAGAAAAAAGTGGAGTTTTTAAATGACATAATTGAGGAAAAAATGGCAGAAGAAGTTACTCATCTAGGTATTCAAGATAATAGTTTTGACAATCATACTAGTGATAAAAATAAAAGCGATAAATCTAACAGCAAAGTATCAATAGAAAGTTTATTAAACGACCTGAAGATGGATGATTAAAAAACTGAAAAATTATTTATATGATTGTTATCTTTACTTACTTAATCAAAAATTCTTCCCATTTTCATAGTTAATAATAATGCAACCATAACTTTTACCCTTTCGCTAGAATAAAAATATATTAATTAATAAGTAAATTATTCTTTGTAATGCTAAAATTAAAGATTAAGCATAATTCAATAGACACTTTAAAAAATTATAAATAGAATTAATAAACTGAAATATCTTAATTGCTTCAAATATTTTTTATAAATTGAATAACTTCGGTTAAAGCTTTAATGGCAAGCAATCATTTTTCTAATCTTCCTTTAAATATTTTGATTGAATATCTCAAAAAAAAAATGAATATTGTGAAAAGTGATGGAAAATACTAAATCACTATAATTTAAAATTATTTCTTATATCATAAAATTTTATTTTATAAAAGGTTAGAAATAATGGGAGGTCATGCTTTATTTCCAATTTCTTTTGATTTAAGAATCAACTTCTACTATTCTGATGTTTCTTGTTCATTCGCTTTCTTCTATGGATTTTCCTCTAATAATGGTTTTTAATCAGTCAAATCATCAATTTTTTACTATTTTCCATATGATTAGTTTCTTCGCTTTTTCTTTTTCTTTTTCTCTTTCGCAAGATCATTTGCATTTTCATTTTCTTTCTCTTAATCCTTTTTCTCTTCCTCAACTTTTAGTTTTTCTTCTTCCTTAGTTTTTTTACTTTCTAGGAAATTTTCAACCTTAATCTCTGCTTCTTCTTTCTTGATTAATTACTATTTCTGCTATTCTTATTCTTTTTTCTGTTCTTTTTTTAACTTCTTTTCTATTCTGTGCTTTTTCCACCATTTGAGAAATAAAATAAGACATAAAAAGATAACGAATATCGCTCCCATGATTCCTATGGCTGTTTTCCCATCATCTATTCCTGTATCATAATATCTATTAGGCTTTAATTTCTATTTTTCATATTCTATTCATCATTTTCATAATTCTAAATAGTCTTTAGTATCATTGTAAGTTATTTAATATGGCTAAGATCCAACACTTTGGCTTAAATCAGATAATCCAGCTAAAATATGACCAAGTTGAGCTATGATTGTTAGATTTTTTAATGTTTCGAGCTAACTTTTGTTTGCACATGCTTCCTACTCATAGAAACTTCATGGATTATCGGCTAAATTTGCCGTGCATCTTCCTTTACTATCAGAAGAAGGTACGCAAGTGCATTGAGAATCTTCACCACAGCCTTTCTAATTGGTGCATTTTGAGAAATTTAATTAAAAAAAATCTTATGCTTGAGCTCTTAACTTTCTCACTTCTGTACAGTTTAATATGTTTGCGCTATCCTTAAAATCTTCGTACTCCTATTTCCTACTATAAACGCACCCACCAAACGATGTTTTTCTATAAAATGTATTAAGGAAATCATATACGAAACTACAAGTTTTATTACCACCCGATCCAACGTCTTAGCAATAAAAGGGATCTATTACTACTTGGTTATCTATAAAAGAATAGCATTTATACTTTCCTAATTTGTCTTTTGCTTTTTAAACTGCATCTCAGTCTAAAACCTCACTTATTGGTTTGCTTTAATAATCTTTGGTTCCAAAATCACTTCAGGATTCTATGTCACTAATTTCATCAGGACTTAAGATTTAAAAAATATCTTTATAATACTGGGTTTAATTGGTTATATCAAGAGTTCAATATACCATATCAGTGAATTTAGGGCAATTATTCAAAATATTATAATTTTATAAAACAAATCCTCATAAATCGTAAGCCTTTCTGAAAAAAGTAAAATCTTGATACTGAGAAAATATTGAATCTTCGTCTTCTGGATAGTCGATAAAATATGCTAAAATTTATGGTCCTAAATCTTTAAGCGTATATAGTATTTAAAAATTTTCCACATTTCATGTGTTTTTTAGTGCGCATTTTTTATCATAGAAAGTAGAAAAATTACAGCATCCGGTCCATTAATTAGGCTGAATATTACAAGCATCATCCCATCTTCCGTCACAGCAATGCCTTAAATCTTTTTAACATTTATTATTATACTTTCATATTCCTTTTTCCTTACATTCATTTGATCAAATTTATGTTCTATTACAATATTCGTATCAGTAGCATTTATCCTAGCAATATTTCGTGATGCTACAATTATAAAAGCAATTATTTTAGTCTAGAGTTTAATTGTAATAGCATTTTTACTAATAGCGGCATCCCCCTTAGCAGAAATCTATTTTATCGCAGTATAAGCTTGTTCCGACTTCAATCTAACTTGTAACATCTTGCTGCAAGCTTAGATCATAAACTTAAAAACCTTCTTCAAGAGTTCACTTACGACAATATTCTTGAATTGTAATATTTCCATTACAATATTATCTCCAAAACTCTTAGTAAACCGCATCACCTTAACTTAGTGAGCATCGTCCATGATTGACATATTTTGATGCAATTGTACACTCACATTTAGATTTTGGCATGCATTAATCATCACTTTAGCAGGGTGCGAAATTTGAATATCCTCTGGAAGCTAAAATTAGCAATTAGTCTTCTATATTGCTACAATTAATCTATGGCTTAAAATTTTCATCAGTGAATAAGGCTGTAAAATTAATGGTTGAAGAAATGTTTAGACATTCAAAAATCGAAAGATCTTTTAGTATTTAACCTGATTAATTGCAAGGAATTATATTGTAAGGGGTATATTAAGTTCCTTTTGGCTTATTCTTGCAACTTCCTTCATAATTCTTCATTGTGGTATTTGTTTAAGCACTCTTAATATAATGTAAAAGATCTTATAGGTTACATTCTTATTATTCATTACCGCAGGATGAGTAACGTTCTATCTAAAGATTGCCCTTCTTACCATCATTTGTGATCTTTCAGCATTCGAAGTCATCAGAAGTGTTGTATACAGTAATTTAGATATTAGGACATTTCTTTTAAGCTTCAATCAATCCTATTAGGGCACTTGAAAGAAGAAGGAAAAATAGCATTTTTATTTTCTAAGAAGTGATCAAAGATCATTTAATTGACGTTTATCTTATAGTTGTTTAAAATATTTAACTTAAGGACAATCAATAAATCTATTTTTCCTTCTTGTTTAAAATCCTTTTTATCTTTTACCTTTAAACCCTCTCTAGTGAAGCTATTTCATTGATTTGCTTTAAAATTTATATTATTTAATCTAACTTAGTTAGTGATTCCTTTATATGAATAATAGTTATGTTCTTAGAAGTTAAGAAAATGTAAAATTATTGTGCTAAAAACAAGAAGCCTACTTCTCTTTGAATGAACCTGATTACTATTCTACTAAATATCTAATCACACTGTCTAAATGTGCTATTATACTTCTATATCTTTAAAGAAAGAATAATGAATCAGACTATTTATTAATACTTAAATAAGCCTTTTTAACCATATTTTATTTTGCTTAGAGCTATTAAATCTTTATAATATTAATTAATTTCGTACTATGTATTTTCATTATATGAGAGGTAAATTGATAGAGCAAGAAGAAGAGATAATATATTTAAATGATTTTGAGGTATTAACTTAAGTCTAAAATGAGATTGCTCAATATTTGTAGTTCATCAATCTTATATACTTTAACTTTTGACTGTAGTAAGGCTTTCACCTAACTAAGGCTATCAAATTTTAACCTTTGAATATCATAAAATAGAATAAAATGTTCCAATTTAAAAATCCTAGATACTTCCAATTAGTACTTTCTTCTCATTTGCTTCCATTCAAAAAGTATCAATAATATTTGGCTGTTTAGGGTTATTTTAGCTAACTAAATAACAATATGTTAGCATAGAAGTTAAACCTATTGGATCATTTTAAGAGTGACAATTATCTATTTTCAGCTTATTTGAATATATTATTAGTGTCTTAATTAAATTACCACTGCTCTTAAATAAGACTGGCTATAGTTTGGTATGATTTAAATTAGCTAACTAGAAATGATTTCCTTGAACTTTTAAAATTCAAAATAGGAAAAGTTTTGAATTATTTAAATAAGAGCAATAAGAATTTTACCTTTAAAAGCCTAACCTTCCAATTGGAATTATTAAATGAACAGAGTATTATTAACTTTTCTATGCTTTTTGGCATTTTACTAGAAGTTAGTAATAGCTTAGAGCACATCCACTAGTAGCGATTCGTCTTAAATTAATCAAATAGTTAATGCTGCTAATTCAAATGTAGATAGTAAAAGTACGGTAGAGAAAGATACTAATTCAACACAAAAATCAACTGTAACAGAGAGTAAGAACGAGTCTTCGAGTTCAAAAACGATAATTATTTTAATTATCATAATAATTTTGATTGTAGGAATTGGAGTTTGGATTTTCTTTTTAAGAAGAAAGGAAAGCTCAGATGTTTCCCAGCATTTGCCAATGCATTCCTGCGATCCCAAAATAGTGTGATAGAAACAAAAGGTTTTAATATGTTTATATTATATATCAAGATATCTTAAATATTCATTTACTAGCATACTTCATACTTTTGACAAAAGCCTAAATTGCTTTGTATTAAAAAGCATATAAACTATTAGCTTATTTTCCCCTTTTTTATCTTTATGCTTATATTTAAAAATTGTATTATTACAATTACGGCAATATAATTTATTACTCCCAGTAAAAGATAAAAAAGTAATTTATTTCTTAGCTGAATTGAAGAAGCAAAAATGTCTTTTTTATTAAATGTATTTTGAAATTCTGAATTTGGCTTTTTATTATATTTTTTAAGTTATCTTATTATTCTAATCTAACAAGTTAGAAAGAAAACTTGGTTTAAGCATAGAAGCGCTGTATTAAGAAATACAAGACTTGAGAAAGTTTGCTCTTAAGAGGAGTTCTTTTAATATAATAATTCAAATAGTTAAGTTTTAATTTAAGAAGAGTAAGTAAGTTAACTTTCAAAAGCTCAACCTTTTAAATTCATTGCTTCCCAAATTTTATTTTCATAGTTAACGAACTTGCCTTTCCTGGCATCATCTGCTGTCTTCTTAAGGCATCAATATGTCTTAATATTAGCGTCTAAAAAGCTGTAGGAGTTGTAAAATCTACCATTTTCTTTGCAGAACTTTTTTAGTTTATCCTACAACTGTCTTAAATTATGTCTTGGCACTAAGGGAAACAAATGATGGGCTACTTAAAACTACAAGCCTCCGTGAAACCAGTCCATCCATTTATAGCAATCTATATCCAAACTGGATTTCATTTAAGTATCGAAAAATTATTCACCATCATTCTTATAATTGACATCATCAAATATCTCCATGGAAAAGTGAGAAAGAGTTATTTAAATATGAAGTATTCCTGCAATTGCATGACTCAAGCATAAACAACCGAAAGCTAATTGCCCTGATGAACAAAATGAATGTAAGTAATACATCCAAGTCCAGAAAAGAAGAGTACATATAATTTCAGTCTTTCTTAAATAGGCGTTTTCTTTAAACAGTAGCATGATTGCTGATTAAACATACAAATTTCCTCTAGCTATACACATAATAGGCCAGTATAGCATGTGCTAACGTTTTACGAAAAACAGTCCTACTTTATTGAAAATAAGCTTTTTTTAATGGTAGAAACTGTAAACAGAATGGAAGTATTTGTTTGTAACTGCAAAAGCAGGTAAATGTTAGATATCAGGATCATGCTAATATGAATTTGGAACTTCATGGTGTATATTATGCGAGTCTTTCCACCATGCAATTGACACACCCATCAATAAAGGTCCAATAAAAGCTCCAAATATTGAATCTTTAAGTCTATCTTTGAAAACCTAATTATGTCCTACATCGTGACCAATAAATGCGAACTATTAAAAAAATACACCTAACATAAATGCACCTGCTAATTGAGTATAAGCGCACTATTTTTACCCTCCAGTAACCATTAAATAAGCTGCAACACCTAATAGTATCAACGAAACAGAAATCTTCATGAAATAATATAAAAAGCTGACTTAGTAATATCCCTACTCTTCTACCTCATCACAAAACTTTCTGAAGTCCTTCACAAATTGAGATTCTTCATAGCCAACCAATTCACCGACTTATAATGCAGGGAGTCACTTGTCACTTCTTCGAATGTGATTTAAATAATATACGTCAGTTATATCTCGTCCTGCTATGTTCAACACGATTTATCTTCCTCCTGGGTGCCTTCCAGCCCAATTAGTGATGTTATAAACTTTCTTATTAATGATGCACCATGCGTCATTATACTTATTATGTTTCATAACATCCTCCGCCGTATATTTGGGCCATTCTTTAACTGACTTTAAGTTTTACTTCTCTGTCTAAATCTCACTGGACGAAGTCTCCGCTGAGGAATCAGCAGTTGTTTGGCTACTCATATTTATTAATAATTTACACGAAATAGAAATGAGAAAGAAATTAACTTTTGTTACTATAAACAGAAGAAAAACCCTTTAACTTTAAATAGTTCTTTATTTAGCCAACTAAATTAAGCAAATACCCTTAATTCAATTTATATTTATTTTAGAACTAACATAGCAACGTTTTACCTTCATTTAATAGCCATTTATTTTAACTTTAACTTGTCTTAAATATTTTGAGGAACAAAAATTAAATAGCCTTTTAGAGTAATGGACATGATTAATGTTATTAAGAGGTTGCATTTTTATAAATTATAATAGTTTTTATCATTACAATTTTATTAAGTCTACTGAACACCATCCAAATTGTCCATCATTCTAGTTAGCTCGTTAAGCATGCATTCAATCTTTTGGATCATCTCTTCGGATTATTCTCCGTTTCCTCTACTCGCATTTGCTTCTGCGAAGCTTAAAGAATTAGAATATGCGTTCACATTTGAAATTCCAGGGACTATATTAAATAGAGACTCTAAATTAGGATAATAAAAACTTACATGATTAAGTCGGTTGCGTTTATGCTATCATTGGATTTTTTTCCTAAGGTTTTCTCTAATGCTATTATAGATTTTATTACTACTCATAAGTATTAAACTATTTATAGAATTTTTGCTACTAATTTCTTTCTTACTTTTAATATTTATTATCATTCTTATTTGCTTTTGGAACATCTCTATATTACTTATTTACATTGGTTCTAATGTTCAACTGTTCTTATATAGTTTGCTTGTTTTACTACTTTGCTTATTTGGATGTTGGAGTTTTTTATTGTAGTGGTAAATTTTAAGCTAATTCGTATTTTTTATCATTTATTTGTTGCATTTCTTTTTTCTAGATATCTTCTCTCCTTTAGTTTTCAGTATTAAAATGATTAGTCTTTTGCTTCTAATTGGTTTAGAAATTGCGTGGAGTGGCATTATCATCATTCTACTACCCAAAATCAATTTTCTATTTCTATTTTTATAATGTAGCCATTTCTTGTTATAAATGCATAACTTTCTGTTGAATTTAGTTTAAATAATCATTACTTTTTTGGTCTTTTTCGTTTTTTTCATTTTGCTTTTTCCCTTTAAATAATTACTTCTATGTATGTTTAGTTGAAAGACTTTTTGGAAATTATTTTTGCATTTTCTATTGATTAAACTGGGGTGTAAATAGCTGTAGCTTTTACTAATTATCATAGTGTAAAGGAGAATGCAAGTTCTATCTGAATATTCGAGGATTAGACTTTGATTTCCTGTGATCTTTTTTGGCTTTCTTTGTTACAGGATTGTGAAGTCTGTCAGTTCTTTATTTATCCATCCAATTATCAATTTAAGGGCTTTTTGAAGATCTTGATGATTTCTAATTAGGAAACAGATTTTCAATTAGCTATACTAGTTTTGTCTCGTTTTCTTACACTAACTCATTATTAGTCTAATTCATTTTTGCCTTTTAGAGGTTAAACTAAAGTCTAGAAAGAACTGCTTTCATCAAAATTTGTTCTTATTCTTTCTCAGCTTAGCTTCCTCTAGCATCGACATAAAGTAGTCTACTATTAGTATGCAATAAATTGATCAATCCTTCAATTCCCTTTTATGTCATAGGATTGTGACTAAAATCCAAAGAGCAAATTCAAGTATCCATATAGAGTACTTTTAGTATCTCAAATACTCCAATATCTTTGATTTTGTTATACGATAAATTTAGATTTTACAATCCACATTCTTTCAGAACTGCTTCTTCCGCTCTCAAGGCATGAGCTCAAATCACTTCGTCTTTTCTATAAGCACTCATGAATATTATACGTCCAAGTAAAAGTCCACAATCTGAATTCATTGAGTTGTGCGAAAGATCGAGTGTAATTAGACTAGACATAGTGTAAAAGGCTGATTTAAGTATTTCTAATTGTTCTCTCTTGATCTGCATGTAGTTTAAGGAAACCTCTTGAATAGACTTGGAAGACTGAAGAGCTTTAGACAAATTAGATCAACCTTCATTTGTAAGTTTTATTCCAGCTGCTCTAAAAACTAGCAATTAAGTACATTTCTCAAAAGTATATACTAAGGATCTAAATAAAATAGACGATAAAACTTCATCCTGTGAAAGACAATAAACATCAAAATCGAATTCAGGCTTATATATGTAAGTGAACCTTGTAACTGGTACAATTCTTCTTGACTAAGGTTTATTACCTGTCACTTAAAAAAAGGTGTTCATATATTGCTCACATCTTTCAGCTCAAAAGCAGAGTGATTTAAGTGTAGAGAATTTTTAAAAGCTCAAAGCTAAAAACTCGATATCATCTCTACTGATAGAATCCAGACATAAATGACATATATCTTTCTTAAGATTTTTGTAGATGTAAATATTAGGAGGAAATTTATTCCTTTTGCATACTAATTTATAAGTTTCACCAAGGATGTTTTTCTAATGAGGACAGTTAAGAATATCTTCTTAAAAGGAGGATTTCCTTCTCTTCCTGATCTTCTATTAATTTTAGGGAGTTGAAATTGGACTAATTTATACTTCATTTTTAAGTACATCATCTCTTGCTGTCTTTTGAAATAGTCTCATTTTCAGGATTTCAAAATGATGAATTTTAATTAAATATAGTGACCTTCAAAATTAAACTTAGTAAATACAAAATACTTATAAAAATGCTATATTATATATTCCTTTTTTACTTCTACTCCAATGTGTAAGACTAAATCTTTAGATCTAATTCAATCTATTCTAGTTTTATTACTTCTAATGGTTTACTATAGTGCTAAATCATACCCCTATCATCTCTTTATAATAGTATCTATAGTTATATTAGTAGTTAAAGTATAAGTCTAAATCCTTGTATGTATAGTTAAGTTCATTTCTTGATTAGTTGTTTCTCTTTAGCATTTATAAACTAACCAATATTTTAAAGCAACTTAAGTATTCTATTTTAAACTTGGTTAGTAAATATAGATGAACTATTTATTATTAAGGCTTATTGCTATCATTTTAAATTATCTTAATAAAGATAAATCTACGTTACTATTTTATATAATGATTGGCTTTTCAAGTGTACTCATGTTTTAAATTAATGCTTCGAGAGTGAGTAACACTTTTTTTATATTAAGCACTTTAAAAATAATTTTATTGAAAATGTTTCTTTGTTTCAGTGTAGAAATTTCATTATATATCAGCTTTGGCTTTATCATATTGTCTAATATATCTTTCTTAACTGCGAGTTTTACTTCTAACTCCTAAATTATTCTCTTTGTTAGTTTCTACTAAGCTAATATATATTTCCTGTAATTAATTAGACTTACTTTTTACCTATCTCTATTATACTTAAAATTATGGAGTTACTAAACTTTTTAACCTTCTGATATAAATTCCTTTGAATTAGCGTTTCTCTTTTAGTTTGATTAAGTCTGAACATCTCTCTATGTCATTGGTTAAGCATTCTCATATGATTCTTATTGATCTGATAGTTCTTTAAATATCTTATCACGACACTTTTAATACTAGGAAGTTATACTTCTGATCTTTAATTCTTTGTTTAAATCAGGTTATTTATATTCTGCTATTTAAGGAAATTGAAACTACTATTAACTATCCTATTACTCAATCTGATTCTTATAAGGCTTTTAATTAATTAGCTTCCATCCTTAGAAGCCTCTTCTTATTACTGGAGCCTCTATTTACTTTTCAAAATCAAGTTGTCTTTTTCCCTAAGAAGAAGATCTAACTGAAGTAAAAGCTCTTGGAATAGAGTAACGATTAATAAGATGGTTATCAAAAAATCGAGGACTAATCGATCCATATTAGAAATGCCTATAATTAATCTAATTTTTTAAAGGAATAGCTGTTCTTCTAGACAAAACTCCCATTTACCCGTTGGTTACACCTAAATACTAAATAGTATATTCATCGATCTTTCTCTTAGTATCTTATAAATCATTACTCTTTTTGCCTTTACCTTATTTTTTCCTTTTCATTGCCCTGCAATATTCCTCGAAAAACTTTTTAGGTTTTTTTTTGTATTAAATATGTTGCTGATATTCCTTTTCTAGATTTGCAACTTCCTCTTAGTTTGATTACTAAAAGTGAATCCCTAATGAAGTAAATGACTATTAACTATTGAAATTGTAATTATCACAATTATTTCTATTTTCCCTCTAGCTCTTTCTCTGAGTTTCCATCCCTTCATATAATTCAGTGCTATTTTCTAACTAGATTTATTGAAACTCATTTAGTATTTAATCAGGGCTTTAAACTTACTCAGCACACTAGATTTTAGTTAAATATTCCCTATATTATGTTCTAATAAATTTATCTGTATTTCCTATTTATTTTTTCTATCAATTTTGCCTTTCTTCTGCTGATACCGAAGACTCTCAGAACAATTCCTTTCTCTTGTCTAATAACTATCTCCATGGTCTTTAGTATTTAGGCTTAATCAGTTCAGGCTTTCTATATAAAATGCGCTTATTCTCTAATTAATTACTATCAAATCACATTTTATATAATAAGGCTAATTTTAATCTTAGTTATACTTATCCCATTTACTAAGCTATTACTTAATTACATTCCATTAGTTATTTGTTTGCTTTTGTAAATCCCTATATTACTACATCATCTGTCAATTCTATTTAACCCTCTGGTGTTGATTCCTATCTTCTTACATTCTAGTTATAAAGCTAAAATAATAATGTAGATTATCCCTTACAGTGAGTCTCTTATAGACTAAAATGATTATTAAAATAGCTATTATATATCTAATAACTTTCTAGAAGTAAGATGATAAAATGCTTAGTTGTATGCTTTTATATGCTACTTACTACTGTACATAGGAACTTAACTGCATAAAGTATTAGTACTCCTCTCTTTAATTCTATAACCTAATTGCAATAAATTGCTTCATTCTTACCTTCTATCTTTTACCTCAATCTTGCTAAACTAGCAGTTAAAAGGCGCTTAATATACTTCTTAGTCCTATTTTTAACTTCTTTCTAGCTTTAATAGATTATAAATTTAGAGGCTAATGTATAATTTAGTGAGGTAAGAATCGTTGAGCTTTAATGGGAAATAGTTTAGCATATAAAGGAAGGCTAAAGCTACTTATTAAAAGCACTTTATAGACAAAAGAAACTAAGTACATATGCTAGTAAAAGGTATCTTAAATAGCTTTATTATCATAACTATTAGCAGCAGCAACATACTATCACTTTCTTAAGCTTAAATATTAAGGTAAAATATTCTTCCTCTACAAAATGTAAGGAAAAATAATCTATTAAAGCAGTTAATTGATGATAGTTAGCTGATTGTCTTGAATAGTAATTAATAAATATAAAAAAGTAGTTTGATAGAATAAATGTAAGCATATTAACAAATCTAAGAACAGGTAAGCTGTTTTAATTTTGAAATAACCAATAAGTTATCTTGCAATTGATTTAAGCAAGTATATAGAAATACTAAATCTTGGTACAAATAAAATTAGCTTTTTAGCTATTACAAATAGTGATTAATTATGTAATACCTAAAGTGTCTAATAGTACTACGTAATTAAATCTTTCTAGTAATTTTTACAATTATAGACAGAAATATATTATTGAAAACTAATATAATTCTCCTCTAGTAAGTTAAACATTTATATTTGAACAAAGAGGATTAATTAGGCTAAACTTTTAAAATATTGAGATATTTAATAATTATCAATTAAGAAGAGTCAAAAATAATAATATACGCTAGCAGATCTATGATATTATGATACTATACAGTTCAATCAATCCCACAAAAATTAATTCATTTATATATTTCATAATCTTATTCCTTTCAATACTTAGATAAAATCATAGGTTTAAACCTCATTTCCAATATCAGTAAGATCATAATGAAAGAAGTGAAAAATCTCAGAAGAGGTAAAGTAATTTTATATAGTTTCGAAGATAAATGAATAATTAAGACTGTTAGAATACATCCATTTTACAACCTGCAATTTTGTAAGAAATAACAAAATTGCACTGATTTGAGGTTTGAAAATTTATATTCTAATAATAGGCATTAATCAAGAAAAAGTTAACTAGAATCTTTATTTTTCAATAATTAGCAAGCATAAATTAATTAAGTAAAGCTCTTAAGAAGATTTTAAGCCAAAATAATAAACTAGAAAGTTCTCAGACAGTCTTACTTAGAATTATAATATCCTAGAAATAAGTTGGATTACTCTATATTCGAAATTTATAAAAGCAACATTTTATACTATAAAGAATTCAAAACTCTAATAATCAAATATTTTAATGATTTTGTTAATGGGAAAATAGAGAGTTAGTCTTAATTTTTGAAGATTAAGTCTTAAATAAGCAAAGAGATGTATTAGTTTATTACTTAGTGTGGTTATAAAATTGCTTTAGAAGCAGTTTAATGATTAGCTCTAGAGTTATAGTTCAGAGAGTTGCTTAGTATTATTTATATCATTGATATCAATTCAATTAATAAAAAGAAGTTTCCTTTTATTTTCTAAAGTCAGAATCCTATAAAACAATCTTTTTCTAATTTTGGATTAGGGGAGTAAGTAGTTTCTGCTGATTCTGGGTATTAGTCAAAATATCTAGTATCATCTGGAGATTTTAGAGTTGGAACCCATGGAGGAAGTATTTATTTCATTTCAACTAAGTCCCAATCTACTCCCTTGAATCACTTATGTCTTTTAATATCTTCAGCTGCATTCTATATAATAAATTACAGCTAGACATCCATATCTTTTATTAATGTTTGGTTATAACAATTTTTTGATTAAATCCTTAGATTTGTAATTAAACTTCTAGCCAAACTCTATTCTTCCTTCTAGAATTTTATTATATATAGCATGAGGATCTTCATCATAAAAAGGTGGATATCCTGCAATCATTTCGTACATCAGCACTCCTAGTGCCCATCAATCCACTCCTTTATCATGACCTTTCTAATGAATAATTTCTGGTGCTAAATATTCAGGTGTACCACATAAAGTGAAAGTTCTGAATAATTAATTACCTTTCCTTAACGTACTTCGCAAAACCAAAGTCAGTTAATTTAATATGCCCATCTTTATCAATTAATAAGTTTTCAGGCTTTAAATCTCTATAAGCTATTGAACGTCGATGAAGATAATCTAGAGCAGTTATTATTTCTACTATATAAAAGAGAGCAACGTCATTAGCAAATCTTCCTTCTTTACGAAGTCTACTAAAGAGCTCGCCTCCTGATGCATACTCGAGAACCATATAAACATATTTCTCATCCTAAAACGTTCCAAGCAATTGAATTATAAAAGGACATGATACTGATTCAAGAATTGCTTTTTCTGACTTAATATGTTCCACTTATTTCAATCTAATAACCTCAGTCTTCTTTAGCATTTTTAAAGCCAAAGGCTACATCGAACTAAAATTCTTTAGTTTTACCATCCTAACTCTTCCAAAAGTACCTGTGCCTAGAGTAGTTAAAAGATGAAAATTTTCTAAGCAGAACTTAGGAATTCTTTTATTCTAGTTTGAAGACTAAGATCGAGTATGCCGCTTATCAAGTAATCGGATAAGTTAGATCTATTTTTTCATATACTAATTATATTAAATAACCTTACAAGAAATATAAAAGCAATCAGTTCTTTTTACTTAAGTTCCTTCTAGCATTCAAAAAATAATAAACCATTGAAATTTTTATTATACAATGTTCTTAAAAATAAGTAAGTTTAATCTTTGCTTACTAATGCTTCATAGATAAATGCTACTATTTGGCTTACCTTTGCCTCAGTCTTTATTTTTAGTAATTTTCGCCTATTTAATGCTTTTTAAATAGGATAGCATTATAAGTAAGAAACCATTCAGTCTTTTGACTTAGCTAGTTAAGCCTTTGCCTAAATTAGCAGCTTTCATATTTCTCTACCAAGTTGCTTTAAGTCTTAAGGTATGTAACTAAAATTGAATATTTGAATAGTGATTGGCAATTTGAGAGTTGAATGGATAAAGGAAAAAAGCAAGTACTAAAGTTTTATTTTAAAATTAAAGTTTTAGTAATAGAAGAAAAGTGCCTAATCAAACCCTACTTACTTAATTAACTTAATTGTCTATAGAAAGACACAGTAATCATCTAAATCTTGTCAATCAAAGACAACCAAGACTAATATAATAACATTAACCTAACTCATAACACTCAGAAACATTTAAACATTTTTCTTCATATAAATATAGATTATTAATCTCTCCAGTAAAAGCAGATAAAAGATCCCTAGGATAGGTAATATATAGAAATGAATATTTTAGACTTAATAAATATCAGTGGAGTATTTGGAATGGAAATTAAATGAATTTAATATAGAATAATACTAGTTCTTCTATTATAAATATGCTTTACTATTGCTATCCATTTGTTTTGGTTCAACACTTTCCTACCAATATTTAGTGGATCTTATATAATCTCTCTCATCTTAAGAATTTTATGCTTCTATATACTATTTTCTAGTTATTACGTTTAGTTACTTTTTTTATTGTGTTAGCTTAGTAACTAACATGAATTTAAAATATTCTTGGTAGGATAAGAGATATAAGAAGCTAAGAGTGTTTAATTAATGAATAGTAAGTAAAGGGTAGGCATAAAAGCAAAGGTAATAGAAGGGTTTAATAATAAGGAGCAGCCCTTGAGATTTATGTAATAATAAGTGAAATTACGCGTTTTAGAAAGCAGGATATTTTAGTTAAATATTAACTTGCAATTTAGATACATCCAAATGTATAATACATGTGTTTAATGAGAAACTTTTGAAAAAAGTAAAGTATGGTAGACAAAATTGGTTTAATAATGAGTTTAATGCTATGATAAACTCAGTTAAACGCTTTGAAAAGCTAAACTTTATTAACAGTATAAACTCTTTTTTTAAACGGTAACTTGTTGTTTAATAGCACTTTATTTATCAAACTTAAAAATGAAGCAGTCTTCTTAAACTTAAATCCAAGAGTACTAGATCTAAGGTTTAAGAAAAAACATCGCTGCGATTGAGTAAAGCAGTGAGTCTACTCCCTAGTGTAATTATTAAAGCTTGGGATGTTCTAGCAGTATTGAAGGGTAATAAGATATTTAGTTCAATAGTCAGAAAAATGATTCTTAATATCTTCAGTTACATTAAGTTCCTCTTTGGAAATCTTCGCTAGAAGCCTAAACTTATTTCAATAATCATCAATTTGCAAATCCAAGTGAAATGAATTCTTTCATCTACCAAAGCGCTTTATAACAACAGTTGCAGTATTAATAATACATGCAATACTAGTAGGCCTTGATTATATAAGCTTAATCTTAATAATTTTTGTAAAATAGTTTTTAGCATCAATTTTTAAACTAACCTAGTATTGAAAATTAGACACCTTTTCCTTTATAATCCAAAAGTGTGTAAAAAAATTAACTACTAAAGTCTAAGAAGAAGAAAGCAAGAGAATCTAAAAGAAATAAAGAAACTGGAAACCGTAAAATTAAGGAAAGAAGCCAGGAATCAAATAACTTATCTAGTCAAGAATTGCAGAACTAAAAAGACAATAATCTCACAGATAAAAATGAAATAGATAACTAAATACTGAGCATGGCACAAAACGATTCCTGGTAGTAAGAGATGAAGTCATTAAAGGAATAAAGCAAAAATACAAAAGACAAAATGTAAAAAAGAAAATCTCGTTTGAATTGGACCTAAGAGGAAGATAGGAGACTTATTCAAATTTTTTAGCATATTGGATAAGAATGGAAGCAACTAAAAAAGTTTTTCCCTCAAAGAACAGCCAGATAATGTAAAGATAGATATTTAAATACGCTTAATCCGAATTTAAACAGGCAAAAGTGAACTAGTTGTGAGGATTAACTGCTCATAGAAAAATACAATCATTATGGATGCAAATGGTAAAAAATAAGTAAATATTTTCCAGGAAGAACTGATGCTATGGTAAAAAACAGATTCTACAGCCATGCCAAAAAGCTTATAGTGTCTGATGGAAATAAAAAGCAGACTATTTAGCATATCAGGAGTTAGTCATAAAATAATGAAAGTGCTAAGCAAAATTAAGACATCATTAAAACAGACTTAAAGGAAACTCCAAATAACTTGTAATAAGAATTTAATAAAACCAACTAAGATATTTAAAATAAAATCAATGATGCATCTTTAAGAGTTTATTTCTAACCTTATATATCTAACAGTAAGTGATTAAATACAGATTACCAGAATTAAATCTAAGGTATGTAGTATGGTCAAATTGAAGTTAATTAGGCTTAAATCTTTTTAAGCTCTAATCAATAAAATTCTGAAATTCAAGAGATAAAACCTGATATGCCTCAAAGTTTGTAATAACACTCTATTCTTAACTTTAAATTCTTTAAATGTATGGAATTCTTTTTAAACTTTCTTGCTTAATTCAAAAATATGCTTTAATTTAATTAAATACAATAAGTTCTTCCATTAAAAAATCCTCATCTGTATTGCTTGTAGTAAGGATTATACGGAAACATAAATTAATAATTCTTTGTTCTATCCCTGAATTTACTGCTACTATACAAAGATATTATTGAGCTTCATTTATAAGATATTACAAATTTATTATACCCAAAACTTTATTCTATATTAAGATCTTCCTTTTACAAAAAAGGAAGTTAAAGAAAGAATTTTAAGCGACTTAAAAAATGTTTTCTTTAAACAATGCTAGAAATTGAACCTTCTAGACTTTTAGTAAACCTATAAAATTTTTAATTCTTTTGACTCTTTTAGAACACATTTTTCGGTCAATTTCAGAGTATTAGATTTTTATCCTTAACTATGCTTATCTTAATTCCTTAAGTTAAAATAAGCCTATAGGAAGCTAAAAAGAGGCAACATAATTTTGTTTATTTGATATAATTAGCCTCTATTCACTAAGAGCCTATTTTTCCTTTCCTTAAATATATAAGAGTTCTTAATTTAAAGAGTTTATTTATTTAAATGTAAATTTAGAAAGAAATTTACTAGAGAATATTGCTAGTTAACATTAAGCTGGGCTATTAAATGCTGGTTGCTATAATCTAAAATATAAATGATCCTAATGCAATTAAATTACTTAATAGCCTTTAAATGATATATTACTTACCTTAGCAATAGCAATAAGCTTTCTCTTTAAAACTAGAAGCTTTTCCTACCTTCTAGACTTAATATATTGGATAGTATATAAGCATTAAGGCTAGATCCTATTCATCTTTTGCTTTAAATAAGTGTTTTAATCTGAATGAAATAGGCTATACCTCAGTCTTGTTACTTTTACTACGTTAGAAGCACTTGATCTTATGAATAAATATAAGAGCAGGTAATTTAAAAGTATACCAAAATAGTAATGTTTAGTACAATTTAAATTCCTTAAAGTAGGACTTTACTTAGTTAAAAGATCTGAAATCTAAATATACATATTAGAGTATTCTAATGGAGGCTTAATTGGCCTGAGTTCTATATAACATTATAAGATGGTTTACTTATTGATTAGTATATCACTATTAAATTACCAAATACATTTCTGTATTTTTCTATATACTACACTAAAAGAAAGTGATACTACTTTCAGCTTCTTAATATTAATGATTGCTAAGGTAAAGTAAAAAAATTATAGAAGTAAAGTTATTAGAGAAAGTATTAAGGCTAGTGAGTTAAGGTAGTTAGATCGCTTAAGTATTAATCATTTATTTAGCTTAGTAAGTAGTAAGTATATGATAGATATATATCAGAGCTAATCTGTTGATGGATATATAGGAAGCATTTAGATTATAGTTAAAATAGAATTAGTCAACAGTCTGTTAATGTTATTATAAGCAGTTAAAATAATAAATAGCTTCTAAGAAGGTTAGACAATTTATTACAACTTAATAATCAATCAATATCATTTATAAATCATTATAAACCTTTAAAAGTATATTTTAGAATGCTGCTAAAGAAATGGGGGAATTAAACTTAAACATTTTAATTAAAAGTATATTTTAGTCATTAAAAATAAAAATGGAAAGCCTTTAGTTTATATTGAGATTATGAAATTAAAGTATTTAGTAAATAAATGTGAATGATAAGTTTAACTTTTATACATTTTTATTGCTACTATTATTGCTGAATTTCAATAATTCACCTATTCACTGAATATTCAAATATCTTCGTAAATTTACTATACTGTAGCTCTTCTATTGTTCAACATATCAAGCTTTATTTATGGATAAAAATCCAGGATGCTAGTTGATGACAATGATTGTAGTCCTAGATAGATTGTGATGAAGACTTATAGATAATTATGTAAGTTAAAAGATGAAGTAATTCTATAAAAAGGTTTTAGTAATAATTGTATTGTTAAATTACGGTTTTAACTTATTTATTCGCTTAAACGCAAATTTAAACAAATCAATATAATAAAAAAATGTAGTCGTATACAGGATTGGTTGTTGCTACTATTATTTTGATGGTTGCTGAGTCTTTAGTTGGAACTTGCATTCCAATGCATTGGTATTTTATTATTCAGAAATGTGAAAAGTATAGATTCAGTTCCTTTGCAAGTTGCTAACTGTTTTGCTGGTGGAATTTTACTTGCTGTAGCATATTTAAGTATTTTAGCCGAATCAACGTAATTGCTTATAGACCAAGACATCTATTACCCTTGGAGTTATTTCATTTGCATTCTACTCTTTATTTTTATTTTTATAGTTGATAAGTTGTTTGGTAGTGAAGAAGAAGAAGAAGATGAAGATGAAGAAAAGAATGAAGAAAATGATAGTGTTGATAAAATACTAAAGGAGGAAAGCCATATTTAAACTATGGAAGTTTAAACCACTCAAGAATAAAACATTGAGGGATAAAACGGTGAAAAACCAGCAGGAGACGAGTAAAAGTAGAAAAAAGAATCTACTGAATAAATAGAAAGATAGCAAACTACTGATGTTCAGAGATAATAAACAACGGAACTTTAGAAGTCTTAAACTAGCGAACTATAGAAATTAAAAACAATAAAAAATGAAGAAGGTTAAAAGAAAAAGAAGAAATGCAAATTTCCATTAACTGGGTTTATATTGATGTGCGCTATTTTATTAGACGGAACTCTAGAAGGTATCGCACTTTCTTTGCAAACTACTGATAATGGAGTAATTTAGTTAATGATAGGATTTTTGACTAATCAATGGTCCTAAAATTTATTATTGGTATTATTTTTTAAATTTAGGGACTTAATTTAAAAAAATAGGGAACAGGAAAAGTTGCTTAATTCTTTATCTAGCTTCCAATTATATGTTCTTGTCCTATTGGAGCTGGCATTGGTTGGTCGATATCAGGTACTGATCCATTAATTGAGGGAATACTTCTTTCAATGGCGGCAGGATCTTTTGTCTATTGCAGTGTTTTTGAGATGACTCTTGAAGAAGTAAAAATAAAAATGAATCTAAAGAGAAAATTATGCGGATATTTTATAGGAGTGCTTGCTATTTTAGCACTAGGTGTTTTAGGAACAACTGGTAAGAGAGAAACTGGAGAAGAGGAATGAAAAGGATTTTCAATTAAAAGAATAATTAAATTTGTTACATAACTATCTATTTCTTAATGCTTCTTCTTGGCTTCCTCCTTATTTTACTTTATCATCATCTTTTTTAAAATATCACGATAAATATGGAATGTAACTATTATAGTCAAAATTAAGAAAAGATAGATTTTAAATTGACAGCTTGAAAAAAAGAGTCATTCTTTTTTCATTGTATCTTTCAAATCCGCTTCTAAAATTATAGAACAAACTACAATAGCAAGTACTCAATTACAGGTGAATATATTACTATATAATTTATGGAAAAGATAGGCTAATAGTTTAAGGCAAATTTTGTTAATTTCTTTTTGAGAAAATAATAAAAAAACTATTTTTAAAGTATAGACTTTTGAAATGACAAGTCCAAAGTAGTTTAGATTAATTTAAATTTGAAATAGTTTATAGTTTTTTAATTCTATAGTCAAAGCATGAACGATAGGGACTTTTGGATTCAGAGGATTTACAACTTTTAGTACTGGAATGCTTTACATTTATAAAATTAAAACTTATTATTTAGAATTATATTACTACAAGCAAGAGATAAAAGCTATTGCGATGTTTAGTTTACCCTATTATTATTCATTTATATACATTTAAGATACTTTAATTTATAACTATGAAGTATTTCAATATCCCCAGATGTTTCAAGTTATTTTCGAATAATTAAAAAAATCTTAGGAATAAGCAGAATATTACTTTATGGTTGTTCCTGTATTTAACAAGGATAAATCAATTAAAGGCTTAAGAGATACTAACCTTTAAATTTTGAAGATCTATATATTAAGAAATCAGTTGCAATGATTGAAAAATTTACTTACTATTCGAACTGTTATAACTTCCTATGAGCTTTTATCCAAGTATCATTGTATCTCTATAACTGAAGGAATATATAGCTAATTATACGAACATTAGATTTAAGTTATATATCCTATTATTACTCATAATTTCTTCAACCAATTAGGTTATAAGCTTGATAGCGTTCAACTATTCAAATATAATGCATGGAAAATGACTCTAGATTGTATTAAGAAAATGACAATAAATATCCTTATCAATTATTAATGAGCACTTGTTAATGATACTAATTAAAATCGTGATTGGTAAATTTAAGCGATTATTCTCTTTCGATTAAGATGAAATATATCCCCTCAGTTCATTCTAATTAAAATTTTTAATATCCTTCATAGAATCTTCTGCTCTTCAGCTTTTTAGCAATGCTGTCTTTATTTTCTTTATTCGTAATTTTATGTACCTTTTAAGATTTACTCTGAGGAAAATTTCTAATTCTTTCAATTGTAATTTATAATTTACAGCTTAAAGAGAGAAAAAGGTAATACAATCATTCGTCTAATTCACAGAATATATTACTCTTAATCATTTGAACTGACATTAAAGGCCATTCTAATCAAAAAGATAGATGAAACACCTTAATAAATTGAACTTAATTGTAGGATCTAGCTTGAAAAGTATGAGATTTATCTTTTACTGTTTCATGGAATTACATCTAAATTCTAAATATTAAGTTATATCAAACTCATAATTCCAAAAAAGAAGTCTTTAAATCATCTTGTCACATCTTATTTATAGTTCTTAATGGACTCAATCTATTATGTTGAATAAACTACCTAAGTTTAACCTTCTGCTAAAACTAATAGATTTTATTGATTTTCCTTTGATATCGTAACTATTATCTTATAACTTTTGTATATGCATCGTTCCTTTATTTTAATTCTTCATTAGCCTTAAATTTATACTTAAACTATTATAAAACTAGCTAGTTTTCTATGTTAGATTCATTGTAGAAATTCTAATTTATTTTCTTTATTTTGGTTATATTCTTTAGTTTGAGTTACTGCATATCATGTATAATCTTGAAATGATTCGAGTCAAAGAGATAGTTTATAACAAGGATATATTTTCCTTTCCTAGTTTATGAATATAGTTTCAATTCCTATTTTTCCTATAGTTTTGGATTATTTGCATTCTATTTTATAAACTATAGTGCTCAATTATCTTCACCTATTTAATGTAAACGCTTATATCATATTAATTCTATTTACATTCCAAACTAGTTTAAATCTAAGGTATTAACCTTCATTGAGATCTTTATTTCATTTTCATTGTATTTTTAAGCAGAAGCTTACATATGATGAATGTATTAAGATACAAGATTAGAGTTTAAAACTCAAGAGAAAACATAGTTGAAGAACTGAGTTTTGTTTATAAGCATGCATAGTTAAACTAGCCTTAAAATAAAATCCAGTTATATGGATGATGAGTATTCATATAGTTTATTAATTAAGATTTAGAACTTTATAGTAGATTCATAAGCATAACTAAAACTATTTATAATTGATTCAAAATTAAAATCTTCCTATTCAACTTAGTAACTAAGTTAAAAATGTTTATTTGGTAAGTTTTACTTTATTTTATTATTTTAGAACTAGTCATTTCTAAAAGCTTGTCATTATACATCATTTACTTAAATCATTTCTACTTTTAAATGTTATGTGGAGAATAAGCTTATCTTTTTTCGCCTCAATTCTACATTAGTGCTTTTCAATTTAATTAATTACATATCTTTATATGTTCTGATTATAAGCTTTTTTTCTATATCAAATTAACTTACTAGTTCACTTAAAATTACAAAGCTCAGTGTATTAATGAAATTCTCAAATACTTTATTTAAAATTATCTCTTCCAGCCTTTTACTATATCTGTATTTATGATGAAGTGATTAATATTGCTTTATGAGTATTTTATAGGAAATTCATTTTATTTAATTAGATTTATTGACTAACTTACTTACTGTTTCTTCCTTAAAATGTCTATCATCTAAATTCTTCTGAAGGTGACTGTAAAATAAAAAGCGCCTAAATTCTTTTAGTTACTTTTATCGTTTAAATAACAACTGCTGCAGTTTTTTGATGCTAATTTATCTAAAACTAATAATTAATAAAATAAGAATGATCACTAGACATTATAGACATTTAAATAGCGAAAACATTGCACTTATACTTGATTATAGTCGGAGATAGATTATATTTAGAAGCACATATATGTATATCTATTTATAATATAAGAGATGAAGATGATAGTTATAGTAGAGAGTAGAGATTAGAGAGTAGAGAGTAGAGAGTAGAGAGTAGAGAGTAGAGAGTGAGAGAGTAGAGATAGAGAGTAGAGAGTATAGTAGAGAGTAGAGAGTAGTACAATTATGTAGTATATGTTGTTATTATTTAGTTCTTTTAGAATTAATAATCTTTGTTTTTGTCCGATCAAAATCTTGGAGGGACATATCCAGTTGCGAAACCCATCTAACTTGGATCAGCAAATCCCATACCCATTCCCATTCCCATTCCTAAATTTTAAAATCTTACCTCCCATTGTCGGCATTGGTGGTGGTGGCATTAAAGCCTAGAACTAATTCAAGCCAGGCATCATCATTCCAACAGGATCGAAAGTTTCAATTGGTGTTTACTCCTTATTTGCTTTCTCAGATTCTTCCTTCTTCTCTTTATCTGCTGCTTTTTTCTCAATTGCAGCCAATCTCAAATGCATATCTCTAGTAAGTTAAATATAGAATGGCATAGCAAAATCTTGCCAACTTTTAATCCAGCCAATTTCCTAAATAGTTTCGGGTCTTACATGTTCATAACAAGTATAAGTGCAAGCCACGAAACCTTCAGGAAGATTGTTATCTCTAAAGTAAAATAGCATTTCATTTATCAGATTTGGATTTTTACTTTATAGAGCAGTATCACAGCAGTCTTTATACTAGGAATCTGCTTTACTAATGTTCAAACTCAAATCCCATCTTTAGTTATTTCTGTATAGAAGTGCTGCTATTCTTCTGAACTCTAAAAGTTCGTGTCTTTCACATCTACTTGCAAGTTAGAGCTACTCAAAAGCGTCAAATTCTACAACAGATTTTCTTAAACTTGCATAGTCTTCAGCTTCAAAATAGAGATCATTCAAGGCTTCGTTAACGGCAGGAATATTATGGACTTAAACGCTTTATAAGAAAGGAATTGAAATAGCAATATATCCTGTCTATTTTAGCACGCTCACTGTTCTACTTAGTTCTAATCTTGGAGCTAAAGTCTTTAATAGTTCATTAACTAAAGAAGGCTCTTCATCCATATAGAAAATAATAGATTTGTAGTAAAGATCTTAATTTGTTACTTTCTAGATAGTTTAAAGGAATTGCTCATGAGTGAATGCACTTGGAGAATGTTCCATCATGCAAGCAACAGCATTATCAAATTCATCATATTTAATATATAAGAAAACTGCCTCTGGCCACATTTAGTATCTTTCACAAGCTCTAAGAAGTTTAGGAATGTTAATTCTTGCTACATATGCACGAATATAGTCCATTAATTTTTCTGGTCTGTGCTTTGCGTATACTATACCCAATTCAGTGAACAAAACCTATGGGGCTCTTTCTAAACTTAAGCCTTATTCCAAAAGCTAAAGTAACTCGTCAATGTATCCAAATTTCTCATAGGAATAAATTACATCTTCGATCAAATCAGCATGTACAAGTATAGCTAGTCCAGCAATCTTAGCAATTCCAAATTCTCTTGCTTCAACGCAAGCCATATTTAATTCTTTCCAAGTCTTTGAGTTATTTGCCTTTTTAGCAGCTTCAAGAGCTTCACCAAATCTCAAAAGTTTAATATAGCACTAAGCAAGTTTAGCATGATTATGAATACTTGCAAATAGTATTCTAGCTGCTTCATATAATTGCTCATCATATAAACGATCTCCAACTACAGAAACGTCAACAGCATGTGATCCGTTAATGTATTCCTCTAGATCTGTTAGTCTGTTGCATTTAGCATATGAGTAAGCTAATTCACTATCAATATGGGCATCTTTTGTCTAGGTATTAAGTCTCTTAATCATCAACAAATAATCAATAAGTTTCTAGAATTTTTCTAAAGCCTCAGCTGCTTCAATGACTTCCATGTAAAATTCGTTAGTCTGAGCTTTCAAGAATGAATCAATACATTCTTCTATCATTTATCTGTCTAACTGAGCTTTACCTAACTTTGTCCAAACAACTGGATTATTTCCAATTTTGGTAGCAAAGTCTACTGCTTTCTCAATATTCTGAATGTTGAACAATAATACATCAACAGCTTTTTCATTCATGTTATATTTTCTGTACATTTCGAAAGCCTCTTCATATAGATTGTAAGGTTCACCAAGAGCTATATTTGCTAATTCTTCTGCATCATAATTATCAAGTCTGTGGATATAATCCATTACTTTAGTCTTATTTGATTTCATTGCAGTCCAAATAAGTAAGTTTTGCAAGTTCTTGTTTCTGCAGAAATCGCTGTTATGCAAAACAATTTTCTCCAACAATTCAATCAACTCTTTTTATAAGTCTGCCTTGATGAAGGCTTTGACTGCACATCCAACCTCATCTTTATCTTTACTATCTGGAAGAGCACTAGCTACAACTTAGTCAATAACAGGTCTTCTATGTTCGTTAGCCTCTTATAAAACAAAGTCCCAAAGTTCCAAATCTTGACGCTCAACCAAGTATTGAGCTTGTAATCTGTACAATGAATGACGATTTGTCAAATCAACTAGTTCCTTATCACATTCACCCCAAGCTCTCTTATATGCAGTATAAGCTAGATGTGGATCTTTATCCTCGCAGAATTTACCTACTTCCTTGAAGTTATAATAGTTGTTGTTAATCAAGAAAGTTTATGGGTCTTTATTCCTCAAAACGTAAATTTTGGCTAATGCTGTGTGTAAAGCTGGAAGTTAGTTTCCTTCTTTTTGTCTATCCTCCAACCAAACTTAAAGAACTTCCAATTTCTTTCTATTTTCAAATTCAACTATCATTTCTTCAATTGGGACTGAAGCTCGAAGGCTGTTAAGTAACTGCTTTACATATTGCTCGTCTTTATCTAGTTCGAGTAAGCATGCTAATACTACGGGAGCTGCTTTTGGATTCCAGTTTAATAAGTAAGCTTCAATGTGTTTTGTGTAATTCTGCTTGACAAGATATCTGGTTAACTCCTCTAAATAACCATGCTTGTCGCAAAGGTAAATAAGGGGTTTAGGATCAATCTTTTAGTCTTTCAAGAAGTTTTTAACTTTTTCAGGATCATACATTGTAGTTTCCTTAATGACTCTTTCAACTTCCTTCATGTTGTTCAATTTGACAGCTGCTTCAATATATTTAAAAGTGACATCATTATCTTCAACCAAAGTTAAAATAGATCCCAAGAAATAGAAAATTCCTTCAAAAGCACCGAAAGATTCAAACATTTATAAGAGAGCGGGAATGGTAATATGTTCATGGTACTTAATAGCAACTTGTACAACTATTTATAGATTACTTCTATTGGTTCTTAATAGCTCATAAAGGCATTATAATGCATCATTAGGAGTCATATTTCCAAAGAAAGCAATTAAGAATTCTTGGTTAATGAGATGAGTATTTAGCATAACTCTTTTAATGTCATTAATATCTGTATAGTTTTCCAAAGCTCTTTGGTAAAGCTATTTTTATTCGCAGAGTTAGGCAATTTTGATTTTGTCGTAGTAATGGAACATGTTCATTTACATAATAGCTTCAGCTACCTAATGAGCTTATAATAAGTTAATTTCCAGAAGTCTAGTTTGTAAATGTCCTTATTCTTCTTTATCTTCTTTAAGATACTCTAGTAAAAATGCAGTCACTGCTTAAATTTAATTAAATCCTAAAAGAGTGTCAACAATTGCGCTTGGCTCTAGCTTGGCATTTGTGTTATTTGCCAACTGTTTGCAAAATTCTTAGGCCATTTATGGAGCTACCATACAAACTTATTGAACAATTTCCTTCCAGTTAGGGGAATAATTATTTTAATTGCAGTATGGAACTATTTTATCAAACTACCCTGTTTAAACCAGTCCAAGTATAATCTTTTATGGTCCTGCGCTCTTTAAGTGAATTTGAAGAGCTAAACTTGGGTCTTTCTCGTTTACTAAATCTCCAAGTTATTCTGAAATTTCTATTTTTCCCTCTTTAATCCAGCTAATAAGTAGATCCTTTTTACCTTGAGTAAGCATTGGCTTAGCAATTTCAAGACTTTCGATTGTGTTAAGTTTTCCACATCTTTCAAGTAAGGTTAAGAAGTATTACATCATTGGAGATTGCTATCCTGGAATTACTGGCATTTGCTTGAATTTATTTATGGTTCCTTCATTTCTCAATAGATTATCTGGTGCAGAAGCTGCAACTGAAGCAGCACCTTTGACATCTCCAAGGGCAATTAACCTATTAAAGTCTTATACAAACAAATCATCAGCTCCTCTTATTTGTATTGCTTAGCAAGAGTGAAGCTTAAAGTTTGGCTGTCTGGAATATGTTTACAATAATTTGCTATGAAAGGAATCAAAAGTTGATCATCAACACCTATCCAAATAACTTGGCCTTTTCTATTTATGCACATAATACCTTCACTGGAACTATCCTTTGTAGTTACAAAGACTGTGCTATCACTAATTCTCTATCTATAAATTTAGTAGCCCGAAGCTAGTTCAAAAAGAAGTAGATAACCTTCTTTTGTTATTAAGTACAATACACCGTGCTTTGATGATGTCTACAGACTCAGAGGGAAATCATTAGGGCTTTCAGGAGAAAATTGGATCTCATTACTTCTCTTAAACTTTTAGACTCTTCCATCAGTTGGTTTATCAATTTCCATAAGATGTAGCTTTGATACAGTATCTCCTAACTTCTTCTCTGTAAAGCAGAAGACATTTACTGAGCCTGATCCTTCAGCAACAGGAATGTAAGTAAAGCAAGCAGCGTGACCTTCCAAAATTTATGTTTAACTAAGCTCTGTCTAATATAGTTGAACGTGACCACAGATTGTTTTTCCTCCGTCAGGTGTAGAAATGGCTTGTAAGAAACACCATTTTTCAGATTTGTCCATTGAAATATTAATAATTTGGGCATTTTATTCAGCCAAAGCTCCAGCTCTATCAAAAAGTTTAACAGGCTGTCCACCAGTTATGTTCCAAGTATATACACTGCGACTTGTGCAACAAGCTAGCTTTTCTGTGCTTATCCATTTCCAGTAAATAATAGGTTCAGTAAAGTCTTGGACATTTATTCTCTATTTCTCATCTAGATTATAAACCTATACAAAATGTCCCTGAGTTTTTTCACTTTTAGCTTTCAAAGCAATGACATTCCTTGTAGGATTCATTAATGCCGCTTCAGCTTTCATAGGTCTTCTTACAACATTGTTATTATTTTGCAACTCAATGACTACGACTGAGACAGTGCTATCAGCTTATTCATCTCGAATACAAATATATTTATCAGATTCAAAAGTACAAGCTCCAAACTTGAAGTTATTAGGAGTCATATTAATAGATTAGAGGTCAAGAACTCCTCTCATACGAATGAGCTGAGAACTTTGCATATTTATTATAATTTATTAACCTATTTTGTTTAAATATCAGAGTCTTAACGTTTAATTTTATTCTCTCTATTCCTCTTTTTTCATTCTCTAAACTTAGAAAATTTATTTCATCGATACTTCTTTACCATTTACAATCACCTTCCTTTAACTAACATTATCCTAAGCTTCATTTAAACATGCTTAGATAGACTATAAATATCAGATATATTATAAGTTTTCTTTAATTGACAAGGAAAGCTAAGAGTAATAGAAGACTAAGGTGTCAAATAATTGATTTAACAAGCTTCAAATCCAGAACTCTCAAGTGAATTAGAGAAGCAGAGTTGAATTAAATGAATATAGAACTGCAAACTATTTAATAAGCAGAGCAAATTTGTAAAGTTATAATCAGATAGTAGCTTCAAAGTGATGTGTATTCCTATATATAAGGGGATAGATTTAAATAAATAGCTAATTGGTAAGTTTATATAGATAAATCATCATGCTATTTCTCCTTCTTTATTCACTAAAGTAAGTTATATGATAATTTATTCATCTTAGCTTATTAAAATTAATAGGGAAATATTATTAATAAAGTTAATTAAATTTAAAGATAATTGTATTTAGATTAACTCATTATAAGTTCGCTTTATGGACAAGCTAAATCTTTCAAGACTCTCCAATTAAAAATCTAAGGTTAGAATTGATGTAAATAAAGATCTCTGGCTTTTATAGGCCCTTTAATAGATAGTTTTGCTTGGCTGTTATAGTACAATTTTAAACTTAAGGATAATAGGAATGAAGCTTCTTCAATGATTTTATAACCATTATAAAATTAACTAGCTAAAAGAAGTTTAAAAACCAAATCTTAATCTAATTTCAGCTTTTACTAACTAATGCAATAAAAGGAAAACTTAACTATCATTAATTAGTTCCTATTATATCTTCCATATAATGACTATATAATAGAGTGCTTATTTTGTAAGTTCTGTTGTTCCTTAAGAGAAATAAAAGTTGGCATGTCATTTAGCTTTGGAATAATATTTATGCAAAGCAAAAGTGCAATTAAGGCATAGTTAATATGATAAAGCTGTATATTTAATAGGTCTTATTTATGAAGTGCTAATTTTATAAATGTGACCAATAAAGGATTTAAATACTTAAAGAGACATAAATAATCATAAGTAATGAGATCGAAATTTAAGAAAGGATACTTAGGAGTTATCAGAGATAGTAAGATAGATGTGATATTAAATTATAAACTCTTTCTAAAAGTTGTTAATTTAACTTATCAATAATAACTTTCCAGAGGTGAACTCCCTTTTGATGTCCATTTTCCAGTTTTAAGATCATATTCCAAGATTTCATAAGCTTAAACCCATGCAAACATAAATATTTTAAAATAGTATGAGTAGGGTAGCAAACATAAATAGAAATCATTTCTTACAAAAGGATCTCCATGTATGTACATACTCTTAGAATCAAATACATAAGTGTTTTTAAGCTCATCTTTATCGTCAAAAATGTATGTATTTCCCATCCATTTTGCAGCTTAAACACACGCAGCTTTATTTGGTAAGCTAACTGAATTTTTATTCCATGAATCCTTCATTATGTCATAAACATATATGCTTTAGAGGGGTTAAAATCATGCTGCATCTCCACCATATATTCAAACTTTATTAGCGGAATAACTTACTCCATGCATTGAAGATTTTTAAGGCATCTCGTTTAACTTCTTAAAATTTCCCTTTTATCAGTTGAAGAATTCGTGATTATTAATGGCTTAATTATTTCAGTAGCCTCCCAAAATAAGTACACCCTAAGGTATATTAATACATCGATGGAAGCATTTAGGAGTGGGCATTGAGAATAATTATTCCTTTTAATTAAAAATACTTCAGCGTTAACCATTAGCATTTTTATAAGCCATATAATCTCCTCCTGATATTATAATATAGCACTGCCTCTATAACGTAAATTCACAAGCATTCGTGCAAGCTTAACTTATTGCTATTTACTAAGCCGAAAGTTAGTTTTTTGGAATGTCATATATAAGCAAAACTATTCCTTAATTCTTCATTGTCATATATTTAGCTTACAGTAAGTTAGGACATACTTCATATTTTAGAATCATTAAAGGTAACTTTGAAAACTATATAGATTAGTCATTTCCATTCTAAGCTTTTTGCTTGAGTAACTGCTTTAAAAGTAGCATTTTGGTGATAGGAATAGATCTGCTATTTTTAGTAAATTCCATTTTATATAAGCAAATTGTTCAATTATATTAGATATATGCCTTTACTATTTGACACATCTATAAAATGCTTAGATATCATTAAGAAATAGCTGTTTATTGAAAGGAATATTCGAATAGCATTAAAAGATTTAGGCTAATTTAAGATTCTATTTGGTTTTATTGATTAAAATCTAAGAATTCTTAAGAGCCAAAACTAAATAATTAGCTACTTTTACATCTTTTAGTTTGATTTAATTAATAAAAAGCATGATTAGCACCAGCTTCTAAAAAGATTAAGCTGATTATTATTTTAGTTCTTAAATGTTCAAGAGCAGCTTATTTAAGCGTAGTACATATCAGAGTTTACTTAAAATCTTTGGTTGAATATTATTAAGTTATTAACTCATTCTTACATAGTATACTTTTATTCTTTATCTTTTACTTTAAGGTTCTAAAGGTTGTATTTAATTCTATAATTTTAGTAATATAAGATCTCTTTGATAGAAAGATTAGTAATTGCTTGAAGTTATACTAGTAAATTGAATACATCGAAGGCTTAAATTCTAAGCTAATGTTGCTCTATTAAATCTTTGTTCTTGTGTTTCTAGATACATTATACAATTTAATCCGGTATCATTCGAAAATATTAAGCAATATTCATAAGTGAAACTATAACTATCAACTATTTTACATTCATTAAGGTTGAAAGCAGCAGTTATATCTTTATAACTTTAGATAATAACTAAGAATCATACTCTTCTAATGCCATTCATTTGCTAAATATTTGCTTAAGATTTTATGGATCATTAGAAAAGCAAGAAATATCAATAGAGTTGAGTAAGTTTATTGAAATATGAGAAAAGTATTTTTAAGTTTACTCCATAAACAAGTTTATCAATAAAGATGAAAAGAGAATAGATTTAAATGATGATATCTCTTTTCAAATTGGAAGTGTTTAAAGAGAGGTTATATATTATAAAGAAAAAACTTTAGATTTGAATAATAAATTGAAAATCTTGACAATGTGATCTCTCATAATGAAACGTTCCGTTTTCTTTGTTCCGAATTTAATTGTGTTCTACTTTTCTATTATTAGATCATTTAAATTGTACTCGTTTCTAGGGGACTTTTTACTTTTAAATTTCCATCAAAATTTTGAAGCAAGCTTTCTTAATCAGATTTATCTATGAAGCATGAATGGATGAAAGATAGTAAGAAACTTGTTGAAGTGATGAAGAACATTAATTGTAGCCAAAAATTAGCATCCCATACAATGCTTGATTAAGTGACTCGAGGTCTCATCGCCCAATAAATGCTTTGATTATTCATAATCAGTAAATCTGCCTTTCCTCTCTCTATTTCTGCTGTTTCTACTTGTTATAACAGCTCAACATCATTTAGCGGAATAGCTAACTAGAAAGATTTTAACCCAAAAGTGGCACCAGCTTCGTTCCAATGGATGATTATGCTTTAATCCATATCATAAATATGCTGAATTAAGTAATTACAGTTATATATGCTTCTTAAAGAAGGAAAATTCCATCCTTACAAAGCAAAATTATACCTTCATCTATTTTAATGAAATCTTTCAAACTTTCGAAGTGAGCTTAAGCTACCATCTATCCAGTTTCTTACTTTAGCCACTGCAAATAATTATTATATTTGATTAGGAGCTCATTTTTCCCATCATGGTTGTAATCATAATAGTAAATGTGATGTTTATCTATTGGATTAGCAAACTGAATTTCTAGGTTTAAGTCATTCCAACTTGGATCTTAATTCTTTAAAACATGTAGAGAGTAATTTTAATCCAAATACAGTATATCCAAATGCCCGTTTGGGTTAAAGTCAATTACATCCACTAACTGGTTAATTTCTGTAGAGTCTGCATTTAGCATATAAACACTGTTTACTACATTTTTTGTTTGATTCTTAAAAGGATTTATCAAAACTACATCTATTCTTGTCTTCTCTAATGTCTTCACAGTAAGAATTATATCTTGCTACTGGTCTTTGTTTATATCAGAAACTGTGATATCCAAAATTTTGCTATTTCATTAGTTTACTGAGTATAAGTCAAGAAACAGTCAATCATCTTTATGAATTTACTCGCTCTACTATTTAAATTACTCAATCATCTCTTCAGGACTTCCTGGTTTAATCTTAATTTAAGGTGCATTTCATATTCTGTTAAGCAGACAGAAGACTCTATAAGAATCAACTACAATCAAATCAATGTAGGGATCGAAGTTAAAGTATGTAGGGATGATTTTGCTGTAGAGGAAGTTAGAAGTATCTTTGATTTTGACAGGAATATTGGTAGCACTTGTACCTCTTATATTTGGAATCCATTAAATATCCTATTCAAACTAGAAGATAAATAAATCTAGGCTTTAGTCCATATCTATATTAGTAGCGTAAAATCTTGACTACGGATTCACATCAGAGACTATTTTAAGGATTTCCCAGTTACCTCTCAAAGGATCTGTATATTAATACGAACTTACTTTCAGGATTATAAGTGAAGTTTTAAGCTAAGCTTAAATGTAGGATTTATAAGATAATTAGACTTAGCATGATTTGGTATCTGTTAATATAAATTAAAAGCTAATTATGGTTTAAAAGACTTACTATGAAAGTCCTATTAGATAACTAGGGTATTTTAATATAGTAGATATCTAATAGAAGTAAGTGCTTAAAGTACTTCAATAGTTATAATAAATGCTTTTTACATTATGATGAGTATATAAGAAGGAATGCATTAATTGTTACTTTTTACATATCTGATTGAAAGGTAATTATATAAATGAAAGAAGGAAAGCCAAATTCTAAATTGAATGAAGTACTTATATGCATATATAGTAGAGATTTACCAAAATTAAAGTTAGCATCTTTCTCCTTATAGTTAACTACATTTTAACTAAAAATACTCAAGCTTTTATTTTTCTAGAATTAATGTTAGCATACTATATTAATCAATTTAACATAATAATTGCAGTTATCTGCTAATAAAAGATATACATATTGATGTTGAAATATAATAAGAAGCTAATTATTTGTCTTACTTTATTAATATTATAAAATATTTCAATATTTCAATTTTATTTTAAGTCTCTCATTTAGGTGCAAGGATCACTTGATACCAAGCTCTTGCCTTTGTATCATATAAATATAGCTCAGGTTTTTTCTCTTAGTTGTCAAAAATGTAAATTTTTCCTTATGTTTCAATTGGTTAAACTACATCATAATAATTCGAATCTCCTGGATATTTCTTCCCATGATTGTTAATTTTTTTATTATCAAATTGATACATAGCTTCATGCTAAGATCCACCTCTTGATCAATAAAAAAAGCAATTATAAGAAAACACGTAAGAAGAGTTCGCTGAACCTTTATCTTAAGTAGTAATTGAATGTTTCTACCAACTATTAGTTTACTCATTGTAAATTTAGATTTTATCTTGATTCCAACCTGCGAAAACAACTACCTGATATTGGTCAAAATCTCAAGAAGCACCAAAAGTAGAAACTGGAAATGGAATTTTTTTTATGGTTCCCATCGATTTCTTACCTCTTATGTCGAAAGCTTCGCAATCCTCTAAAGTATTTTCCTCTTAATTAAACATGTACCTGTTTTCCTCTGCTGAGCTTCCTGAAATTATATAAACGAGTTTCTTTCTATTATATACAGTTCTATGTCACTTTCTCTTTTATCCCATACTAAAGTTGTATATATTTTATCCCCTCAATATATCAAACCTATAACCTAATTAACTATCTCCTCCACTAATTATTACCTCTGAAAGGCCAGTTTACTCAATTTAGGTAAATGATTATTGTATAGGGTATAAAAATAAGCTAACTTACTTACGAAATCCTTTCTGTAGATTTGCTCCTTCTAATATATTTGAATCACATTACATTGTGCAATAATTAAATTAATAACTCAAGTTAGTTAGAATTTCGTACTTACCAACCATAAGAGATATCTATCCCAGCTTGTGTATTGTTTTTTACTGTTTCATTTCACGACATAAGTGTCTTAAATAAATGAACTTAGTGAAGTATTGCTCTTTAGTCTGCATTTTTAATTTTTATTATGTTAACTTCGTCATGCTATTAAGAAGCCTTGTTCTATAATAATTTTTATTTATGTAGAAATTAAATTAATTTATGAAAAGAAAAACTTATTATGCTTAAGTGAATTTGCTTATTCAAAATTGTATTTAATCAGAAATTCCTTTTTGATAAATTTTTTAAGATAAAAGAATAAATTAGAATGATCGTTACCACCTAAAGTAGTCTATAAATTTTTTCTTGCCCTTAGGAATTGGATTTTTTATATGCTTGCCAGAATCTATTGTATTACAAGTATTTCCATATGGACCTGATTTGTTAAAATGAGAAAAATGGTCTGCTTCTGTAAGTTTATCGCCACACAAGTTGCAGAAATTAGTTTTTCCTTAGCATTTACTACTTGAACAGTATAGAAAATTGCATCCGTCTAGCTTTTCACTTGGCATTTTGCAAACTGGACAATCTTTAATTCCATGCTTTTTTTTGTATTCTTCCCATTATCCCTCATCTTTGTCTCAAGCATCTTTCTGCTTTTGCTCTTATTAATACTACTAGCAAGTCATTTTAGGATGTGCTCCTTTTCCATTACATTGCGGACAATATTTTTCTTTACACTTATTGCAGATGAATTCCTTTGCGTCTCTTGCTATAATCAAACCATTTTCACATCCCGGAGTAGGGCACCATTTTAATCCCTCCATGTCTTTAATTAACAGATAAGAATATTATGCAAACATATCCTTACACAGTTCTTAAACAGCGTTAGTTGGAATTGGAGTTTTGCAGTTATAGCAGCAAAGCTTTTCCTCAGAAACTTATCCTGATTTTATTTGATTTTCAATATACGAAGTCAAGCATCCTCCACATTGCTAGAAATTGCATTATTCATTCATACATTTGTAAGAATTATCCGTAAGCCTAGTTTCCATGCATAGAGGACAACTGAAAGAGGGTTTTAATATATTTGCATCGAACTCTTATATCTAACCTAATAATTTCTCTTAAGCTTTCTCTTACTCTAGTTTCAATTACTTTTATCCACCAAACGCCTTCTCTATTAATTCCTGCCTAATTGGTTATCCACAATTACATGTTATTTTATCAAGATCATATGGTTGGATTGAACCTTAAGTATCTCTATATGATTTATCTTTCAAGCATTCAATGCAATAATAACATACTTGACATTCTGATTATTCTAACTATACTTACTCGAAATTTTTAGCACATATTTAGCATACCATTTTATTAAACTACTAATAGAAAAAACTTTCCTATCCTCCAAAGGCCTCATATATTTAAAACTCTCCTATTTCTACACCACTTAGACACTTGATATTGTATTATTAAATGAGTAAGGTTTATCTAGTATCTTGATTAACTTTCTCTTATAGATGATAATGGCAATATATATGCTGTTCAGGACAGTTGCATGCTAAAAGGTTATTTTAATCACATTCTTAACACATTTAGCATTTTATGTTTACCATAAATCCTTTATATAGCAATAATTATCTATTTTACCTCAATTATTGGGATAGTTAGTCTAAGAAGTTATATATTTGACTCTCGCTTATATTATTCTAATTTTTGCTTTCTATGGATTATTATAAAAGACTTATTTTCTGTTCTAGTTAATTTCAGTGAACCTTTTCCATTTAATTTGTCTTTTTATCAAAATTAATAAGTAAATTAATAATCTAATTTGTAAAATATAAATAGGATATGATGTGATTGGGTATAATAAAGATCTAAGTTCTTTGATAGATAACATTGATACAGTTTCCTATATTATAGAGATATTAGAATTTTAGGTTAGATTTATATAATTTATTCCATTTAAATTGCATTTCTTTTTGGTCTCTTCGCTTTAAAGCGAATCATTTACTCTTGTTAGCTATTTCTAAAGATTATGTAATAATACCTTTATTTAAGTACTCAATCAGAAAAGGATTAATTAAACCATGCTTTCATTAAAGTCAGTCATTTTCAAAGAATTATCTACAAGCTTTACTGATTTTCTGAGTATTCTAAGTTTAGTCTTGGAGTAACTAGTTCATTAATTAAGTTAATAATGAAGAGGTCATAATGAAGCTGCCTCTCTCTAGGTATGTTTACATAATATTTTACAAAGTACATTCTTTTTGTGCCTATTATAAGATAATAATACTCATTATTTAGTTAAGTCATTACATGAATCTCTCAATTACTATACCTATTAATAGAACTTTTAAGCCTTCTATAATTCTTTGAATGGTATCATAGATTAGATAATTTACTTATTATTACAGATAATTTAGTTGAGTGAATATTATACCAACAAATCTTTAAAACTACTTCTAAGTAAATTCTTTTAATTAATTAAAAGCCAAAATGAGAATTAAAAATTAAGTGCAATTGCTTTCCTTCTAGTTAACTAATAATTTCAAAGCATTTTAGGAATTTATACTTAAAATTAATCTTCAATGCTTTATAAGCTATTATTAATTAGATGTATATAGTGTTAGCTTGCATTAATTGAATTAGTATTATTCTTCTAATGCTGCGTATATAAACAAAATTACTCTTTACTGCATAATTAAAATAGATAAGTTTTGGTATTTTACATGAATTCAGATAAAAAGATTAACGCTTTTAGTTTTCAAACTTCTAACCTAGCATTTATATGATTCTATTTAAGCTTCAGATATAAATTATATTTACTTTTTGCTTAGTAATCAACTGATAGCATGAAAGCAATCTCATATACTAATATCCTTTTTTAATATTTTTGAATTGAAAATACTTTGCTAGTTAGAGAAGAGTTTTTAAACCTTTTATAGTTATATAAGTATCTTTGATTACTTCTATTATTATATTAGCATTGAAAATTAGATAAAATCAATTAGCTATTATTATATTCATAATGCTTGCTTTTAAAAGATTATGGGCAGTTCTCTATCTATATGATATGTATTTAATTTGGTTTTGATGGATTTAATGAGCAGCTCTATTGCTTATTTACTAAAAGTAGAACTTATTGGAATATTTAATCTAATATACCTTATCTTTTTGAAATTTAAGTTAATTAATATATCAATAAGTAGAATGCTAGAGGTACTAAGACTTTATACTTACAGAGAGTAAATAAAATATATAGCAAAGATTAAGATAGCAAGGTTATTAAGGATAGAAGGAATAAGAGAGGAAAAAATGATTATTCTTCTTTAAAGTGTTCTTAACTGATTATTTTTATCTAATAATTAGGGTAAATCAAACTACTTTCAAACAACAAGTAGGAGCTTTCCAACTTGAAGGAGTCATAACTTTTCTAAATATCATTTATTTGAATTGTCTACATTTAAGCATTTTTTATATTCTGTAAATTAAATTCCACTTTTAGAGATTATCCTACTAGCACATTGCACATTAAGGCATGAATATTCTGACTTTCTTAACTATCTTCAATCTTTGTATAGAGTTAATGAGCTCAAATTTCTTAATCCTCACATACTAAAATTTACTACATAAATCGATCATCTAATCCTAATGGGTTATTGAATATTTCTTTAATGCTAGCTTTATTACTCATATAGAATAATAACTCTATTTTAGTAGGACTCTAATAGATATGATCAAGCTTTTACATTTCACTTACAAATTAGTTTCAACATTTCTAGATATATACATATTTGAATTTAATTATCACAGCTTAGGGCTTTTCTTTAGATAGTTTTTCTTTTAATTATCTGTAAGTTATGTTTTCAAGACTAAGATCTCATTTTATAATATTCAATTTGTTTTCTTTACAGTAACAGTCAGGGCATACTCTTTCTCTTAAACGAATGACGAAATCTTATATGCATTCTTAATGGAAAATATGCTTGCAATCCATTTCTACTACGATTTCCTATTTCAAAAATCTGTATTAGTTAAATTACCCTTTTAAGCATAAGCATATCTGCTTCTATTGTAGAAGCTTACAATCTTGCACTCTCATAGATGGAAATTCAGGAATTTTAACATCCTCTAATTATATCTTTTTAACACCTTTATTCTTCTAATTCTAATTAGAAGGAGAATTCAGATCCTGAGCAGAAGAAACTTAATGTTAAAAGGAATTTTCTTCAGTATACTTCATCCCATTTTCTCCACCTTCTTGTACAAAATTAGCCATCTTAATAGTATAAAAATGAGCTTATCGAGTTCTTTAGTTCTCATTTTGCTTCTTCTGCCTAGTTCTCTTAACCCAGATATAAGCAACTGCAGTACAGAGTAAAATAAAGAGCAGAGTTACAATAAATATTATTAAAATTTTCATTTTAACAGATATTTAGTTATATAGGCAATATTCAAATATCCCAACCTTAATTATCATTAGCAGGATACTACTTATTGGTATCAAAGATGATAATTAAAAAGAGTATATTAATTATGTAACTTCTAATATAAAGTATGTCTATCTAATATTTGTTTGCTTTAAATACTATGCTATTTATATCCTTCCATTTTATGCTACTACCTAGTATTATTCCTTCTCATTAATCCCTTAGATTTAATTTGATATTATCCTATCTTTTTAGATTAAATCTCTACTATTATTATAAACTAAATGTACACTACTACTTATATGTTAAGCAAACGCAAATAAAGAGAAAAACAAGAAGCAAGATATTAAAGAATAATTTGACTCAATTTTCTCTTAAAGAGATTATAAAAGCAAGCAGAATAAGCTAAGTATTATTGATCTAATACATTAGTTTTTGCAAGTATAACATTAAGCCTAGTATCTGCTATTTTATTACTTATATCACTTTGTTAGTCTACAAATAGCTTCTTATTAGTTCCCATAATTTCCAAGATAATGCTTATCAGTTAATTGCTAATAGCGTTTATTAAAATATTGTCAAACTAGGAACAAAAAATTCCATATTTATTAAATCAAATCTCTTGCTGCTAGAAAAGCAGCTTGTTTAAAATTGATTGATACAGTAGAGAAATAATCTAATGTAAACTAACCTTATCACTATTCAAATAAGGGATGCTTAAAATTTCCATAATTGTTAAAGCAATTGCTGCCTATAAATTGTCTTTATTGCTTCCTAATAAGAAGGATATATCAGGGTGATGAAATATAATATAATGAGATAGCCATATAGGTGATATATTATTAGCAATAGAAATCTAATAATTATTAAAAAATTAATGTCTCAAAGTGTCTAGATCCTATCCCAAGATAGTCTATCTAAATTAAAATTGTAAATGTAGGCCTCTTGCTAGGATTTTTGTATGAAGACATAAATATTTTGATTATGAATATATGGTTAATAGTTAGGGTAGTTTTGATTCATTATGCCTATCTGATGTCCAAAAGTGCTTATATTTTTGAAATCAAGCATTCAGTTTCATTAAGACTTCATTGATAAATCAAAAATGAAGATACCATTGTAATTATGGATAAATATAGATTGGACTATCTATGTTTGTTCTGGAATTACTATACTTGAAGTTTGTCATAAGTTTGTCTTTGGGGTGTAGATTTAAATATTCTTTCCAAAAATAAAATCTCTAGTTTGAAAGCCCCCTGAAATGTATAGAATATTGTGGGCAATAGAAGCTCCATTACCTCTTACGTTGCAGGGCATACTACTGGAAGATTTTTAATTCAAAGATTTCAAGTTAAAAGTTTCACAGTCATGTGGTATTTCATCTCCATTACCCCCAATAATAAATATAGTCATGTCTTCATCAATTACCATTTTAAAATGTTATCTATTAGATATCATACCATACTAGCTAGTTTTTTTCAAATTAAGACCACTATATTACATGCCTTTAAGCTTAAATAAACCAATAGCTTAACTCTTCCCATTACATATACTTAAGTGCTAAGCATCAGTCTATAGTAAGAAACAGTTCTGGAAATCTTATTCTTATATATCTTCACAAATAGCATTAAAAAGGCTTCCATTCCGAATATTATAAGACTTTATATCCTTTTGACTGCCTTAATTGATAAAAAAATATAACTTTTAGCTATAGCAAAGATTCGGTAGAATTTCGTATTTACTTAAGAGCAAAGGCAGCTTCGAAAATAGCGTCGATAATAACGAAGAATCCGTCTTAATTTTCTACTTGCAATATTTTCTCAGAACTAAGAACTATGTGAATTAGGTTTCTTTCTGATGTATACATTTGGTTTAATCTTGCCTTATCATCTACATTATTTTACTTTAATTAGTAATTATCTAATTCTCTTATAAAGCTTAATGTACAACATCCTATTTATGCTTCTATTTATATATTTGCTAAGATAATACAAGCTAGTCTATTACTAGGCTAAAGCTAAATGTTTTAATATACTTCATTGCATGTTCTATTTAACTTATATTAGTGGGCAATATACAGTATTAGGTTTAATCTATATCATGAAGAGATACAAGAAATACATACTTCTATTAAGAAAAATAGGAACCTTTTTGAAATTAACTACTCAATTGTCTTTACCTAATCAGCTTAGATAGAGTAAATAAATAGTCCTATAGTATAAATGAATTTGAAAGTGCTATAACTTATGATATTTATTGCTGTCTTATGTTGCTTGCTTCTTTAATCTGGAGATTTGTTATTTTTCTAAATACTTGAAGCTAATATAATTGAGATGGTAAGTAATTCAATATGAGATGTGTCTTTAATGCTTTAAGTAAGCTAATTATCCTACTAGTTCTATTTATATCTTTAACACTTAACTTAATGCTTGTTTAGATAATCTAAGAATGGAAGAGAGAAGAATAAGAACTATGATAAGTAATATATAGTAAAGTATAAGCTCAAATCCTTGCTACCTTGATATATGCAAGTTATCTAATATAAAGTAGAAGGTAAATATACTAAAAGAATTATAACTTTAGTATAAGGTGAGAGCTTCATATCTTGCATATAGATTAATTTCATAATTAGAAGGAGGAAATAAATAGAAAAGGTTTTATAAAATAAATAAAAAGAAAAATCTAAATAGAAATAATGAAATAGTTAGTTAATACTGCTTTATCTCTAGTTTACTAGTTTTTATGTGTTAATGATTGATATCATTATAATAGAGTGTAACTAGTTAGTATAAAGGCAGTTCATTATATTTAATTATAATCTAGAAACTTTGTTTATAAAGTTAATTATGGAAGGAAAAGTAAAACCCTTTTACTCACAAGAAAAAGAATAATGATAAGAACTCAAGTATCTCTCAAACTCAGAAGGATCTTCAATCTAATCATACCAATAAAATTTGAATTAGCATATAGAAACTCATGACTTCCAGCAATCTAAAAGTGACTGAATCTACAGATAAATCGCATTAGATATAAAAAAGTTCAGCTTTTAGTAATTAATTACCAACTTTATTATATCAGGATCCTTGTGAGTATTTCAGGTAATTTTAAACTACTTTTGCATTTAAATTCTGTATACTTATCCTTTTAAGTAGAACGGAGATTTAAACTAATTCGTATTTATCATAATTTACACAATACTCACCAGTTTTACTCTATCAATACTATTTTTTTACTTTAGCTTTTCACTACTTTACACTTATGGTAGAGTAAGAAGGAATTCAATCTATAAAGTTGTCTATAATTAAGAAGGTTTTGTGTGCCAGTACGAAATAAATAAAGATCCTTTGAAAGTTCAAACGATTTTGACTAGAATCTAGAAGATTTCCTGTTCTCTATAAGTGTAAGCTTTAACTATAGAATTCTTATATTGTTCATGGTATCATGAAGTATTTACTATGTATTTAAAGCTAAATAAGGCAATTTATCAGATTTTATTACCTTTATTTTATTATGCTACTGGGGTGAAATAGCAGCATTGACAGTGCTTATCGTTTTTATAGTTATTATATTTTATTAATGCAAGTCATTCTCAAGGATTTTCATTTCTATTTACTTTATTTCTCTAGATTGTCTCCTTTAACTCTACATCAGTTTGAACAATTAGCTTGATCCTATATTGGATTGGAAACTTTTTAACTCTATATGAACTAAGAAAGTTAAGACCTTATAAGCTTTAAGCATATATTGCTATACCACATTAACCTCTTCTGATGCAATCAATAATAGCACAAAATCTTTTAGAATACCTTTGAGAAAGTTAGTGCCTTGTAAAATAATGTGGTTACATAATATTTCTTCAAATATACTTTAACCAAAAAATTAAGCTTAAAGTTATTATACATCCTATATATAACAATAAGATTCATATTCTTTATTATACAGAAGAGGCTTATCTATAGTATTCTATCTGATTAACTATATTAGCAGATAATTAATTATTAGTTTTAGTATATATTTAATAGATTTTTCCTTATCTTGCCAATTTTTAAAATAGAGAAGAATATCAGTGAAGAAAGTCTTTAAATAATACTTTTCTATTGGCTAGTACATCTTTTTAGCATGCATATAGGATAATTATATCAAAGCTTTTTAGTTATTTTATTTATAATAGCCTTAATGTTATTATGATATTGCGTTCGTTATACAGAGGTAACTTATTTGAAAGTGCAATTAACATCTTGTGAAACATTTTTAAATAGGAAGTAGTTATAATTAAAAATGCTTGCTTAAAGATATGATAGTGGTAAATTACTGTTTCCCTTAGCTTAAAATAACAGATATATTTTACTAAATACATATACAACGTACTCTACTTTTAGAATAATTAAGAATCTTTTCTTTTATTCAGAAACCTAGAGTAGTAGTTAGTAGATTTAAAATAAGACAGAAAGTAAGTAAAATAAGTAAGATCTGGTTGGATTTAAATTTTAGAGTTGCTAAAATTCACTTAAAAATACTCAGTTAACTAAGAAATTTTAACTGCATTTATTAAAATTTATAGGTTCTCCTATGAAATCAAATCTCCTTGAACAGAAGTTGGCAGAACTAGAGGAAAATCATTATTTGTCCGCCAAGTTGCATCACTCCAACTGAATATTACCCATCATCTTAAAACATCTGAAGTTGTATTTTCAAGCTTCTGCCACAATTAAAAGGTTGATTAGTTATCTACCTTTATTTTTAGTCATCAAATGAAGTGGAGGTATAATCTCATTCCTTGGATTTAGCTCTTAGTTTTAAAGGCTGGTTTTAAATTATTCGTCACAAGAAATTCTCTCGCTTTAAGATTGTACATATTAGGATCATAGCCTCTTTAGGATTTTAGATGAAAAGCTTTCCATACGTTCATTAAGATTAGCTTTCATTCTAGCAGTTTTAATTCTAATTTTCGCTTTTCTTAACAACATTCTTTTTAATTTTTTGTATAATTTACTAATCATTCAACTCTTTAAAGGGTGACTTAGGCTTGAAAATAAGTAATTGCAAAGGATCATTTTAATTAGTTAACTGCTCTAAACTTCGTCTAAATTACTTTAACTTTTAGTTCAAAAAAATAGTGTAAACAGCGCATCTTTCATCTTTCACCTTCCTTTTGATGCAATTTCTCAATTCTTCTATTTCTTCTTTATCAGACATTCCAAGCTTCTTTATAGTTATTTAAAATACCTCTTAGTCTATATTTTGCTTTGTCTATTTCTGCTTTAATTTAGAAAGTGAATTCATTTTTTACACACCCCAAAATCATCCTAGTTTTATATAAATAGGTAAATCTGTCTTAAACCAAGGATGCTACTTTATCTACTATAAAGTGATTCTCATCATTGGATCTGCTACTAGAATTCTTTGAATTAAATCACGTGCTAATTCAGAGAAATAATAAGGAATTGAATATTTAGCTGCCTTTATTTTTTATAGTAGAAGAGGATAAGATTCTTCATCAAATGGTAGACAACCTGCTAGTAGAGCATATAATATCACTCCCATTGATCAAACGTCTACCTCACAACCGCAATATATCTTTCCTGCAATAATCTCAGGAGCTGCATAATTTGGACTTCCACAAGAAGTTTTTAAATATTCACCTTCTTTAATCAAGTTACTAAGTCCGAAATCAGCCAGCTTTAATGTATTTTCATCTAAGAGTAGTAAATTTTCAGGTTTTAGATCTCTGTGAACTACTTTATGCTAATGGCAATACTCTACACCCGACACTAACTATTAAAAAAATAATCTTGCTTCTGGTTCATTCAGCCTGCCCTTCTTTTCAATAAGATTATACAATTCTCCTCCTTGAAGAAGCTCCATCACCAGATAGATTTCATTAATACCTTAAATATGTTCAAACAGCTTAATAATATGAGGATGATCAAAATGAGTTAACACCTTGAGTTCTCTCTTAATCCTATCATTCATCTTCTATACCTTCATCTACCTCCTTGAAATAATCTTAATAGCAACTTGTTCTCCAGTAGTTTTATGTGTAGCTACTATATGCAGATGTTAAAATAAAATTACATTATACTTTCCCAAAAGTTCCTGTTCCAATTACTCTTCCTAGTTAATAATTTCCAATCTGATTCTTTTATTTCATTATTTTATTTGGAATTATTTTACAAACCTAAGTTAAATAAACTAACTTATCTCCTTTTAAATCCCTTAAAAATGGATTTTCTTTCTTATATTAATCTCTCTTTTCTTTACTAGTTGCTAGGTATCTTCCAAGAGTATTTTGACTTGTAGATATGATTAAATCAGCTAGTTCACACTCTTGAAGTACTTGAGTATGCATAATTATATTTTAAAGCTTGCTTAAGATTAGAAAGTAGATAGAAGTAGGAAGTATAGATTCGGAGATGTAGAGGGTAGGATGGTAGTAGTGGTTTAACTATAATTTATTTAAAATCAATTTTATTTCTACTTTTTATAAATGGCAAGTAAGAAGCCTCAGTACTATTCAGAGTCCAAATATAAGGACTAAAGTTTGGGAAAATAAGCTTAAAGAGGAGCTTCTCCCGGACCTTCAAAGAAGAAGACCTATGAACGTCCTGGATTAACTGAGGATGAAATTGAAGAAATAAGAGAAGCTTTCAATTTGTTTGATACAGATGGATCAGGCACAATTGATCCAAAAGAGCTAAAAGCTGCCATGCAATCACTTGGATTTGAGAGTAAAAACCCAACTATTTATTAAATGATTGCTGATTTAGATACTGAGGCAAATTAAGGAGGAATAGATTTCGATATGTTCCTCGATGCTATCACTGCCAAATTAGGAGACAAAGAAACCAAAGATGGAATATATAAAATTTTCAAATTATTTGATGATGACAATACTGGAGCAATCAACCTTAATAACTTAAGAAGAGTTGCTAAAGAACTTGGAGAAACAATGAGTACAGAAGAGTTAAGAGAAATGATTGAAAGAGCTGCTTCAAATGGAGAAGAAATAAGTTTTGAGGATTTCTATACAATTATGACCAAAAAGGCTTTCCCATGAAAAAATACTTTAAATCAATTTATTTATAAATATAGCCAAGCATTAAGATAGTCATTTAGGCTTCCTTTTTATCATGTCTCAAACATTTACTCTATAAGTTTTATAAAGAGTTGCATTTATAAAAATGCAATACAAGATGCTGATGCATTATAATGACATAATAAGTCAGCTTTTGTATCAGTAAGTTAAAGATGAATCTTTGTTTTTAAATATTATTAAATATCAATATCAGTAACCATATGAAATTAACTATTTAGAATATAGTATTCTAATAAATAGTCTAAGAAGAAATAGCAAGCTAATATCACAAGATAGTTAAAATAATATAACTTCAATGATGTACCCATATGATTAATTTACTTTTAAAATTAATTTTTTAAATTGAACTATTTCCATATTTTAACTTTACTCTAAATTATTCTTATGTTATATAAAATGCTTTTATGTTTAAATCCTTTAGGCTAGACTATTAAATCCATTGACAGATATGAAGAGTTTGTAATTATGTATATTTGACATTAAAGTATCCATATTAGCTTTTGAATCAAATCTGGAAATTCCTGATCCATTTTTAAATGATTAGCATTCTCTAAACTGTCTCTATAAGAGAGAAAAATATGGATAGTATAAACATTTCCTGCTTGATCAATCTATGAAATGTAAATAGTTTTGCAGCTCATAATATTATTCACTAATATAGAGGCTCCAGTTAGCTTTGCAATATGCATTAATGCCTATTACCACTCTATATTTATAAAGTGAGAGCTTAATTAGTATATTTCCATTTATAAGTCTAGTAATAAGAATATAATTCATATTTAAAGTACATTAAAATATCACTTTATAGCAACAGTTAGAAGTGAAAGTTTGAAAATGTATAGTTAGCCAATATAAGATAATAAACTAAGTATAAAATCTAAAATCACCAAGTAATTCTATTTATAACTTATGGATTCAATAATAAATCGTTATCTTAACCATTTAAGTAAATCCTCTTAAGAAAATAGTTCCTCTTATTAACCAAAATAGGAATAAACTAAAGGTTTAAATTAATTTATTATGCTTCTCTCATAAAAAATAAAAGATATGTAAGTATGGTTACATACCTTTAAAGATTAGATTCATTAAGATACAAACAATAGAAAAGTACATACAGTGGAAAATTAATGTAGCTAGAATAATTAATAAGGAGATACTAAATAAATAAAAAGGAATAAAAGAATGTTATATGTAACCACTATAGCTTTATTTAAATTATACCTTTAAATATATTAACCCAATTAAGTTAGTTAATACTAAATGAACTTTATATTTAATCACTAAAATAAAAAATAAAAATTGTTATAAAGAAAAATAACTGGCATTAGATACTAAAACTGGACTGCTTATCTCTAGTATTATATCAATTTATAGAAAATAATAGAAAGGTATTTACATTATAAATAAATAGAAGCTAGCTTGTAATATTATATATAAGTTATTGTTAAGTTTATCCTTTAATTTCTATTAGTTATTTTATCGTTTAAATTAACTTGTTTATATCCTTTCAATCTTATCTTCGAATAAACATCCAACTATAGTTTCTCCTGGATCGGGTTTTAATTTTTAGTTTATAGTATGATAGTCTTTATAAGGCTTTATAATGCTTCTAGAAATATATGAAAAGATAGATTTTATGAATTAATGAAGAGACAAAGTTATGTAGTAAAGTAGCAAGATAAGAGGAGAGTATAAGATTGATGAGTATATTGAATTAATTTATTATTAAGTATTTAAATAATATCTTCAATCAAGACTACTTATTCTCCTATTCTCCTTCTACTTTTTCTGCTTTTTTAGTTTCTTCTTGAGGTTTAGGCTTCATATATCCAACTTTAGCTGGTCTAAGAACTCTGTCTTTAATCATCCAACCAGTTTGTAGAACATGACCAATAGTTAATGGCTCCAACTATGGATCTTCCATAAGAAAGATTCCTTCGTGGAAATTTGGATCAAATTTTTCTTTCATCGGATTATACTCCGAAATTTAAAATCGTTCGAAGATCTTGTGAAGTCCCTTCTTGGTAATGTCAACTCCTTCCCAAAGCTTGAGAACTTGATCAACAGAAACCTACTCAGATTTTGATTGTAAATCCTACAAAACTTTGACATCAACTGACGTAAGAGCTCTTTATAAATTATCACTGACATCAAGAATCTACTTGGCAAAGGAAGAAATAGCGAAATTCTTAATTTTTTCTTATTCTTACTTCATCCTGCTAATTATATTTGACTACTCAGCTACAGCTCTAAGCAACTAATCCTTATAATTATCTTGCTCTTTTTAAAGCTAAGTATTCTTATCTTAAAGTTCTTTTTATTACTTTTCAAAAGCTGTTAATTTTGTCTATGCCTCCTATAACAATTTTTTTTGAGCAAGTATTTCATCAGATTCCTTGGGGGCTTGAGTTTAAGCTTCAGGTTGGGTTTTAGGTGCCTCTTGTTCAGATTGAGTAGAGGTTGCTTAAGAAAACTACTAAAAATTAGCTTTGTTTAATTTAACGAAATTTCTTACCAACCTTCTCAATAACATTTTAAATATCCCTTTAATTAGAAATTTAAACCTTTTTGTTTAATTCAATACTTAGCATTTACATTTAATTACCACTTTCCTCATTCGCCATTTTACTCTTCACTCCTTGTTTCATCTTTCGCTATTACATCTGCAGGTTTCATCAAATTAATTAGTAAATTATATGAGTAGAAAAGCAAAATATAGTGATAAGGGGGAAATAATCTGATATTAATTACATTCTTCTTTTAACCAAACTTAGGATAAGCTTTAGAGAATGTCAGATATGAGCTGCTTGAATAAAAGGTATTATTTAATTAAATGATAAAAAGTCTAATAAGATAAAGAGAGAATCAATTAATCTACTCTTACCATAAAAGCCATCTTATAAAATCTTCTATTAGCTCTAGTTACTAAATTCTATCTCTATATTATATTAAAAGTACTTAAGATATTTCTTAACGGCATTTATCCAGAAAGCCTAAATGCTGATTATTTCTTGCTTTATCTATAAATCTATTAGCTTAGTTAAATGTTTAATCAAGGTAGTTGGATTTAGACAGAACTAAGCTTGATTTATTTAAAAAGGTTATCTTAATTAAGTGATGTAAAGGGTATAATTAGAGAAGTAATGATAAAAGGAACTGACAATTTAAACTTATCCTTAGAAGCAATGCATGATTGCATAGAAGGATATCAAATACTAACTAGAAGATATTTAATTCATAGAGCTGAAGAATTTTCTCACTAATTAAATCCTTTTAAGTTAATTAGAATCAGCTATGAAGTTCTTTTAAAGACAGACTTATAATAAAGGATAGAGAAATAGTTATTGAATTAAATAAATATAGGTTGGCAAATAAAGATAATACATTAAAGATTTAAAATCGATAATAAAAAAGTAGTAAAGCTAATTTCTATCATTACTCCTAAATCTTCGCTTTCCTTGCTATCTTTGTCTTCATTTGTATTGTTGTTATTATTTTCTTCCTCTTAATTTTTAGTTTTAAATTCAGATTTCCTAATAGAACTATATGTAGGATTAGAAATAGATGTATAATAGTTGATCCCTACCGAAAAAATTATGTATTCTTTATCTTTTTTCAAATTAAAGAAAGTTGTAGTTGTAAAGCCATCCTTTGGGAATATTTCGATAGCTTAAGCTATTGCAAGTTTGTTATATGAATCTAAACCTATAACTATTTAATCTTCAGTAATGAATCTTCCTTATGTTTCCTCTTTGGCAACTATAATTGAATAGACTGTATCCCCTTATTATCCTTCAGTGAAGTTTAACTAAATTCATGTGTAGTCAATATTGATTATTTCCTGGTTATAAGTAGGAATTCTTTTCATGTTTTTGATGAATTATTTTACATTACTATATTTGTCAGTGAAACCACATGAAGTTCAATCTAGGTTTTGCTATTTATCTAAATAAAGCTGGAAGTTTTAGGCACATGAGATACAGGTTTCTGAATTAAAGTCATCAATAATATTTTTAGGATCCGCTATATTAGTCCCACTTGGATCACCTAAAAATAGCATAACTACTTCTCAAAGTTTTCCATTGCAAACGTTAGTTTGCAAATTTCTGATTACTCTATTACTACTTTCCTAAGCCTTGGAACTATTCTTATATTCATAAATCCAATCTTCTTGATATTTTATAAGAAGGATACTCCATTTCATGCTTTCTTGTAAAGCTTCAGCAATAATGCTTAATTAATAAACTTGAGGTTTTTAATCGCTTTCTAATAATACTCCGATAGGATAATCTTTTGCCTGTTAAAGAGTTCTAAAGTTTGTTATATTAGGCTCGGAGTAGTTTTTATTTAGTCCTTAAAAGACAACATACAAGCTATAGGGAGTATCTGCTCATAGTTTTTAAACTTAGATTTCATAATTTTGCTAGCTTTAATACACTATTAGTACTTAAGAATTTGCATATCCTTCCATTAAAAATGTTCCATAATCATCTTTAAAGTTTTGCTCAAATGTATTGAGCTGCTATTGTTTCCTTGTTTTGTTTAATTACTGATACTGATTAACCTTTCCCTCTTCTGAGATTTATCTTCTAGTTTTATAGAATATTTTAACATCTTCTCCTTCTTATATGTCTTCTCTTCCCTGAGGAAGAGCTACTGCATAAACGTATCCTGATCCGCTAGTAGCTGCATAAATAGACTTAACGCTGTACTATTTAATACTTTAAGTTGAAGAGTCTTTGGCTACAATGGGCTCAGCTACATCACCAAGAGTTGTAATTTTGACCTAAATGAATTTATTTTCTAGTATATAAGAATCTTAATTAGTGCCATCTAAAGACAATTTTATCCTAAATAGATTTCCAAGAGAAAAGTCCCAATTTATGATAGTTATTGTAAATTACTAAGTTTCTACCCATGGAGCAAAGTCTAAAGTAACAGGTTGCAACAGAACTGAACTTAATGAGTTCACTTTCTCTTAGGTAGGATAATTAGAGATAACATCTACTTCTAGTAAAAGAGACACGTCTTGAGCAGGAGGAATTGATATATGAATCTGAATAGGAATTGATTAGAATTGGCTTAGAATCTCTACTTATTCTTAAAATTGAAAGCTTCCTTATAAGTTATACTGTTAAGTGTTTAAAAATATTACTTTAGTAATCGGTAAATTTCCGTACTAAACTTAAGGATACTGTTAAGGAGTATTTCATATAATATATTTCACCTTTCCACCATCATCATTTTTAGCATTTACTCTAAAAGCCATTTTAAATCCATTTTTTTCTATTCTATTTTGCGAATTATCAATGCCCATAGAAACAAAATCTGAATCTGATGTAATGCTGATATAATCAATCAAAACAGGCATGTTGGTTGCATTTTGCCAGTTATCACCTGTTGCTACGTAGTAATTTGCTGATTACTATCCAGAATATGCATAAGCAGGGTTTTCTTCGTTGATAACTCTTCCTTTTTCATCAAGTATATAAATTAGCTTTAGTTTTTCAGAAAATCCTAAATATGAAGTAGAAACAACTTCATAACTTCTGGCATTAAACGTATTTAAGTTATCAATTCCATAGTTACTTTAAGCGTCCTAAATATGCATCGAAAATTTTTTAGAATACTTTTGGTATTTATTTCATAAGTTATCAGATTAATTAGTTGGAGTTTTGTCTATTAATTTTATATCATATGAGCTATCAGTTCGTTTTAAAGCATCATCAGGGTTAATTAGGTTTTTAAAGATGATTATATAATCTTTATAAGCTTCATTTTTGATTGAAGAGAAGTTTAAATTCAAATTAGACTAAAATTGAATAGCATTTCCTTTCCAATTTAATGAAGAATTGGCGACACAATCTGTATCTTACCCTATTAGTGATTTAGACTTTTCTAAGTCCAGAGTTTCCATAGAGTCAACTTCGTAAATATTGCATTTAAATTTTCTCAAATTATCTCCTTATTTGCTATTAAGAATAGGCTGAATAGAATATTCATCTGGTAGATAGAATATTATTTTTGAGTTGCTTCTCTGAAACTGCACGTTCTAGTTTACATTAGACAGAGTAGTTTAAATACTAAACCTCACTTGATAATTATCATAGCCTCTTAAGCCTCTATTTTCTTCACCTTCTTGAACATAAACCCCATGCAATTCAATCCAACCTGTTTAGATATTTCTAAACTGATTAATTACATAATAGACAGTTAAAGCATGCTCTTTAATTAGCTTTTCTTCCATCTAGTTTTCATCACTGTATAGTGATTTAGAGTCCATTATCATAACATAAAATTTAACTTCCTCTGTAGTAGAAGGATTAAAAATTTAAGGGATTGTGACTTTTATGTTACTTCCTAATTGAATGGTCTGCTGAATCGTGAGAGCGATTATATTTCTCTTAACTGCACATGAAAATCCATTAATCATTTTCGAGTCAACAATGACTAAGCATGATATGTTATAAATATCATTTCCATCATAATCGACAACATTTTCGTAAATATGCTGAGCGTTTCCTATAAAATAGTCAAAAAATTAAGTTGGAAACTAGAATCAAATTGATTAATCATTTAATATTTGCTGCTTTGCCTTTCATAAGAACGAATATATTGCTTGCTCTCCTACTATATTTGGCTCGACTTCAAGTTAAATATCATTAGAATAATTAGCCGCCTGCAAGATAACAGGTGAAAGTTAAGAAGTATATTATTTTTACTTTTCATCCACAATTAAGTTATAATATAAGCTTTAGCCTAGAAATATATCTTGAGAGTCAATTTTTTATGGATTCCTAATTGCCTAAATTAGTCACACGCTATAGTTTACGTTTGGGCTCATTGATTATTGTAATCTAAAGACTATAGTTTGCTAATTTATCTCGCAATAAGAAGCAAAATCTGTGTGACACTATTCATAAGTAAAATCTTGGCTCATTTTAAATGATTAAGGTACTTCTATTTCTATCTTAGGATAGTAGTCATCATCTATAAGTATCGCTTATGATGAATATTATAGATAGCTAGATAATTTGAATTTGATAAATAAATCTGACAGTAAATCATAGTTGCTTCTAAGTTAATTTGGAACTACTCTAACTTCTTAGATTTCAAATATCTAGTCAGTAACTTAAGTTATTATCATTCTTAAATCATATTAATTCGAGCAAAGGTCTGGTTGCCTATTTAGATCTTCACATTAGTAAACTAAAGATTGATTACTTCAATTACCGATAACATTGATGGTGTATAAAATGTGTTCATGAACTTATTGAAGATAATCAGGAACATCATAATTAATTAGAGTCTCCTTAAATTATATTAAAACTGAATCCTTATCTGAGTAATCCTTTTAAGAAGCACATTTAGTCTCTTATAATGTCTCTAGTTAGCATGGATCTCCATCGCCTATTTAAACCCAACCTGGAATAAAATATTTGGATCATTTCAAATGAAATAAGCAATTAGCACATATTGGAAAGTTATTCTCTAATTTCAATTTTAGAGAAATATCAGAAATTGATCTTTCCTTTACGAAGTAAGTACTTCAGGACATTTCTTCATACCCAGCGTTTTTGGAACTTACCAAGACAGAACTAAAAGTTCTACTTCCCTCTCCTTCAGTATATTCTTCATTACCACAAAACAAGGATACTTTAAAGCCATCATCAACTTTATAATTCACGTTTGTTTATTCTCCATAAGGAGCTTAAGCATCTTTTACATCTAAATCAATAGCCCAATGAGGTCACAAGTCAATATTTTTGTTATGATATGTAAGAGCTATATCCCATTCAACTCCTTAAGCATCTTTTAATTTTCAATGATCAAGGAAGGTTAAATTACTACTACTACTGTTTATTATTTAAGTTTTTTAAATTCAAGAAAAGTATCTTGGATAACTAACTAAGCACCAACTATTTCTCTAGAGGCCATAATAAGCTCTGTGTTTAACCTTAAGGTCTTATATTCCTCCATGTTCAAATTCCCAATCTAGCATTTACCATTCACTTATATATTTATCCTCAGTTGCATAGTATAGCCTTCCATATAAAAGATTATCCCAATAGTAAAAAGGACCATTATCTATCTCTTTTATTTATAAGATGGGTCTACTATACGATTTTAGTGTTTGAAGGAACTCCAAGGAACATGTAAGAGAAAATACTCTTTTGCTTATACTTTATGTTTTAATAGGAAAAATAACGAAATAATTATTAGGATCTTCACTAGCACCAGCAGTGTATGATTGGTTATAAAATATAGATATTTCATTGTTGCTGACTTTCATAGTAACTTAACTTTCATATGCGTTTTCTTTAAAGGGTAGAACTGTATTAATAGTGTCAGAGTTTACAGGATATTATTCAGAAAAGGCCTAGTCTAATCCAAAGTTTCCATCTTCCGTAAAGTAACTTTAAGCATTTTGGCACGTAATTACTTACTTAATTTCACCATATTCTGCGTTATTTTAAGGAATTTCTAAATCCCAAGTAAGTTAACCTTCATTATACTCTCCTTTATTGTTTCTAGTTGGAAGCTTAAGCCTACTTACCAAAAATTCTCAGTTACCATTAACTTATTTAGATCCAGGAATTAAGGTGAAGCACATATCTATACATCTATCATCTCCATCATTATCCTATGTAGTCACTTTAATCTAAATAAATTAGCAAGCAAATCTTTTATATTTATAAATGCCTTAATTATCAGGATCTTCTTGAATTAGGCATACTTCGTACTTATGCATATCTGGCTGATAAGGAGGAAATTTCGGAGTCCTAGAATAAATACTAGCAGTTTTAGGATTCAATTTATTAGACAAGGAAGAGATATAATAGCTAGCTCATTAAGGGTTATTGTTATTAAGTCTACTGATCATTAACTAGTTGCCATTAATGCTATATTTATAAATGTCAGTCCATTTATCTTAATTGAAGTGGTCTTCTTTAGTAATTAGAAGATTATTCTAGTCATCTCCAAATCATCAATAATCTTCCGAGTTTTCAAACAATATATATATGACATCTTGCAAGTTAAAATCATAATTATCTTATAAAGTACCTTCGCAAAATTGACCTATTCCTCTATTGCATAAGATTTGCCATTATGTTGCTGATCCTCCCGCATATGATAAAAATTTAAATTATAGTTAAGCATTTCCGAATAATTGCAAGTTTTGGTTAACAGAAAAGTAATTGCCTTCAAATTAAGAGAAATCATTCCTTTCTTCTATACTGTTATTATTGCTATCCTTTGATACTATCTTAGAGAAACATCCGCTATCCACTACTTTAACTTAAGTTCGGAATTTTATTTAAGTATTTTATTTTGTTGATTTAAACTCTCAAATTTTCAGTTGCTGGATTCCTGTTCAGTTACACTTCACTGCTTAGTTTATAGCCTCCAATCCAGAAATGAAGTAGCACCAATTATTAGTATCTGCTCCATTTTCGTTTGAAGGCCTAATTAAGCCTTTTAAAGTTACTTCTATACTACCGTCTTTGAAAACAGGATAAGATAAATCAATTTTGAAATCCACAAAAACAAGAATATTAGCAGGCATTTTATTTTTGATTCCAAAGCTTTAAAATCTATTAATATTAGAAAGTTCGCAATACGCATCAGTGACCTAACCATACTACAAGCTACTATATAAACTTTCCTCATCTGACTAGATTATTATTTCAGGCCCGTTTTCATATTAAAATTTTCTTGTCTTGATAGTAAAAATTAAATTCTTATTACTTGCTGCCACAGGAGGATTTTTAACGTTAAGTATCCTAAAAACCACTCATTTTTAATTAGGATCATTCTTTCTAGGATCTAGATTATTATAAAGTCCATATATAATAAGTGTGCTTTTCTCCCTAACCTCACAATCTATAATGTATTCCTATTTCCATCTATCGTTACTTACTGGCCATATACCTTTTACTTAATTTTCGGTTCATTTTTCATCTATTTATTAAGGAGTTCCATTTCCTAAAAATACGGATCTGCAATCATATTAGGTAACCTTACTTATGTCAAACAGTTCAGGAAAAATGATTATAAATTGGTCGTGCTTCCTTAATGGTCTAGAGATCTTCAGCTAGAACTCTAAAATAGTTTATTCATTAATTTTATTTTTGGCTGAAGTTGTATCTACCTTGCCATTAACTACTGATTCATAAAATTTTATCAATGAATACTCAAAAGGAGCAGGCTTAGGAGCAAAATTTATCTACCCAAAATGGAAATTAACATCTCTAAATTGTCCATCTTCTCATTATGTTCACAACTCAAATTAGTAGGTTTGACCTGAAGGATTTATTATGTCTTCAACAACAGCTTTGAAGCATCCTTGCTATAAGTTAATGATTTCTGCTTTGACAACTCCATTAGTATATTACTCAGGGAACTTAATATTAATAATCTCGCTCTCATTATGCTGTAAAGAGAAATAGAAAGTATAGGTAACATTCTACTCATCTTGGTTAGCTATAGAAGGAGATATCTAATCAATATACCACTATTTATTACAGTAAAGTACTCTATTAGGATTCAACCTTTGGCTTTAACCAGAACTCAATAAAAGGTAAGAAGCTACTTAAAGAAGTATATAAATAAATCCTTTTCATTACATATTTCTAGTATTAAAATCCATAGATTTGTCTTACAATTTTGTTAATTCATTTAAAATATAGTTATTAAACTTAAATTTATCTCTTATTTATATACTTAGGATACCTCAAATTTATAGCTTAAACTGAGTATCTAGTAATTATATTGCGATTAACTGATTTCTTATAAGTAGATCTTTTGATACTTATTATTAAAAAAGCTGGAATTTAGAGAAAAATATAAGAAAAGAGATTAAATAAAAGGTCAAGCTTGCTTCTCTTTGTATAAGTTGACTATTCTTCTATATGCTTTGACTGTTTCTATAAAAGGTACTACAACCCATACTATGTTTGCTACAATAAAGAATACCCAGAAGTAGAAAATATGCTTTAATGTGAAAATTCAGCATCCTTCTGGTGGACAAACATCTACGCATTTTCTCAAAAATTCTTATCCAGTAAATATTAAACATCCAAATGCCTAAAAGGTAAGAACTACTATAGCTAAGGAGTTCCCTAAGACTTCGCAGTTTTAGCAACTTTCTTCTTTTTAGCATTTCTTTTTGCAAAGTAATACTGCAGAGATAAGACATAAAGGAGCATACATTGTTCCTTCCAAGCAGCTTATCACAATTACAGTAGGGTCTCTACTAGAATATCTCTTATCCAATTCAAAATACATGTCTGCAAGAATTTTCGGATATTCTATAACTCCAGTAACGAAATCCAAGGCAAAATGGATCAAAATTCCATTAAAAATAAGTCAGAAGATAGAGAATTTATCCCCAAAACTCAATTGACTAAACTTCTTTTTATCTATTAAGGCCCAAACACCTAATAGTAGGATTATTACAGCAACATGCCAGATGATAACATGCACAATATCCATTTAAGATGTTTCTACCTAGTTTTAAGCTTAAAGCGAAGACATTTTTAAGAAAATCTAACTAAATTAAATAAAATAAGATATTAAATATATTAACGTGGTGCCACCTATTTAAGAATTACACTTAATTATAGTAAAATTTGGAAGCATTTAAAGTAAATATAAAGGAGATTAAAATATCACTAAGTAAAAGGCTTTAAGTTGTTACAGGCATTAAAAATAAAATTATGGAGCTTTGATTTTATTATATTATAGTAATAGATTAGCAAAACACTTTTTATTTATCTCTTTTTACTCCTTACTTTGAATTTACATTTTATACCTACTTTCATCAGATAAGAATGAAGAGATTTATAAATCTAATTTGATATAAAAGTTTTATAATTTTTAATTAAAGAAAGCTCTGTTTCTGCTACTTTTACTATTCGATTTAATTTTGCTATTCTTTTTCAAATAATAAAAGAGATAGTAAAGCTATTACTACTTAGACTGATAGCAGTTTTAATTTGCTAACATAGATAAAAGGAATTAAAAGATACTAAGGAGAAAATAGATTTATTACTCCTTTATTAGAAAATAATTAAAAAGGAGAGAGTCCTTAATTTTATCTCTAGAAAGCTATGATTTTTAATTATTATTCTAAAAGTTCCACTTAATACAGCAATATGACTAGAAGTTCTTTCAGCATGATAATGTAAATATGTTTTAAAATTAGTCATCAAGGATTGTTTTAATGGTCTAAGCTATTATTATCATAGGCTTAATTTGAATATATTTAAGTCATTAAAATAAGCCTATATACATTAAATCAGCTTAATTAAAATCATTATCTATTATCGACAAATATGTTAAAGCAGAAGACTAAATTAATTACAAAAACAAAATAACTCAAAAAAATAGGTATTATCATACAGGAAATTAGTGTAACATCTTAAAGTTTGGTTAAGAGAAATAAATTAAGGATCTTAAGAATGGATTTGGAACTCCTATAAGGAAGATTAAAGTGATAGGAAATAAAATTTAACGAAATGAATAAATTATATTAAGCTATTAAATTGTATTCAAACTAGCTATTTACTTATTTTATATAATATGCTTCTTCTATTTATATGCTTGATGGCTTTTTGTAATTGCTAATGAGAGAATTTCCCTCCTACTCTTGCACCCCCTAAACGTAGGTATAACTATGGAGCAGTTTTCAATAAAAAGCAGGGATATTTTATTGTTACTCACGGTTAAGGCGCAAAAGAGCTTTTTGATGATACTTGGATGTTTGATACGAGAAAAAATTTGTGAAGGTTTTTGGCTTTAAGTAATGATGAAATTCCATCTCCAAGGCATTCTGTTACATGTTAGATGATGGAAGCCACAAATGAAATGGTTTTATTCGGTGGTTATACTGAATATGGTCCTGGAAATGACTTATGACTTTTTAATATAGAAATGCAATAGTGAATTAAAATAAACGTTCAAGGAATATAACCTTTTCCAAGATATATAGCAAGTTCTTATATGACTTTTGATCAAAATTCAAATACTTATTTATTTTGGATTTTTGGTGGAAGAGATTTAAAAGGTGACTTGAGTGATCTTTGATATTTCAATTTCAGCTAGTGAAAATGGTATTAAATCGAGACAAGTGGATAGCATCCACCAAATTGTACTATTACCATGTTTATCGTTAATGATGATCTCGTAATACTTAGATAAACAGGAGAAATAAGAGACGAAACATATGAATATGATTATGAAACCTATTTCTTGAATTTAACAACTAGATTATGAACTAGAAAGATAATTCGTCCCAATCCAGGAAATCAGTATTTGACAGCCTCGACAGATGATCCAATTTCAAGGAAAGGATATGTTATTGATGGTTGGAGTGACACAACTTAAGATAGTGTAGACGAAGTCTGAGAATTGGATTACTCCAATTTGGAAAATCCAACTTGAAAGCTAATACTTACTAATTATTGGAAATTAAGACGAGATTCATTTTCAGCTTGGTTTTTTGAAAATAAGATATGAACTTTTGGAGGTTGGTCATATGTAGAGATTAGAAATGATATATCGATTTTAGATTTAACTAAAAAGGATCTGAAATGAGAAATTGCTTAAACTAGTTTTGATTCACCTGGACCCCGTTCATTCCATTCTATGAATATCATTTCAGACAAAGTATTTGTTTTTGGTGGGTAAAACGAAAAAAGTAAATATTTATTTGAACTTTGAGCATTGGACTTATAAAGATGAAAATGGGAATTTCCTACTTTATCAGGAGATATCCCATAAGCTAGATGTAAGCACGTTTCATTTGTAAATGGAAATTTTCTAGTTATTTGAGGAGGTTAAGGTAGCGTTTCATTACTTAACGATATGTATAAATTCAATACTTAAACTCTAGAATGAGAAGCTGTTGAGCAATATAATATTCCTCCAGCTAGATCAGGATCATGTGGATATTCGAGTGGTTAGATGCTTTATATTTATGGAGGGTAGACTTCAAACGGTTTAGTAAATGAGTTATGATAGTATAGTCTTGGAACCAACTAATGGTAATTGGTTTAAGAAGATATAGCAAATGCTCCTTAAGAAAGCATTTAGTACTGTAATATGTATATATATGATTAAAAGCTTTTTATCATGCTTGGTGAAGATGAATTATTAGTTGCCAAAGATAAAATATTCTATTTTGACCTTTAAATTAAAAAGTGAAGCTCATAAAATAGTGTACTGTAAAGTATATCAAAGGCTGCTGTCGTTTATTCTGATGAAAGAATAGTTACGATTGGAGGTTAATATTGGGGTATCTATGCAACAAATTTCTTTCTATAAGGAAATATCTTAAAAAATGAATGGATAGATTTGAATGAGGATATTCCAAAAGATCAGTAGATTAGTTTAATTTTTGGTCATACTGCAACTTATTTTTAGCGAACTATCTTAGTTTTTGGAGGAAGTTACGTGTTGTAGTAGTTTAGTCTAGAAAAAAGAGCTCATAATGAGTTTAAAATATTCAAACTTCCTAAAAAATGCTAAAAAGAAAATAGTTTCTGATGTTAATGGAAATGTAGTTATGGAACTGAATACAAAAATGGAGATTGTGAATTATGCCCTTTAGGTACTTATACAAACTCTTCTCATGTCTGTGTTGAATGTATGGAAGGAATGTTTAACTCAAATAAAGGAGCTAAATCAAGAAGTTAGTGCATACCATGCTAAGAAGGAACTTTTGCTGATAAAAAGGGCTCAGCATATTGTAAAGAATGTCCTGTAGGATTTATTTGTCCAATAGGTGCTATTTAGCCAACTTAAACATCACCTGTAGCAGTTCCAAACTCTTATTAACCGAACAGTTACCAATATAAAACGGAAGAAGTTTCTTAAATTAACTTGTATATAGAAATATCAGTTTTGATAGTGTTAATCATAACAATTATCTTTATCCTTTTATGGAAAAAAGGAGCTAAACACATTTAGAAGATAGACTAATTCGAAACTTAGCATAATTATGAAATAGGAAGTTCAATGAAACTTCTTAAAACTCCCTATGGAGGATTCTTTTCTATTATTTTTCTCATTTTGGCAATAATGCTAATAGGAATTACGCTATCATAATTCTTATTAAATAACGTTATTGAAAATAAGGCTTTAATTCCTTATCTTGTTATGAAGTAAAACTATAAGGATGATAATGCCATTTTTTCAAATATCATAGTAACTTTGTCCTTTGGTACATATTAAGGATAATGTGCAGCAGAAGGAAATATTGATGAAGAGGGATGATCAAAATGTAATTATTATATAACCTACTAAGCTACTAACTTCATATTAGACTAGGAAAATGGAAACTGAGGAGAACCTAAATGTAGAATTAATTAAAAAGTTTGTTCCGTCAAAGTTTAATGCATCAAATGCTAAATTTCAGAGGCACAGTCTAAAATGTTTTTTTCACTATAGGAAGAAGATTCATATGCTTCTTTTATTATTTACAATGTGACTTCAACTTCCTCAATACTAGATGAAGTTTCAAGTGTCAGCATTCCTGTATACCCCTAAAGCAATTATCTTTTCAGAGGATCAGGTTAAACTCATGTAGATATTGGAGCTATTTCGTCTGCCTTCGAAACAGAAGTACCTAATCAAATAAAATGGAACAAAAATACTGGATATCACGTGATGATCACTGGAGAAATAACTCCTGGTTCTTAATTTTTAAGTAACGAAGTTTAGTTTACCAAAAATCTTTTTGCCAGTATAACTTTCACTTTAAGTGACAGTTCTTTGTTAACCACCCAACTATAAAAATTCAATTCAATAACTTTAATAAGTTCTCTTCTAGGTTCTATTTTCGGTCTTCTGGGAGCGATTGGAGGAGTAATGTCTTTCGTGGAATAAAATTGCGAAACTATAAAGTCAAAATATTAAAACTGAAAGAGCAAATAATAAAAATTCAATTTTATTAATAAAATTTACTGGCAATTCGTTCAACTTGGTAAAATAACTCACACACAACTTAAAAAGGAAATTCCAGTAAGTCTAAAGATTTTATTATTACAATTCCTAAAACCTAATAGCTAAATTATAAAAATACAGCTGAAATGGAGAGAACGTGAACTTAACTAGAGGAAATTGATCGTGATAGCTTTCGTTAAAATAATAGTAACAAATAAAATGAAGTTTAAGATAAAAGTTTAAATATAGCTGAGGCTTAAATTTCAAAAGAGAGCAACAGTCCATACTCAGAGTTAAATATTCCTGATGAAAATGTTAATATAAGAGATTTATACCAAAGGCATAGTAATCAGTGATCTAATAGATATTTAAATACGAAGCTTATACTCATCATTTAAATTGCATAAATAAGGTAATTTTTTCAATTTTTAAATCAATGAATCTGAGACAATATTTGTAGATATTTTTTCTTTTCTCTTTACAACTATCTTACTCATAGTTTTCTTTTTGAATATTCAAATTAAATACACAGAAACATATAGACAAATATGCTCTTAAATAATTACTTAGTAATTCTTAAGTGTCTATATAGATTATATTTAATCAAATAAGGTTTATTATATTTCATTATGGTCAAAACACTGAGCGTTAGTTACTTCTTTTATTATTTCTTTTTTATTAGTTATAAATTAGCAATAATAAGCTTCATAAGCTGCTTTTTCATATAATTGCTATAAACCCAAGTTTACTTTTAAACTTTAAGTGGATTAAGCTTAAATACTTTAATTATATTCTTTGACTATTTAGATCCATAATGAACCTTTTTCTAGCTAAAACTAGATTGAAGTTATCAATTCTAATCTTAACTCCTAAATAGATACTTTAAAGATATATATTTTAACCAATTTTTCCTTTAACTATATGTGAAATATTGCTGGCTTTCATAATAATAATTATAGAACAAATGAAAAAAGCAAGATTGAAAACTTATTGATGAGCTAAATACGAAATAATAAAGCGATCGTTAATACCTTAATTAGAAGTAAGTAATTTAGCAACTAAAGGCTTCTAAACACTCTCAGCTTTAAAATTTAAATTGCTAAATGCTTTGTATTATAATGCTTCTATCACATTTATCTGATTTACTTAGTAGACTTTAAGCAATTTAAATCTAAACTATTAATACTTTTAAATTAGCAATGATAAATTAAACAATTCTACTATCTAAATTCAATTTAGTTTCCGAAAGAGTCAGAGCATTTATATCAGTTTAGAATAATAGATAATGCTTTATCCTTTCTAGCATTAATATTTGCAAGTATTCTAACTAATGAAATTACTAATACTAACACTTGCAACTATTATTGGCTTTCCATTTCTAGCACTTACAGCTAATAAACTAACTTTGATAGTATTAAGATAATAAGTCTATTAATAATTGAAGAGTGATCTGCCAATAGTTCTATGTCAATTGCTTCTTCACTTTAGTATCAAAGGCTTAGACTTATATAATTATAAATAATGCTTGTTATATCCTTTATTTAAGTTCAATTACTCTTTTTCTAAGTCACTAGACTGACTCATTTTTACTATCTATTGCTACTCTCTTCTAACTACTAAAAGATAGCTACTAAGTTATTATTTCTAATTAAGAACTTATACTGCCAATGAAAATGTGAGAAGAGAAGAAGAGAAAGTGAGAAATTGAAAAGATTTATAAACAGCAATGCTTCTTAAGCAGAATACTTAAGAATAGGTATTTATTTAAACTTAATAACTAGATCTTAAAGGCAGAAAACATAAATTATATAATATAGGGAGAAATGTTAGATAACTAAAGTTAATAATTATTTAAGCATGTTATGTCAATTGAAACTCTCTTTCAAATTTACGGAATTGTCTAAGCTAATATCGAAAAGTTCATTTTACTGATCTTAGTCTTGACTTAGTAAAAAGTTTGGGTCCTGAAAAACGCTGGATTCTTGATATAACTACTTTTCTAAAGAAGAATTTTCATAATTAAGATGAAACAACTAAAGGTAAAACTTACTTGAGATATCTCGTTTTAAGAATCATTTGACTCGTAAAAGTTTGCTTGGGTAAATTATTTAAAGTTATTTTCTTCAAGTTAAATTTGCTCATTTTTTTCTTAGGTTTCTTTATTAGAGTAAAACCTTTCCAAGCGTAGCCTGCTTTCCTGATTCTCTTTTAAAAATTTAATAATCTAATTATTCAAACAATTTACCAGATCCCTAAATTGCTTTTCTTCTTTCTATTACTACAAAAGAAGAAGTTCATAAAATGTTTCCTGACTTTTAGAAGGGCACGGTATGACATGAACTAAAATCTAGTAGAAGTTGTTTAGATCGCCTTTGCTTAAAATCCAATTTACGAGTATCTATTCAAAACTAAATCCATTTTGAATAACACTTTTAACAATAGACTTATTTTTTAGAAGATTTTAAATATAAGCGTTAATATCTATCATCATTTGAAGCGATATTTCCTATTTATAGTCTTATTGTGAAGATTATTAAATTATTTAGCTATCTTTAACTATATTATTTTAATTATACATCTTTTAATTATTTTACAAAGGAAAGTTGCTTAAATTTGGAAATTTTCTTGGAGATTCTCTATGATTATTTTCAGGCAATGGAAACTAGTTTTTCTAGTTTAAGACTTCGTTTGCTACATCTTATGACCAGGAGCTAATAAGTTCTTATTTATTTAATTTATCAAAACTAATATCCAATTTTAATTATTTATTCTTCTTTTATATTTACTTTTTAACTATCATTATCAAAGTTTATACCTATTCATTAGTCACTTTCTTTTTATTAAGGCAGCAATCTTCATGTCCTAAGTTCTTTAACTCTCTTCTTAGATTTTCTTAAATTTTAAGAAATAGTTGCTTACTTGAGTTACTTTTGAGTTATTAAATTGCATTATCGATAGACTTTTTTATCTCATTATTGTAGTCATAGAGTCGCCCTACTTTTTCTTCCCCATGTTTCTTGATATCATAAAGCCATTCAATTCCCATTTTATGTATGTTCTTTTAGAAGCAATACACCGTAGATAAGCATTCATCATTTTATTAGCAAAACAATTTTTTTTACTCCACAATATCTTTCATTTAAGAGTTTATACATTTTTCAAATTTTTCTACAAGTTATTTAACTTCTGACACTTTTCTCTCAGCTTTTCTCTAAGCCCTAGTAGTTTTGGATTTTAGCGTACTACACTTCTACAAATTTTCTTATCTTGTCTTTCTACTCTCTTTACTACTTCTTGACCTAGATCTTTCTTTAGCTTCTTGGTGGTAATTTTTCAATTTCCAGCTATCCATAAATATTTTTATATAAATAATTCCAGATAATTCTTTTTGGTAATATTTCTAGTGCGAAATCCTTTACAAAGTAAATGTCAAGATAAAATAATTATGAAGGAATCTATTTATAAAGCTATTATTTATATTGGAATATGTAATTTGACTATTTTCCTTTTTTTATTTCAGAAAACCTTTATTTTCCCTTTTTATATTATAACCCATGCTTACTATTTACCTTCTACTTTTATACCCTTATGGTTAAGTCCTTTACTAGCCCTAGCCTTTTTTTGCTTTCTTTTTGTAATGAAACTAAGGAAATCAGAGTAGTTTACAAAGGTGTTAGTATCTTTTGCTCTAACTTATTAGAGAAAATAAGGCTTAGATTAGCGTATCATTTAAGAGAATGAAAGATATAATTATAAGAATTTAATTTAACTTATTAAGCATTTTTAAACCTGACAGTATCAATAAGAGAAATATTCTAATATAGCCAAATATAATAACACTAAATCTCTTTTCTAATTATTTATTATGAGCTCTAATTTTGGGTTATACTATAAACTTTCATTTTCTTATTAGTCAATAAGTTGCTTAATTTTTATCGTATCTAACGCTTACTATTTGAAAGCTTTATTGCTCTTTAATCTTCGTAAGTAGTTTGATTTTTATTTATAGCAACTAATTACCTAATTAGCAATCCCCAAGAGGGTTTCTTAATGAAATAGATTAGGGTTTCTAAGCACTTTTGTAGCCTTTGCATACCTTTAATAACTGGTTTTTGCTAATTAGTTTTGAGAGGCAAATTTATAAACTAAAAATAGTTATCTTGTAAAAGTTTTATCTTGCTAAGTTAGTATACATTTCAAGCTACAATGTAACTTAATTGCTAATTACGCTAGAATCTTTACTTTCTTTTCGTTTTCTTTCCTAATTAAAACTAAAAGTAGTATTCTAATTGATAACTTTAGCAGACTTAGTGATTACTGTTAATTTATAGCTTAGCCTTATCAAGAAATATTAGTTATAAGATAAATTTATACTATAACTTTCCATTAAAATGCATTCTTTTGGCATTTCAAATTAATAATTTTTGCTTTACTTTACTTCGTAGAAAGAATTAGACATACTAAAGAAAGTCATTAACTGTTTCCTTTGCTAGCACTAGTAACTTTTAGATAAGTCTTATATCTTCTTTTATGTGTACCATCTAATTGGTTATAATAAGGCCTTTAGACTTTATTAATTAAATTAGAAATGCTATCAACTCTAGTTATTCCAGCAAGGATATGTTTCCAATGTGCTTTGATAAGTTTACCCAGAGATAAAAGCCTTACTTTTATAATCAAACTTTTATTAAATCTAGCTATTATGCTTAATAAGCTAATTACCTTCTGTATAAGTAAAGTCAAGGAGAATGTAAATCATTCATTGAGCTGTCTAGGTAGAAAAGGAGGTTTTAAAGTTAGTTTAAAGAGCCTAAAGCTTATAATAATAATCTTAATAAGCATCTTTGCTAGATAAGCTGTAAAGATGGATATAAGCATCTTTAATGAAATAAGCAATATCCTTAATCATAAAATGAAGCTTCAGTCTAATACTTTGAGTTAATTCTTGGTAAGTAATTAATCTATATTAATTGATAAGTCTAGCTAAAATATAGGATTTTCAGACAAAAGCTAAATATAGAAGCTTAGTAAGTAAAGCAATATATAGATCTTTCATTTATAATAATAATCTAAATAAGCTAAATATATATACATCAGCCTATTTCAGATTCATCAGATTAAAAAGTAGTTCAAACTAAGATTTTGAGGATGATATAGGATATCATATTACAATGATGGAAAGAACTTAAAAATTAGAAAGAGTAGCAGATTTAAGATCTTATTGTTACTTATTTCTTTTTTAACTTTATCTTTAATACAAATTAAAGCTTAGCATATAATAAATATTATCAATATGTAGTAAAACTATCTAAAGGAAAGGAAAATGCTAAGTTACTTCAAAGGTATCCTATAAAAAGGTTAAAAATTATTTATATAAAGGACTGGCCAAATACTGATGTTAATCATGTCAAGAAATAAAAACTTATTCTACAAGTAGTTAGCATTGTCTATTTACCTAAATTCTTTAATAAATTTTCAGTTCTTTAACATACTAAATAATTTACCCTAATTTATATCTCTATTGAAAGATAAATTTATAAAGTACCTAAGTTAAATAATAATCTGATATAATAGATTTATAGACAGAATGCAATAGATTATTTAATAGATATTCCTTATTTGAAAGCATTAGCTAGCTGAAATAAAAACTTTAAATTATCTTGAGCATATTATATTGCTTCTCTTCATCTCCACTAAAATGGATTTTAATTAAATTTATGTTCAATTTCTAACATATATATTTAAAGGGGTATTTAGCGAAATACTACTTAAGAATCTAAGAACTTTGCGGAGCTATGAATTCAAGCCTATGGATTTTGCAATTTGATTGCTTAAATTTAGAAGCCACTAAAATAAAAATATTTGCACAGTTTTTACAAAGTAAAACCCTTTCATTAAGGTTGTATTAACTACACTATCATTAGCATTTAAAGTAGCTTGGATACTTTAATACTTAATATAGTTTTAAAAGTCTGATTAATTAATTAATTTATCTTTGTTTCATGCAAAATTCTTTATTAATGCAAGAAACTGAGAAAGCTTAAGATAAAATATCATCACTAAGTGAAAAATCGACGTGTTGGTAAGCTATAAAAAGCTATAAATATAAGACTTAAGTAATCTTAGCCATAACTTTGCTTTCCATAGGAGTTTATACAATAATTGATAGCTAAAGAATACTACAGTGAATGACATCACTCTGTGATTGGATGTAGAGGTTTGAAATATGATAATATACTTTCTGTTTTATCCTCTTCTACTGCCTCTTTATGGTTATTCTATTTCCTAATATAATTCTAACAATGCTGGGAGGATATATATTCAATTAGGCTTTTACCTTTCCCTTTGGCTTTTTATATGGAGTTCTTATGGTATTTATTTCCTTTTGTCTTGGCTCTTCAATTTCCTATTGATTGTCTAAGTGACTTTTTTCTGATTGGATTTTAAAAGAGGGATTAAAACTGAAAAAACTAAGGATTTTTCATGTTGCTGTTAATTAAAACGCAATAAAGGTATTGCTACTCTATCGTCTATCGCCAGGAATGCCAATAGGTCTGTTCAACTACTTAATAGGAAGCTTAAATATAAAATTCAAATATAACCTAATAAGCTTTGTAGGTATGCTTCCTAGACTAACATTAATGTGCTTCATGGGAACTGCTTTATAATGCTTATCTTCAGAATGCTATAAGAAATTAACCTCAAAAAAAGAATATGTTACGTTAAGCATCGTTAGCATAGTAATTACTATCTTTATCTTTATTTTAGTCTTTTTTTTAATTAAGAAAGAAATGAAAAAATATAACGAGAAGATAGAAAAACAGTACCACAATATTGTTGAGATAAGGTAACCTGATGAATCTAAATAAGCAAGTAGAGAATAAATCGAACTGATTTATAGTGATATTAATGAAAAATCTTCACCTGATAGAATTAGCCAGAAAAACACTCCTCATAATGAAATCTGAATGATAAATAAAATCATTTTAATATAATCCTTGAGCAAAGCTTCTTATTCTTGCTATTTAAACTCAAAACCATTATTACCAGTTACAATCCCATTTTCCACTATTGCTAATCTAACTCCTGCATATAATAAACTAAATGAATAAATAGAATTAAATCTCTTATTCAACCTCAAAGATATGAATAGATTTCTTCTAATTACTATAGAAAAATAGAAATTTAGTTAATTACAAATAGTAAGCAAATATTAGTAAAAAGTTACATATATACTAATATAATTACTTCTATTAGTACTACACAAAATAGACAACTCCTTGCTACTTCTATAAATTAGCTATATTAAATAACTCTATTTTGTAAGCATTACTATCTTATACTTTTAAACTAAATTAACTACATAAAAGATTTTTTATTTCTTTTAAATTGAAGAGAAAATAAAAGATTCAAGTGATGAATTCACTTTTAATTAATAATAAATTAGAAGGTTTCCTTATCCTTTTAGCCTTTTGCTTATTCTAATAATTTATAAAGCTAATCATTATACATAAAATACTATTAAATGTTCTGAAATATTCTTTTATAAAGTAATTTCTTGGTAACGCTATATCTTTTAATTTAATTTAGGTTTAAGTTAATTTAGTTAAAGCTCTCTCATTTTTTTAATTTTAACTAATCTAACTCAACTATTTCTAATTTTTGAATGGCTAATATCTATTATTTGCGCGCTTCTTTCATAAAAATGATATGCTTAAATATATATCCGATAGCTTAAATAAGTACTTTTATTTATATTTTTAGCAATATATTTTTCATATCTCTATTAATAAAATGATAAAAGAAAGAATATTGTTATAGTGGATTTAATTAGACAATATATAAATAACTTTATCTTAGTATTTTCTAATAGTTATTGCAATCTTTGATACTCAGTGGATTAAATTTGATTGTATATTTAGTTAGGAAAATTTAAGAGAAATTAGTTTAGTTAATTTTCAATTTGTTCTACTTTATTGGGTTTTCTTAAAAATATATAGGGTTTTCAATTCTTTGTTTCTCTGTGCTTCTCTTGTTCTTAAATTAGTATTAATGCATTTCTTAATTTCTATTTCTATTCTTGATTGTCTATAACATTCCTTTCACTTCTCTTGTCATTATTTCTCAATGTTTCTTTCATCAAACTTTAAGCTATCAATATAATTGAATAGGGAGTGACTAAGCAATATTTACTAATTTGGTTAGCCTCTAATATTAACTCACTTCAGATAGTGCCCTTATATTGTCTACCTTAGTTCTTTAGCAGATTTATCTAATTTTCTTTCTTTTGAATCTTAAATCTATGAGATTAACCTAAGCATAAAACTTCTCCCGTATCAAGTAAAGACTAATGAGCCTTTTAAAGAAATATTGTATTCTTAATGATTTAGAAGGTTTATGATATGAGCTTGTTAAAGACTTAGCCGAAATAACTGCCAGAAAATATAAAAAGGAAAATAGAAAATGGCAGAAATAAAGGAAAACGCTAATCTAATTGAAATTAATAAACTTAAGTTCAAGAAGATTTATGAAAAGCATGTTCAATCTAGAACTGGAATGATGTCTTTTGTGGAGTTAACTAAATTCGTTAAGAATTCTAAAATTTTTCCTGATTTAATATCATTATTCGAGCTAAAAAAGATAGCTTAGAAAATTATGCGAAATGTTGGGTAAATTAAGTTCAATCAGTTTCTGTTGATAATGAAGGACATAGCAAAGCTATCCTTTACATCTCAAATTAATGTAGAGGAAAAGATAAAAATGCTACTTATACACATTAGAAACCCTTGCAAGCTCAACTATTAGACTAATCTTAATTTTAGTCAATTGCTCTTTGTTTAAAAGTCAGCAAAAGAATTAAAGGATATAGCTTAGTAAGCTAAACCTTCTATCGTATGCAAAAGAACTGTAGGAGAAAAATTATCAGAATCATATTCTGTTGTGAACGAAAGTCATGATGAGTATCACATAAGTAATCAAAAGTAAGACATTTCCGTACTTGAGCTAAAGGAGTTTACAGAAAAACGACTGTATGTCAATAGGAGGGAATGTAAAACGCAACCTCCAACAACAAAGAATAGTCAGCTGAACTAGAATTTTGGCAATTTCTCTTTTAGTTAGTTGAATACTCAGATTGAAGGGAATAATAAACCACATTAGAATGAAGTGTTTTCTAAGTCAGCTAACATGAATAAAATTAACTATTCCAACAATAACACTAAATTGCTACCTAACACAAAAAACTAGACAACATATGCTGATATTCATCAACGTAGAAGTGCCACATCTTTTATTTCTCCCAAGTTTAGGCAAACTAATAAGATATAGAATAACACTAAAAGTCTAGTATTTTAGGAAAGCGATATAGCGAGGTAAAAAGATTAAATTAAATAGTTAACTTAAAAGTTAAGAGAGTCTTTGTCTAAAACTCAAAGAAAATTGGAAAAAAACAAGCTGTAAGCGAATTAGAATGCAGCTACAAATGTATAAATGATGAAAAGAGTAAAGAAATAGTCAATGACTTAGAGTCAAACAGAAAATTCTAAAAGTTTTTTTAGTTAACGATCACCAAGCAATTTACGATAGTATTAAATATCACCACAACCATAAATAACACTAGATCTTGAGGATCTTTCCACAAACGCACCCTTCATTCCTTAAAAGTAAGAGTAATTTAAGGACAAAGTTGAGCAGCTTTTTGAAAAATTCAAAATAAGACAAAGTCAGATAGATTCTTACAAAGCAAGTAAATCATTTGAAAAGGAAAAGAGAGTCGCTACAATGGCACAGTAATTAAAAGCAACTTGGTTTACACCTGTAATTTTTCAATGTAGGAGTTTATAAAAAGAATCATTTTTAACTCATGGAAAACGTGTACCATCCAAAATCGGGTTTCCAAAAATAAGTTCAAATGCAACTGATTACCTGATTAATCATATGAGTGTAATATATTATTTATCTTATATTTTTATGCATCTCATTTTATATAAAACAGAGATAGACATCTACTTCTAGTACTCTTCTGATAGAACTACTCTTAAAAGCTATAAAAGGGAAATTTAATTGTGACCTTTAAGAGTCAGCTAATTATCAAAATATTTATGTTCACATTTGAAGATAGAAAAGATAGATAGAAGCAATCATATATGAAGTAATCTAAATGAATAGTATGGAATGATAAGAGAAAGATTTATTAGTAGGGTTTAGAACTGCTTTGCCAAATGCTTCTTTTATAGCTTCTTGTATATTAGGATGCTAAAGAACTTAATATTCTTAATTTATAAATCTATTTAGCTAATAACGAAGCTAAGTAATTAAATTTTTCTAAATTAGAAAAAAATGAAATAGCATTCAAAGATAAAAGTGTTCATAAGAAAGAGACCACTAAGTAAGAAAGAAAGGAAGTAAAAAGAGACAGATATAGTAATTTGCTAAAAGCAATAGATTATAGTTAAAGAAGAGAAAGTAAAATTAGACTTGACTAAATATGTTGAAAACCATTCTTTCATCTTTGATAGGACTTTTAGTGAATAATAAGATAATTAACAAGTTTATGAACAATCTATTCAATCTGCTCTGATTAAACTGTTAGAAGTTCCTGGAACTAAAATAGCCTGCTTCGCTTATGGATAGACAGGTAGTGGTAAAACTTATACTATGATGGGAGACTCACAAACTTAAGTTTCAGGACTCTACTTACTTGCTGGGAATGATTTATTTAACACTCTTAGAAATAATAAAATGACAAGCGAATTATAAATTTGAGTGTCATATTACGAAATCTACTGTGAGAAACTATACGATTTGTTGAATGAAAGAAAGGAGTTATTTGTTAGAGAAGACTCTTAGCAAAATATGAATGTCGTTGGTCTTTCAGAGCTTTAAATTAAAAATGTGAAATAATTAATGTTTACCATTGACTTCGGGAACGAAGTACGGAAGCAAGGGTAGTCATGTATTAATGAACATAGCTCCAGATCTCATGCCATTTTGTAAATTACTCTAAAAAACTCCTAAAGCCAAGGAATATAGAATTAGAGCTAAAATAGTAAAATAAGCTTTATTGATTTAGCTGGATCAGAAAGAGGAATAGATACAATCTTTAATAACGATAAATAAACTCATATTGACCACTCTGAAATTAACAAGTCATTGCTAGCTCTTAAAGAGTGCATTAGAGCTATGGATATTAATAAGAAGCACACTCCTTTTCGTGGTAGCAAGTTGACATAAGTGCTAAAAGAAAGCTTCATATGACCTGAATGCTTTACTTTCATGATTGCATGTGTCTCAGCAGCAGGAAGTCATAGTGAAGACACCTTGAATACTCTAAGATATGCTGACAGGTATGTTTAATTGACTTAATACTTAGTATTACAGAGTTAAAGAACTTACTAAAAACTATAAATAAAGAAAAGCTTTCAAGTAGCTTATGCTAAATAAAGTACAAAAACCTCTATTATCTGTAAGGAATAGGAATACTCCTAAAGCTATGCAATTTAGTAGGAAGAGAGCTTTTTCCGCTTAACGTGCTACAACTAATTCTACTCAAATAAGCAAAGGATTAATTCCTAAAAGGAATAACTTCATGACAGTGGATAATAGAATATAAAAGAACAAGTAGAGCTATATAAATCAAACTTAAGCAATAAAAAAGGACAATTCCAATTAATTGAAAAAACCTCCAAGGGCTACTAAAACATTTAAATATAATGGATAAAATTCTACCAAAGTTCAAAAAGTAAGATCTGAGTCTGCAAAACCAAGATAGCAAGAAATTAAAACTTAAACAAAGCCAAAAAAACAAGCAAAATAATAAAAATAGTAAACAGAAGAAGAATTACTGCTTATGGAAATTAAAAGTCTAAAGTAACTGAAGTAAAAAAGATAAAATTCTAAGTAAAAGTTAGCTCATGATTAGACAATTATTAGCGAGAATGTAAGTTTCTTAAAATATAGAATATAGAGTAGATATACTATTAAGATGAAATAGATTTAGAGCCTAATAAATTTATTAAACAAATAATGTCAGAGCAAAATTTGGAGGTTTAGCAGATGAACGAAGTTAAAAGCTAAATGAGAATATTTCAGAATAGTATCTTAAAGAATTAAATGAAAGAAAATTTAGGATACCTAATTTGAAATTTTTAATAGATATATTAGATTTTTACTCTAAATAATTAATACATTTGACAGATACTATCTTTCTTAATAAAAAGCATTAATCTTACTCTGTTTAATTTATTTAATCTTTTAGTATCCTTAAGTTATAATGACTTTCCTTATGGTTTAACTCTAAATAAAGCTAGTTAACTATATGACAATTAAAATATCTAAATAATTAGCTAGTTTTTTGGTTTATCATGCTATTAACAGAAAAATAATATCCATTTTACTTAGAATTTTGATGGTAAAATGGTAATATTATTAATATTGCTTTTAGCTTTTAATATCCATAAACTTTCTACTATTGTATCTAACTTTAGATTTTTTAATTGTAAGGGTCATTACAAAAATAATCTATTCTGTCCCATTATTTTATACTTTTACTAGTTTTTCCACAAATTATTTCTAAAATTTTATTATGATGCTTCAAGATATAAATGGAAATAACATTTAACTCTTTCTTTATAAATTTTAGAAAAAGACTTAGATATAAAGAAATAGAAACTAGAAAGATATAAATTTTAATAAGCAACTCTGCTTAGGGAATAATCTATTTATTCTAATTAATACTTGCTAATACTCTTTTTTACTATTTAATTATTAGTATAGTGTGTTTATAAAAAAGCTTCATGGTGAGAATCATATAATTAGATGTATTATAATCCCTTACTTGATTTAATTATAATTAGAAGATTCCATTAAATAGGACAGTCTCATGGATGGAAGAAATTACGGAACTTAAAAAAGCAATTTATGGTAATAATATAGAGAAATTTAAATTTACTTGAAGCTTTTTAATTTGTATTATATATTATTGCTTTGAAACTAATTCCTCTATTTACCTATTTCACTAAAATATATGCTTCTTCAATAGATTCTACTTAACTTATATTATTATCATCTCCTTATCTTAACTTATTTTCACATCAAAGATACATTTTTACTATCTAATAAAATCCAGTAATTTACTAAATTACTATTCTCAGTTGTATCATGAAAGTAGGTACTAAAATGGTTTAGAAAAGATAGAATTCCTAGGATATAAAAGTAGCGCGATTAATTTGCTAAGTACATAAAGTAAGTCCATGCATCTTACTTTAGAACATCTAAGCATTAAATTGATATTACTTAAAGTATTAGATAGAGCTATTAATTTTAATCAAGTACCAAAATATTATAAACTAAGCTGCTTCCTAAGTTTTATGACTATCATTTTCTAAAGCATTATTTATGTAACTTAGTTAGTAAATTAAAAATGTGCCTTTATGGTATCTTTTAGATTGAAAATTAAGTATTCAGGTAAGCAATTAGCAAAGAGCTTGGAAGACTTGAGATAATTTATGTTATGATGCTAATTTTTTGAGTTTAGCTTTCTAAATAGAGTGAATAGAAGCAATAAACTAATGAAACATAAAAGCTTGTATTATAGTTCATTTAAGACTCACTAGATAAACTGAATCCATTAAGGCAATTCTAAGATTTTCAAAAGTAAGCTTAAAGAAAAGCAAAATAACTCTAATCGAAAAGTAAGTAGTAGTTAGTTATAGATATCAATAAAAAATAATTAACTTTCTTATAAAAAAGCCATTAAAACATGGATTAATTTCATTAAAAGGAAAATTTTATTCTAAACGAATATCTGATTTCTCATTGAAAATAATTTTCTTCTGTCACTTTTTAGAAAAAGACGCACCCAAGATTACTGATTAAGTTTTTAATTTCCTCGAATATTTTTCCTTGCTTTTAGTGAAAAAGGACTAAGTTTTTGTAGATAAGCAGTGCGTTAGATACATCATCTTTATTTTTCTATAATTAAAAATTACGCTTTCGTTGTTGGTGAAGTTAATTAATCAGTTGTTTATGAAGGCTTCTTGATTCTCCAGATTTTTGTAGTGCTAGGTTTGAAAAGCTTCAATTATAAGGAATTAGAGAAAACTCGCAAATACTAGTAAATTCTGTTTTACAGTTTTAAGATTTTTGTTTTAGAATTTCATTACTTTATTTCAAACTGGATTTAAGCAGATTTTCTTTACTATTTGCTTAGTCATTATAAAATAAATTATCTATAGTCCCACATATTCTCTTCGCATCATATTGATCTAGTAGTTCTCACCATCTTGGCTTTATTTAAATATATTGTCAATGAAAGGAACTACATACTCTAAGGGAAATGTTTTCTGTTATTGCACAAAAAAGAAATTAATAAAATACTCCAAATTAACAGGCATGGTTGATGACTTTTAATGGAGTATCTTTAGCAAGTTCTACAAGTTAATTATTAAAAGTTTTTTCTAATTCTTTGTCTACAAAATTACTTCTTTATCTTCATCTTATTCAATTATATCATTACATGATTTATTAATTTCTTTTGAATTTTTTTTATTTTCACTTCTAAATTACCCAATTTTTAGTAGCAATAGAAAGTCCATTTCAGTATTTTCTATAAAATCAGCAAAAAACTATTTTAGAATCTTATAAATTCATTTAAATGCTACTTCATCATGAAATTCAAAAGCTGGTAAAAGATCTTCATGTGATTCTTGATCACATAGCTGAATAGTTTTCTACAGATCATTAAATTCTTCTTATTGATTTTTGTTCTGCAATTACTCGTTTTCTAACTAGAACTATTGAAATTTTGATTTAAAAGTATCCTTTAACTTTTAAACTGTTTGATTCTGTTTTTTCGCCTTTTATGATGGCGTGCTCGGAGATCAATGATGATTAATATTTTCCGTACTTTTTAGTTAATGCTTATGATTCTGGCTTTTCCTTAACTAACTAAGAATCATTCCATCCTAACTTTTATTAAATGCAGTTCCAGTTTTATTTAATATATGAACAGATTAATTCTAGCTTTCTTATAAGTTAGTTTTAGAAATGGTAACTGTTCTGTTTAGGTATTTACATTGATTTAATTATTTTTAATTATAGTTTTCATTTATACTTTCTTACTTTTACAGTACAAAGTCTTGAGAAGCACATCCCATATTCTATGCTTATTTCTTTTTCAATTAATAACGATTTGCTTCTTAGGTAACTTCAGGTAATAATACGTTCTGATTTGCTCTTATATACTCAACTTGATTTTCTGGTTATTTTATCTTAAGATGTTTTTATGTTTTAGATCCTTCACTAAATTTGTCATTCTAAACTAAATGCTTTTAAGATTTTATCTGAATTAAGTTCATATTATTAAAACTCTGCTTGCAGTTTTCTATATTATCTAAATTTAGCTTAATTCCTGGGATTCTAATTTTGCTTTTTTTCTCTTTGCTATTGGTTTAAACTTATTAAGGCAATTCATTAGATTTGGTATTTTATTTAGTTTAGTCATTAATATGCTTATCAATAAGTTTTATAGGTTTTATGATAACATCTCTTAATATTTTATGTTTGACTACGTTTGCTTTATGATTGCTAGCTTTTTGCAATTCCATTTCAAACTAATTTGCATACTATAAACTCTCATTTTCCCCTAAATTTTGTCTATTTTGTTTGCTCTTCTTATAACTTTACTATATTCCTCTGATTTGGTTCTAATTTAAACTGCTATTCAAGATTTAGTGCTACTTCTGTAAACTTGAGTATACATACTGATACATTTCTTCCCTAGTTTCTTCTATTTATTTGGATTTTCTCTACTTGCCATTTTCTACTTACGGTTATTATCTATATTATGACTATTCAGTTTTCTAGATAGATGATAAATAAGTTTTATCTTAGATGTCACTTAAGTTCAAGCGCATTTTCTATTTACCTGTTTTATTATGGCTTTTAGGTGACTTGCCTTTCTAGTTTATTACTTTTAAAGTAGCTTATCCTGAACTTTACCTATTTAATTGTCTATCAAAAGTTTCTTCCTATAACTAAGAGAGTTGCATTTTATTTAATCAATGTAACATTAATAAAAATCAATTTAAAGCTACCTTAATAACCTATCCGCCTTTTTATTTGCTTTTACTTCTAGTACTTAAAAATCAAATCCTTTATAAATGCAACTTAGCCATCTACAACTATCTAAACTGACTATAAGTATACAACCTTAGCAGTTTTAATAAGGCAATCCAAAGCTTGATTAAGTTAGCCTGATAAGATTAATAAAAGTTAGTAAATAGTTGCTAAGGTAGACATATGCCCTTAAATAGATAACATACTAGTAACCTATTATAAAATTAATACTAAACGTCTCTTTTTATCAGTCACTATACTCTTATCCTCTTAATATCTCCATCTTCTCTTTTATTTTTATACGAATGTCTAATCTTAAAAGTCTGGCTCCTTCACTTCTTGTGCCTTAGTTATATTATTTATCAGCGTAACTTTATTTGAAAAGTAGTGAGAAGAAAGAAGTAGATGTTAGAGTTGATTTATATTATAAGAGAATAAGGAAGTATTAGATAGATATTATTGAGAGTTAAGCGATTAAGATTAGTTAAAGGTATTTTAGTTTTAAGAATACACTTAATATCTGAATACGTTTAAGGAAGAAGAAGTGTTCTTGATAGTTTGTAGTAAGGCTACTAATAAAGTGTTTCTGATATAGAAAGTAAAATAAACTCTGTATTCTTAAATGAAGCTAGTATGAATACAAATTGATGATAAGATCCTTGTTAATAAGAAGAAATACTAGTTTAGTATGTTTGATATATTATTAATCTTAATTGGATATATCTTAAGAATATTTTTCTTCCTTCAAAAAAAAAGTAATGAGTTGATTAATTACCAATCTCTCTAAATGTTATAACCTTAAGGTAAAATTAATAAAGATAACTATACAAACTCTATTTTAGTTAAATGAAGAGGGATAAATCACTAATCAATATCAATCTTAATGCTTTTTCATTTTATTAAGAATCAAAATTTAAATTAGCAAACCAATAGTTTACCTTTATTATTGTGATTAATGTCTGTTACTTTGATACTAAAAAATGATGTTATATTAAAAGGTAAGGGGCATATGAATCTTATTATTGTTTATGCTTGCCATTTAATTTAAGAGTTTATTTATAGCTTCAATAGATTAAAATATATTAAAGAAATCAAAAAGTAACTATAAGCTTCAAAAAGTCGCATGTCCGTTTTTAATCATTGCGTCTGCGTATTTCGTTTCGTTGCACTAGTTTCTGTTGAAGTTCTATTTATTAGTTGTCGGTTTCAGTCTCTCCTTTTCGAATTCGAAGAAGCCAATTGTTTATCCTGCCGTCATGGGAAGTTTGTACTTGGTTGTCAATTCGTTCTCAAATCTAATGTGTTTCCTTTTATGCTCTTTTAGCTTTTCATAACTTGTATATTCTTTAGCTTTGATTGCTTTTGATTAAACTTGCTCTACATTAAAAATTACCTTTTAGAGTTTGAAGCGTGGTTCTAAATTCTTCCCAACTTACCTTTCCATCCCTGTTGTGATCGAATTATTCCATAAACAATTGGACTTCTTCCTCAAGAGGATCAAAGCCGTTATATGTTTATTTCAGCAGCTCCCTTATTTCGTTAATTTCGATAAATCCAGACTAATCTTTGTCCAACCTTTCAAATACATCCATAAACTCTTCTTCAGTAAACAGAGTTAATGCCAAAGCAGACTGCAGACCACATTCCAAAGTATTTTGAGGACCGAATGAAGTAATTCCAAAGAAAGCCATTTAGAGGAAATTTATTAAAACCAATAAAAATTTTCAATTTATTATAGCCGAAACTATCAACTAGCCACTACTCTTTCCTATTTATAAAGCACTCACTATTACATTAATAGCCCTTTTTATAGATTAAGATAGAAAAGTTAAGCAGTAGATTAGTAGATGTATGGTAGATAAGGGAAGGTAAATAAGTAGCTTGATTGTAAATTATTTAATTTAAAGCCTTAGAAAATACTTAAAATTATTTTTCGGTTTTGAAAACAAAGAAAATGCAGGCTAATGTGCGTTAGGGATAGTACTAGAAGCAACTTCCTTTAGTTCCAGGCTACTAATTTCCAGACCCCACAAAATAAGCGTTTCATAAGACTTAGCTGCTTAATGTTAAATAGGGGTCTCAGACTGAGCAAACTAAGTATTACAAAGAGAATATTGAAACTAATTTAGTGGATACAGTTCATAAGCAGGGAACTCCATTTAAATATGAGCGAGCTTAGCAAAAAACTCCAGAACGTATGGCCATTCCTTTCTAAGCTCCATAATGGCTCAAATATGATAGATAAGTTTTGAGGTTCTTTGGTTATTTCTAAGAACCAGTTTAAGAAAGGGCAAGTGAAAACTTTAGAATTAGGCAAATAGTAGTTCATTATCATCTGGATGATAACACAATGTTCATAAATGAACCTAAAATAGAGAACTCAGGAATTCCATAAGGAGCTTTTGTTAAAAAGCATAAGATACCTTTACCAGATGGTTCAAGAACTTATCATTGGACTGATTTAAATATTGGAATGAATTTAAAGATCTATGAAAGAACTTACAGATTAACTGATGCTGATGACTTTACTAAGCAATTCTATGAAGAGTAAGACCGTAAACTATAAGAACCAGAGCGAAAACCTGAGGATAATTTCTAAAAAACAAGAATAATGGTTGATTTTAAGTAAATTCCTGAAGAAATGGGTGAGTAAAAAGAATATAGAGAAGTATAACTAGGTGGAGGCCATCCAAATAGAAATTTGCATAACTATCTTAATAACGACAGAAAGGTTTTAAGTTTTGATGTTCTTTGGAATGATACTTAGCCAGATGGAGGATTTAAATTTTACAATCTCAATTACTTTCTTTCAGATTCCTCAATGGAAATTAAAGAATTAAAGTAGGTCAATACTGGATATTACAGTTTCCCATTTTTACTTAGACGCTAGAAGTTAAGCAAGGCTCCAGTTTTAGTTCACTGTCCAGGTTTAAATCTAAAAAAAGAAGAGTTCTTTGAACCTATAGATTTGGTAGTTGGAAATGTTATCCCTGTATATGGCAGAGACGTTTTGATTTATAATTGTGATGATTTTACTAAATGGTGGTATAAGGAGTAGTTAGGTATTGATATTCAACCCATTTCAATCCCCGTTAAAAAAGAGTGGGTTCCAGCACCTAAAGTACCTCCATATAATGGGTATGGTACTGAAGAAGATAGTATGGGAAACGTTACTAAACTACTTCCTAAACCTCCTCCAGTAGACCTAAAAAAAATGTATTAATAAGATATGCATATCTTAAGGTTTACCTGCAAATTAGTTTCTAGTAATCCTCAAGACGATGAAAGAAGATTTGTATTAAGCTTTTTCTGCGGAAACGATAACATTATGGTTTTTGAAATAGCTGAAAGAAATTCTGGAAGAATAGGAGGTAAATTCTTGGAACGTGCTAAGCACAAAAACCCAGCAACAGGAACTTACTACTAAGATATTGACTTCACGATTGGACAAACCGTAGTAATAAAGCAGTATAGGTTTTTACTTCTAATGGCAGATGAATATACTCATACTTACTGGGATTCAAACATAAATAAGTATCCACAAGCAGATCCATATAAAATAATTTAGAAAATAGCTAAACATGCTGCTAGTTACAAAAACAAGTCTGAATTTTTAGTAACAGTTCTATCTTTTATCGATCCTAATTATGGAAAAATCATGCCTATTGGTGTTCTTACAGAGGCTTTGCAAAAGTAAGATCTTATATATAGAGCTGGAGTTTAGTTGACAAGGATGGAAGAATATAACGTAGCGAGAAAGTTCAACGTTGGAGATTTTAACAAGAAGGAAAATATGATAAGCGTGGAACAGTAAGATTTGATATCTTCAGGATTTATTTCGAAATGCAAAAGGCGATCACTGCATTGGGATGAGCTTTTATTTGATGCTATGAATTTTTATTTTATTCTTAATCTTATTTACTCTACTCTTTGTTAAGTCAAATAGCATTATACCCTATCCTTTCTATATAAATCAAACTTCCTCTATTTCTACTTCTCTTTTAAAGCTAATTCAAAAATGTGGCAAGCTATATAATAATTGACTCCAATAGTAGAATAGGATGAAGTGCAATTAATTTTAGGTTAGCAATTAGAGAAGAATATAGATATAGCATAGCAGATAATGCAGCTGAAGGAAATCCAGCAATCCTTCTCTTCAATTTAAAATTACTAATTAAAAGACCAATTAATAAAAGAGATTCAGCTATTAATCAAAAACTTACAGTCTGATCTTAAGGAATTCGATCTCAGTATCGTTTAGAGATTGCAAAGCTCTGAAATTAACTGATTGAAGTTATTGCAGAATCAAGTATTGTAAAAATATAATGCAACCAAGCTTAGTATTGAGATTGTGGAACAAGAGTAGGAGTTCTTTAAGGGTTTACTGTAGTAAGAATACGTGGAGTTGGAGAATTAGTATAGATAGGTTCATTAATCAATTTTTATGGAGTAATAAATGAAATAACTAAAGCAGCTAAGGAATAAGCTGTAAGAAAAGCTTATTATATAGTAGAAAGAATCATAAGTGACGAATCAATTAAATAATGCATCTGAATAAAAAAATAGCGTTTAGACCTAATTTAAACCAGGTTCGAGATCTTCTTCTGCTTCTAAACTGAATTCAAGTCAAAAGATTCTCAAACCTATAGGAGAATAGCAAAAGCCACCAAAATAATTCCATAAGCAAAAAATAAAAAATCCTTCTTAAAAGTAAAATGAAGACCCTGATATTGATGGCGAATTTTTTGGATTAGAACCAAGTACAAGAAATTAAGAGTTGATTAACTTACCTGTTGATAAACGACCTTAAACACCCTGTTATGATAATTTATTTTAGGACACAAATAAAAGCTAACGTTTTAGCTCTGGAATGAATCTTGATAACTATATTTTTATCTAAAACGAAGAAGATAGTAATTAATAAATATATTCAGAAGACAATTTCATGGAAACTGTAAAGCCTTTAATAAAAAGCATAGATAAACTTCAGTTAAACCAGAACTTGAACAATACAAGGGGTACTAGCGAAAGAAAATAAAGAACAAAGTCAAGAGCAGAGGCATTAAGAGAAATAGTTTAGTAGTACAGAAAAGAGGATTTATGATACTTGTTTTAAGGTTAATTTAATTGCTTTAATAAATGACATTTTAACTATAACTCATAATTAACTAACTAAATAATCCTAGAAGATAGTAATTTATCATAATATATTTCATACTGTAATGAGACTTGTAATTTATCTGCTACATTTTGAAGTATATAAATACTTTGATAGAACAAGTTAAACATATATATCTCATAATTAATTAAGTATTTATGTAAGGAATAGTTAAAAGCGAAAGTATAAAGAATACAATAGATTAAGCTACTTTATTTGATAAAAATCATGCAGCAGATTAATGATAAAAAGTTTGATAAGCTAAGCTAAATTTCTAATTAAGTTAATCTTGATATAAAGAAAAAATTAAGGAATTTTCCAAAATGAACTACGTTAAGAATTAATGATCATCATATAGTATTTTAATGATATGAGATTATAAAGTAAGAAAGGTTTAATAATTTTAGTATCTTTTATACTAATTGTGCAAATAATATCTTTAACCATTTCTTTCACTCTTATCATTAAGTTTAAAGTCTAGTTAAATTATCATTATTATGATGAAAAGGTGTTGTGCGTATTTTTGGAAAGTATATTTATTTGAATTTGTATACCATACCAAAATAAACATTTCATTCATCTTTAATTTAGACTCAAAATCCGAGGTAATTGGATAAGATTTAAGATATTATCATATAATTTTAAAACCACCATAGTTGTTCGAAGGTGAACAACAAGGTCATCTTCATCAGAGGTTGGGGAAGTTAAGTACCCATAATCGACTTTATGTCTTCCTCTGCTTCGGTTTGGCCTCGAGACATAAGATTCTTAGACCTTCGGCACTGGCTTAATTTAAATTTAAATTTAATTTAATTCTGGAACGAAAAAGAAATAATATTGCGAGCTTCATCAGAGGTGGGGAATTTAAGTACCCATAATTGACACATGTCGTCCTCTGCTTTGGTGATGTTATGAGACACAATCCTGCCATGTCCTTGGGCCTCCAACAAGTAGATAAGATTACGAGTATTCTTAAATTATATCAGTATTGAACATTTTTATCAGTACTGAATAATTATACCAGTATTGAACAAGGTCTACCAGTATCTGATAATTTTATCAGTAACAAACATTCTTGTCAGTATGAGACATTTTTTTAAAGAGCTGCGTATCAATGAGAGTGCTACGCGCTCTATAATCAAATTTATTTATTTATCTTTAAGTTAACTTCCTAGAACTATTCTAAATGAAAGATATGCAATTACTTTCTATTAACTATTTTATACAAAGTCATTTATTCTTTTGATAATCAGAATAAGTTACTAAGGAATTTTTCCTCCGAAATTATATTTAGAAAATTATAATATCATTTAATTTCTAAAGCTCTTATCTTTATGTATATATACAGGAATATAAGTGCATAATGATATTACGTGCTATGCTTTCTATTTTTTTATGCTTATTTCTTCCTAAGTATAGTTATAGAGCTCTTTTTAATTCACTACCCAATATAATTATTTTCTATAAGCTATTTTTGTTTATTGGCATACTATTTTTATATCTAGATAAATAGTTCTATTTAGCTTTATATTCAAACCTTTTAACTTTCTTCATTAATTTAAATTATTGAAGGGAGCAAACACAATTGTAAAGAGTTTTATCTTAAGAATAGTACTCTACTACAGAGTATAGAACAATTGTAAAAGTCTCTCAAACTGGTCTTTTATAGTTGATTGCTAATAATGCTCTCTTCAATCTTTAAAGTAACAGTTTTTTTGATATAGCTTTAGTTTTGCTAATGATAAAATGTTGGTGCTATAGTGAATAGATGTAAGTATCAAATTTATAAATAAATTGTTAAGTTTTTCAAAAGCAGCTACATAATATCGAATGGTAAAATAAAGCAGAACGAATCACTTTTGTTTTGTACTTCAAAAACTCTTCTGCTAGCTATTCTTGACCAGTAGATGCACTGAACTTTTTCTTTAAGACTTCGCTAATCTCATTTGCTTCTTCAATCTTGACACAGCGAGCGAAAAATTCAACTTCTATATTTAGCTAGCAAATTAAATAGCTTACATGTAATATTTAGTTAGAATTCAGTTTTTGATTTTTGAGTATGATTGTCTATCAAGTTTAGATCCATTTCTGCAATAAGCATCCGAAGATTTCCTCTTAAGTATAGGTAAGATATTTCTAGATAAGCTTTTTAGTAGAGACTAGATATTAAAGCATTTCAATGATATTAGGACGAATTTCAAACTCATAAGTTTGCTGGATATTTGAGGTATAATATTGATTGTACTACTCACCAAAATTATACTGCTGTATCTAAACCAACTTTTATATCTAGGATTGGTGAAAGGATTCTTTTACCACTAGCTCCTACTTTTATATCTAGTCTTTGATTTGAAGCTTGTGAGAGGTTATAAATTCATATTTCTCATGCATTCTAAAAATATTCTAAGCGAAATCGTAAATTTCATCTACTTGAGTTTTATTTAGTAATTACAGGTTGTTTATAATCAAGATGCACCTTAAGGAGATGGTTGAGTTGCTTTATTCTATTTGCTGGCGATTAGGTTAAAAGAAGGTTAAGAAATAAGTGAAGATTTAAGTTAAAGAGGTGATTATTTAGTCTGAGAGATCTATTCTAGTGGATATTTCTTATAGTATCGAGTTTATTTCCAAAAACTTCTTTTATATTGAGTTTTTTAGATTTAGAGCCAAATTTGTTCCTTCATTCAAATCAGGAATTCATTCTTCAGACTTCCAGATTTCATCAAAATCGTTCTTAAGGATAGCAAACTGGTCACTGATAAATTTCTCAACGAAGTTGCTTATGAATTAAAGAAATTGCTAGTTAGAGTGTATTCCTAGGATTTTGTTCAGAATCTTGTATGTGCTGTATGGATCTAGATCGATTTGGTCTCTATTGGATTAAAAAATCTGCTCTAAGCATTTAATGAGTTAGAAGCTGATATCTTCCATCATGATTTCGAACTAAGACCACTTATCACTGAAATTCTCCAAAAGCTTAACCAAATGTAAATGTCTAGTGAAAAATTTCTTAACAAGTATACCAAGAGAAGTAAAGTTTTTTTAGGAATTAATCATTCAATTAATGTTATCTTATATTTTAGTATGCAGAATTCCACATATAAACGATAACACATCAAAGTCAACTTCAAGTAAAGTTAACTGCGATATTATTTTTTGGATATGTATTAAAGTAGGTTCGCTCATAGTTTTGAAGCTTTTAATCATGGCTTCGATAGCTAATTTGGAAATGTTCTACACTTTGATAAGGACACTTTCGAAAGCTTATGATTCTTAGCAAAGTTACCTAAGTTCTTCAATATGTTTAGAATAGCATTCTACTATACTATCCATATCTTTATGGCTTAGCGCTTTTTGCATAATTTTGGGAATTTCAAATAAATGTAAATAGTTTTGAATCTTATCGTTTATTTGCTTCATTTGCTATATTTGTTATCTCCTAGTTGTCATTCTTTTTACTTTATCAATTATTCGATTCTTCATCTTTACAAGATCTTACTCCATCTTCTAAGTTACTTCTATGTTTTACTAAGAAAACAGTGTATTCTGCATTTCTTAAGAATTTATAACTTACCTGTGACTACAACTTTACAGACAATAAACATATGTGAATTTCCACTAACTAAAGCTTTACTTTCGTTAGCGTAGTTTTTCAAATTAAGCGAGATGCTCTTCATTCCTTATTGCAGTTCTTCGAAGCTAGTTTTCTGGTGAATTTTGCATAAATATTTCATAGGGTTAAAGTTTTGACTGCTTATAAGGTATTGAACCATTGATTTCTCTTAATTGTTTAAAGTTCCTCAAGTTTATTTTTCTGCTTCAAATGAACAGTATTTAGAAAGCGAAGCAATAGGTACTATGCCTAAAGGATCTTCATAATTGAGCTACTGCTTTTCATCTTCATCCTTTTCTTTTTGATAAATATCTAAAAGTGAGTTATTTTCATATTTTTCCTGTTCAATTTGACTTCATTTCTGAGGGGTTATTAACATTATCTTTTGCTCTATATCTTCAGCCTTAATCGATTCAAGCTTTGTTGGCCTATAAATCCTCACAGTTTCATACCATTTAGAAAATTTCCTTTCAGCTTCTTACTTTTTGATGTAGACATCAACAGGAAGAGATGGTCTATTATCCTGTATATTACATAACTTACTCTAATCGCTTTACATATATAGAAAGCGGAGTCTTTATCCCTTTTAATGTGCTTATAGAGTCTCATGATTTAGTACTTATCTTCATCCACACTTATAAACGTATCTATGAATAACTAATTGTCATCTAAAAGTAAATAAATACCTAGCTCATCAAGAAAGTAACTAAGTAAATCTAAGGCCAAATAAGAACTGTTCTTAGGTCTTTTAAACTTATTCACTGTGCCAATGGCATGAAAAAGTCCTTTAAACTTTTTATTTCCAAGGTAAATCAAGAGAACATTCTCCTAAGTAAATTGAGACGCTTAAGAACTCAGGTCCTTTAATTTTTGAAGAGACTCCTTCTTTTTATTTTCTTACTAAAGAAGTTAAAGATATTTATAGATTTCTTCTTACATACTTAAAGAAGTTTATTTATCTAATTAAAATACTCTATTTACTCTTAAGAATTATACTTATTAATTAATTTTAGCAGCTAGTCTCCTGATGATATTAGACTTTTCTGATACTCAAGGCACCAGTCTTTTTCTAACTAAAGTAGATTCTTGAATTGACTTACTGGTATCAGCTAATCTGAAATCCCATCGAAGTTGTTGCTTATTTTCTTGGCGAAATTACCTGTTTCAAAATCTGCTTTTATGGATTGGACATCCTTATCATCTCTACCTAAGAGTAATCACTAATGGATGATGTTGATTTAGATAAAGCTACCTATCACTTTTAGATTTAGCTTTTATAGGTTTTCATGCTTTTCAAAAAAATGAGTCTCTTTACAGCAAATCTTGGCGACAAATTGCTTAGTTAATAAAAAGAACAGCAAAAGCATGATTTTCTTAAGTCTTTATGGAATAAATTTGTTCTTCATCTTATGGATCTCAAAATTAGTTAGGTAAGTTAGAGGAAGTTGCTTGCTAAAATTAAGTAAAACATGCTTAAAAAAGTATAGCAAATGATCAGGGATATTTTTAAAAACGCTATCTAATAGAATCAGGGATAGCTATTTTATAAATTCAGCTTGCTTTTTGAACTAATAAATGCCTCCATAGGTTTCAGATTAAAGATCATATTCACTTTTCTGTACAAGCAGATTGAGTTAAATTTCCTCGTTTTAAAACTAAGATTTGAATGTTTCTTATAAATTTTAGTAGATTCAAGAAAGCGCAATATCTTCATGAAGTTCAAAAGTCTTTTGTAGATTCTCTTTATTATTTTAGCATAAGCTAATAATTTATTCAAAAGGAATTTTGCTGATATCAATTAACTGTATTCTATGAGAAACCTCTTATTAGGACTCCTTTATAACTGACAATACAATGGATTATTTAATAGTATCAAACTTGACATCTTTAAATCTTTTAAGCATATGACTTTTTCTCCTTCAAGAGCCAATATATCCCTAACCTATTAAAACACCACTTTATTACTCTTTTAATGAAGGATGTCTTTTTTAGTTTATCTGAGCTATTGAAATATCATGTAAAGCGTTACTGTGCTAACTTGATAAATTATGCTTCGTTTTGTCTCTTCTTAAAAAAGGAAATTTTTTTCTTTTAGAAATATATTTTCCATCTATTGATCCTATCGAATTAATGGAGATAGATTTTTTAATAGAGCAAGATGGATTAGTGGATTAAGTATCATATACAGTTGTTTAATCAGAAAAGTTGAAGTATTTTTCCATTTAATTAACCTATTTCAGCAAATTCTTTTTAAATTGGAATTTCTAAGGAATTGTAAATCACTGAGAGTAAAATGAATTTACTTATTCAGAGTAAAACATAACATCGTTTCATACTTTTTCCATATCCAATTAGCTTGGGCTTGTATTTTACTACTACAACAAATCTTCGTTTTTTTCCTTTTCCTTTAAATCTATTTGATTATGCTCTGATTCCTTTGTATTCTATTAGTTAAGATTACTAAGAGATTTTTTAATTATTTCTTATTTTTTCTTCCAATTAAGTTTCCATCATTTCCTTCCATTTTATTTACCAGGCAAACCTTATTGGGGTAACTAACTGAGTGTATTTTAGTCGTTAAAGTTAATTTACAAAATGTTGTTCATATCTTAATCAGAGTTTATCAGAGAGTAGCTATTCATTATCCTATGTATTTTTGCTTGTCTCCATTTTTGCTACTATTTCTTTTGTTAGATGATAGGAGGCAGTTTAGTCTGAATAGATTCCTGCAAATAGCTTAAATCCCTATATTAATAATTTTTCTAAGAATGAGCTAATTTTTTAAAATTAGTAGTACTTTTAGACCTCTAATGCTCCTTAATTAGTTCAAAGCAGTAGTTCTTTTTGCTAAACGACTTTAGTATATCTGACTTATTTCTGTACCTAAGCTTAAGCAATTTTTTTCCTCTAATGCTCTCATTGTAAATTTACTGTTAAAGCTTACGATATAATTCCATTGACTGGCAAGTTAAATAATTAAAATAAGGTTTCAATAAGAGTGCATGTTATAAATAGATAGCAGTATAGTATATCCTTGTTTAAATAGTATCGATATAGCTTTAGCTAATAAGCTTATTAGTTGTAATCAATTAAGATTTGAGAATAAGGGAAATAAAAATGGATTATATCAAAAAGAGGCCATAGAAAACTAGAACTACTATTATTGAAAAAAAAAATTACGAGCCTCATGATCTTTTATACTACTATAGTCCTACGGTTCCTGCTGGTTTCCCTAAAGAGAAACTTCCAAGTAATTTTTTAGTTTAGAGGAATTATGCTAAAAGCCTCTGCTTCAGATGATAAAATGCTTTGAAGACTCTTAGCAATAAGATGACTTTAAAACAGCACTAGCGTGTGAGAGAGAAACTCATAACTTCTGAAATTGTAAGAAGTAAAGAGACATAGAGATTTATTAAAGTATAAAGAACTGGGAGATCAATAAAATCAAAACTTTAGACTAGAATCTATAGAAAAACTACATTTAAAGCTTATAAACTGAATTACTTGAGCTAAAAAAATAACTTGATGAAGTATAACCTGGAGACTAAGGCAAAAAATTCAGATTTAATTCTGATATTTTGTAGACTGAATGGAGAATTGAATATATTCAATAAGAATTATCCTGAGACTAATAAAAAAGTCATCATAAACATAATTTTAATATAATTTATCCATTAATCCACCAAACTCCTCGTGCTTCTAAAATTAAAGCCGAATATTTTATTATAAATCGGCTGTGAGCAACATTTCTCAATTTTTATTGGAATTGACCCTAAACTAAAAATATGTCTATAGTCTCTCTTTCTAAAGAGTCAATTAAAATTTAAACTTATCAAAATATTTACTTTTTATTTTGCAACTTTGCACTGTGAGTTTCTACAATTTAATATATTTTTTAATTATGCTAAATTGGGTTATCTTATTATATAGTAGCATGATTTCAATTCTCTTTAATTTACTAAGAGTATCTATTTAACTCAAACTTAAATCTAGCTTTAATTATATAATAAAGAATGGATTCAGCTTTTAGTCAACCTTCTGCTAGTAATAGTTAATGAACAAAATCCTCTTTTTCCTCTTTTTCCTCTTTTATCTATTGTCTAATTTCCCTTTATTTCCTTTAAGAAAAATAAGGATATTATTGTAATTGTCTTTAATTCAAAGATCAAACTTTTTCTATACATTCGTAATGCTTGAGATTGAAGATTTTAAAGATATATTGGTTTTCAATATTATAATTAAAAAATAGATTTGATTTAAAGTTTAAAAAAGCTGATATTAAGGTTTGCAAATAATGGATAAGGGTAATTTAATGTGATTAATATACAAGAGTTTTATCTTTTTATTCAACTTTGATTTTGTTCGGAGTTTTTAGACGATTCTTCCTACTAGCTAGGGATTATTTTGGTGCTTAACTTATGCTAGTTTTATTCTTGCTCTTAATTTGATGATTCAATATTATAATTTTCTAAGTCAAATGCTTTTAGCAAGCTTTCGTCATTTTCTGAAACCAAATTTTAAATGTTAGGCTGAAATGATTCTAATTACAAAGTTTCTTCATTTGCACTTTAAAGATTCTCAGAATTTAGTTATTGTGTCTAGTTCTCTAGCTATTCTCTTCTAACCTAGAAGAAGCTGTTAGTACTATTGTGTTACAATTTATTATCAAGTTAATCAATAATTTTACTAGGTTCTTTATTTACATCTTCAGCATTTATTTTTGTATTTCCTTCAGTACTTTTTAGCTACATTGAAACTTATTAAGAAATTTACTAACTTCAATCTTCACACTACTTTGAAGTTTAAAAGGGATTTTTTATTTTTCTCTGTGTCATTTCTAAAGTAGCTACTTATTCATCGTTTTAAAAAGACATTCTAAGTCTAGCATTTTTAATCTTCTCAGAGATTGTTTCCTCAAAGCTTTCTTTAATAGATTAGCTCATATCAAAAGAAGGACTGTTGATGCACTTTTGTTCATATACGTCTTATAATCCTAGTGAAAGATATTTTTTCCCATTCAATCGCCTTTAATGATGAGTCTCAACTTTCTATTTGATTGCATCACTTATAAAGTTTAATAATGACTAAGCAGGAGTAGATTCATCTTCATCTATTGACTAATCTAGTAACAGAAATTCTTCATTTTTCTTTGTTTATTAGTTATATTAAGCTTTTTATTGCTAGAGCATACGATCAGATGTTAGCTATTGAGATATAATTTTAGCTTCATTACAAGCAACTTCTAGATCATTTCTATCCAAATTTATGTCTAAATTGGTATTTTCTTCATTCAACTTACTTTTCCTTTGACCATTTTTCAGTAATTTACTAATCTAGCTTTAGATGCCTTAACTTATTACTTACTTTCTTGAGCTTTACTTTTTTAATTATAGCTAAACTGTCTCATTTTCAGTAGCTTCTATAAACTTTTTTCTCATATAATCAAAGTTTTTAATTCTGAATAACTGTATAAGAGGAATGAGTACAAAATTAGAGTTAAGGAAAGTAAAGATGACAGTAAATATCTATGCTAAGCCTAAAATTTGATATAAATAAGTATCAGTAAAAACTACACAAAGTAAGCTAATGCATGATGTTAGTAGAGTTTTCACTGATATGGGAAAATAGATTTACGCCAAGTATTCCATTCTAGTTTGCTACTTATTTCCAGAAAGTAGTATGTTTCTTGTATTCTAAAGTTAAACACTTACGTGAATTGTTACGTTGATTGAGTAAAGAAAGGAATATAAAATTATGCATATATAAGGGTAGTTAAAGCTTTAATATTCAAACTTAGCCCAATAACTGCATGAAAAAGTCATCACTATAACGAAACCTACGTTAAGAGAAGTAATTAAAAAAAGGAGAAAGTCAAAAAAGTACACCAAAAATAGAGTGAGTAATGCTGATGATAAAATTAATAAGTATATGATTTGACTTTCTTTATCTTAGTAGCTCTAAACTTCGGAGTAATTTTCTAAGCTTTTCTGTAAATTAAGAATTACTGAATGAACATAGAAGTCTCCTAATACATGCTTGTACTGCTAAACTATTAACTTTATTTTCTCTATATCCTTTATAACATCCAAGCTATCTTCTTAGTACTTAAGTTTCACTACTATTCCAAATTGCTTCATTTTGTAAATTAAACCATATTATTGATCTTTTTCTAACTTTCATTAGAGCTCTTATCCAAAATCATCAGAAAACAAAAAATTGGTTAATCATTAGTGATTGCAGATATCAAAGTAATCAACTCTAACTCTATTATATTTAGTCAAAGTTACTTAAAGAGTTCCATTATTTACAATGCATTGCTTATTTCTTATAAAAAACAATAGAGCAGAATATCAATTTTTAACAGACGAATTCTCTAATAGATTACAATCTTTGCAACTTTTAATCTCCTTAACTAACATTAATATAGCATCCTAAACCTCCAAAGATTTAAATTCTTTTTCTGTTTTGAAATAAAATGCTACCTCCATAAATTCCTTCACTTCATTTGTCTATAAATCAAATACTTCTTTGCTGTAACTATTGCTGGTATAGTTTCACTATCATTTATACTCATTTTTCTGGTAAAAACCTAAATAGATAGAAAGTCCAAAATACCCTGACATCACAATGAAACCTATAATCTTAAATATAATATTTTGAGTAAGAATCCTTAATAAATAGCAAGTTCAAGAGAAAAAGTCGAAGTATTTCCTCACTATTTATTTACATTTACTGTCTTAATTCCCATTTTCTTCATTCTACTGCTAACCGTAGCATTAACAGATTTTTAACCCTTCAATTTGATTATTCTATTTAACTTTCAACTACAAAACAATCGCTGAAGGGAATACTAAGAGCATATTGAAAATGTGAAGGTAAAATGTTACGATGATCTGAATGCTTAGAGAGTATATTGCATAAATACTTGTATATAAACCAGGTATAAAAATTAAAGTTACCTATATATTAAAAGTTACTATAATGCAAGTTAATGAAACACTATTGCCACATTGCTCAAGCACTTTTTGCATATGATATAGCAGATTATAGTTTTGATCAAAAGTGATATTTATTTCTGAAAAGTTTGATATCTATAGCATGTCATGCACTCCTACAATATACATTATTATTATAAAAAAATAATTGAGAATTGTTAGCTCTTTGTGAGCATATCCTAGAACTCCTATACACTCTATTATCGAAAATCCTACACACATAAGTCCGAATAACTGTATTAAAGCGTTTTCCATAAATCGATCTCATTTATTAACAAGTATTATACTTAAGAGGCTCTATATAAAAATGCAAACATATATAGTATATTATTCATATTATAAACTACTCTACACGTAACGATCTAGTTAACTAAAAGATTCGCATTTTACATCGATATATTAATCTTAATCTGAATATTGCCTGCAAAATTTTTCAGTAGCTTCTTCAAAATTTTCATATAGAGTTTGTTATAATCTTTGTTTGCTAGATATAAATATGAAAAAGCTCCTTTTGCAAATTCTAGATTATTAGAACCGTTTTCATAAATAGTAACATTTTCAGGACTCATTCCTCAAAAAAACTAGTAGGGATTCATTTTATTCATAATATTACTTATTTCAAATAGTGGATACCATCCTGAATTTATTCTTTCCTTTACTTCTTCATCATTCATATTTTCTATATCTAAAACACCATTAGGTTAGTAGAATAGGTGAAAGAAGTTTAAGTTAAAGCTACAATCATATTTTCCTAATCCCTTGTTGCAAAAATCTTAATACGAATATTAGTATCCACCAAGTTCCATTCTCATACTGTTTTCATAAGTATATGTAAACTTTATAATACTGTAGATGCTATTTTTAGTCAAGATACCTTTGCTTTTATCTTTAGGTAAGAAGTAGAATTTCTAAATTCTTTGAGTACTATTATTCTTAAGATCAAACTCTCTCTTTTCTTATAAAATTCATTTACTTTCATCCTCAAACTAGTAATAAATATCTTTTGATTTTACTTCAACTAGTCCAATGCTAAGACCAATTACTAGTAGCATTCCTAATATTATAAACACTAAATAAAATTTATACACTAGGCATGCAATAAAGCCAAATATTTTATCTTATAAATAGATGTTTAGAGGGTATTTTAACTGCCTAGAAACTCCGATATCTTCAAGCTCTTCTTATTTCATTTATACGTTTAACTATATGAAATATAAAATAACCAATTAATTACAAATCTGTTTTATTATATTTCAAACTAAAGCCAATTAGAGGTTAATACTTAACTTATCATCCAATTTATTACTCTTTTAATGTATAATTCATTATTTATATATTGTATGGCTTAACTGACTTTTAGCAGTTTCTTTTTTGATATTAGTATATACTTGGCTACTTGCTTAATCTTAATTATAAACTTATTATTATAAGGTCTATCAAGAGTTTTTGCTTAACTAGTATATTAAAGCTAAGACTAAAGAGATATGTTATCATCAATGCATATTATAAGATTTAATTTAGTTAAGCGTTGTCAAAAGCAAAACCATTTACATCTCCTTATTAGTTCCTTTTGCTTCCTTGATAATTATAGCTTTATTTAAATTTTTTACTTTTATTCAATAAAAATCTCGATTCTCTCGTAACCCTTTCATGAACCTCTTTCTTTGTATTCATACTTTAAAAATTTTAAATTTTTAGAAAGAAAAAAGATTAGAAAATAATTTGAAACAATTCTAAATATCTTAAAGTTAGAAAATAAAACAAGACAAAGATTAAGAATAAAAGGCTTTTAAATAATTAGATAGTATATAGAAAAACAGAGTATAGATATATTATATGGCTTCTAATTTGCTAAGAAGTAAGCTAGAAGCAACTGCTTTAGGTTATTAATTCAAGATAGCAAAAGTACTAAAGTTGAAGGTAAAAGCAATTAAATGTTTTAATACCAAGTTACTTTTTTTTCTTATGAATGAAGACAGTAAACTACCACTCTTTTACTAGCTTATTAGACTCTTGAGATTAACTAATTATTCTTTAACTTATTTTATATAATTTAATAAGCCAAGTATGTCAAGTCTATTTCCTTTTACGTCTCTTTCATCTAATTAAGTATTGAATACAATTATTGAACCATAGTGATAGTTCTGTTTAAAGAACAGCTAACATATCCAGTAATTAATAGAAAGTGGTTTAAATAGAGCTGCAATATTACTTTTATAGTTGCTAATTGATTAATTACTCATTCATAGCATTTTAGTTAAAGTTACTAAAAGCTTTCTATCTTATTTAATTAGTCCCCCTTTGCTCATTTCTTATTCTACATTTTCTATCTGAAATGCCTTCATCAAGCCACAGTATCTTTTTTATTCGCTTTCATTATTCATACAAGAACGTAATTGTTTATAGATTAAGTGAAGCAAGTCTAAATACTATAGAAGTATAAGGAAGACAGAAGGATTAGCACATTGTCTATACTTCTTGATGCTTTTATGCAAATAGGAGTAAATGAAGGAAGAAAGGAGAAGCAAAGGAACGATTTAAAGATGAATGGTTTTATAACAATAAAGGCAAAAATAAAAAATCAGAATAATTCTTAAGTTAAATGGTATCTAAATAAAGTGTAGTAAAAGATTTAAGTTCAGAATTTGAAGAACTTTCCAATGCTTTAGCTACGACTTAAACAGATTGAAACTAAAGAATTGCTTAACTGAAAAAAATTCAATCTCTGCTGACTACAGAAGCCAAAATGTAGGAAGGTTTTGCTTAATTTTTTACTAAGTTGATACCTTTGATTTCAACATAGTTAAATGATCTACGATCAGCGGTTGTAAAAGAAGCTGTAAAAACTGTGGAAATTGCCTGCTAGTAAATATCTAATCTAGAAGTTTTTGACAAATTTATTACCTAAGAAAGTTTATTTAAGGTACTTAACTCAGGAACAAAGGTAATTGCTGAAGCTGGAAATTAATGCATGATGGCCATATTATAAAGCGTAGAGAACTATAAGATTTTACTCAAAATATTAACAAACATTAAGCATAAAAACGTATATGTTAGAAATAAAACCTGCTACTATATTCTATTTGTACTTTAAAACTGGAGTAATGAAACCATTGAATAAGGAGTTATTGGTAAGGGATAGTCATTTTTGGAAAAAATTGAAGAAGCTTTAATAGTCGGAGCCTAAGATGGATCTAGCGATGCACGCTAGTTTGCTAGAGAAGCTATTGGTTTCTATAAGGAAATACAGCCTTAGAGGTATGAAAGGCTTTACACAAAGCTAGATAGTTAATCTTAAAAAATTTTGAATGCTAGAGTGGAAACTTCTCAGAGTGACGTTCGCAAATCTTAATAGTGAAACAAAACTCTTAGTCCTATAAAAAAAACTAATGCGGATTAAAAAATTTCTCCCTATAAAGCTTAACATCCTGTAAGCAAGTCTACTAATAACCCTAATATATTTAACAATCCATAACTGCAGCAAAATTAAAGTTAAGACATTATTTAAAATAAATTCTTTAATGAGTTTGAATAAATTCCATAAGAGCCAAGTACTCATGTTTCAGGGATATAAACTCATTCAAAAAAGAACCATAAAAGCTTTAGCGATAATAGAAAAAAAGAAGACCCACCAAGCACATAATCTAATAGCTAGTAACCTTCTCAATTTTCTCAACCTGATTCAAAATAAAGATAGTCACCTAATCCTAATTAGATGCTATAGCAGAAATAAAGGAAAACTCCTGAACCAAATTCTCAGCAAGCTAAAAAGAGACTCATACCTTAAGCATAAAATATTGCTAAAAAAGGAAGACCACTAACACCAGCAGATCCTTAAGCTATAAGTCCGAGGAATTTAACTCCTAGAGCAAAGACTCCAACAAGTCCGAAAATAAATACTTAGCTTAATATAGCAAAAAGCATATCTTAGTAAAATAATAACGCAAATTAAAAGCCTCAGCAATAACAGTCTTAAGTTGTACAAGAAGTTAAAAAAGAAAGACCTTCTTCTACCTAAAGAACGTTGATAAAGAAAAAACCAGAAGAAAATTAGATTCCTTAAATAAAAAATCCTATTTAACCACTTCAAAAGTAACCTAAATAGAATGAAATAAATCTAGAGGCTCTAATTGAAGCAGCTAACTCTGAAAATTGATAATTAAGGTAAAGCGCTTTTGATCAACTCACTGAAAGCTACCAAAAAATAATAGACGAAGATACCTAAAGAGATGTTATTCTTGAATAAATGATTTCACAAATATAAGAAAAGCCTGATTTATGAGATAGAATTGTGGAAAGTCATATAGAACGCCTTGGAGATTCTCACTTTAAAATAGTAGTATCTTGTAGTGAAAGCCTTATTTTAATGTTGACTCTTTTTTCTCAGCAGATGCTAAAGTATTTGCCTAAAATGGTTCCTAAAATATTAAACAACTTGAGCGACAGTAAAGATTAAGTAGCTTCTTAAGCTTAAAATATAATTAAAAGGTTAAGAGCTTTGCATAATGAAGAAGTGCTCCTGCCAAGTTTCATAAAAGCATTAAGCTACAGTGAAGGGGGCAGATATTCTATGCGCATAAAAGCTGCTGCTCTTGAAGTAATTTCCTTTTTATCGAAGGATTCAAGTTAATTTTTTAAGGATGAGTAAAACGTAAAATAATGCGTTAGAAAAGTAGCATAAGTTATTACTGAGCATAACAAATTAAGCAAAATATTAGAGCCTGCTGTTGCTGTTCTGCTTACTATAAGAGAACAAAATGAAAAAGATTTGATTATTTCCATCCAATAGTTATCCTAAGTTTAATTAGCCTACGTCATTTAGGTTCTGGAAACTTATGATTCTGAATTTTGTTAAACTATTCAAAAAGCCTAAAAAACTTAAACAGGATAAGTTTAATAATATGCAGCTCCTGACAGTGCACCTAGAGAAGTTCAATAAGTTCTTGACTGAGCTGAATAATGCAAAAAGCTGCCTGGATTGAAAAGAATTGAAGCCTTGCAATAGTTTAGAAAGTTAAATCAGCAACATTTTAGTCATGTAGCCCTTTGGGAATAAATCTTCTAAGAGGTTTTCAAGGCAATACTTGAAACTTTAAAGGATGAAAATTCTTAAGTTAAAGAATTAAGTTTAGCCTTAATAAGAGAAATGCTTTCTGTATAACCTCATCGTGTATAAGGTGAAATTCAATTATTAATAAAGCGCTTGATTTAATGCCTATATTCCCCAGAAAGACAAGTAAGTTCTATTACTCACAGATTTTTACTGAAACTGAAGATCTTCTAGATGCTTTAATAGATCTCCTTAAACCTATTTCCATTTTATAATGCTTAATTACTGGAATGTAAGAAGAATAAGATGCTCCAACTCTTCCTGTTATAATTCGATTGACTACTAAAGCAGTGAAATTGAGCGAAAAAAGTAAAATAATGCAATTTTTACCTGAACTTACGCAAGTTTTATTTCAAGTAAATATTAACTTTAGAGATTTAACCATTTGAACGCTGATGTTAGAAAGTCTGTAGTTTTCTGCTTAGTTGAACTAAATTAGAAAATTGGGGAGGTGTTTAGTCCTTATTTACAGCAGCTTACTTAGAGTTAGTTCAAATTAGTAGAAATTTACATTAAAAGGAGGTAGGCAGTTTAGGAATAATGAACAGTGCTTGTTATCTATTTATTTTACTAACCAAAATTCTTCTATATTTCTCCAATCCTCTTGTTCAATATGAACCTATCTAGCCTAACTATTAATTATATTTCTTTTACTTTAAATTAATAATTTACATATAATTAAGTAGATAAAGCATGAAAAGCACCCTAACTAATATTTTACAGCTACTATGTAAAAATTAAGCAAGAAGTATTATATTTAAGTGTATTTTCTACTTTGCAGCTTTTCTACTGCTTTAAACTCTCTCTAGTTTTCTACAACTCAATGTTAAGTAGATATTGATTTCCATACACATTGATAGCTATACTTAATAGCTTCCATTTTAGTGCTCTTATTATATTATAATAACTAGTTTGGTTAAATCATTATATTAGATAGCGAAGCTTCTTATTTTGTATTTAAAGGTATAGTATAATTATTAAGTTTATAGTAAGCTAAAGATATAAGATAAAGAGTGATTTTCAATAATGCAAGCAATAGATATTTCAAATGAGGAAAATAAATTAGCAGTGTATTATAAAATAGAATGGATATCTTAAGCCATCTTACTATCTTACCTGCTTTATTGCTTACTTTCTTTAAATAAATTATAATAAAGAGGAAAACTAACGTATAGAGGTATAGGATTTTATATCAGATTCTAACTTTAAAAGAGGAACTTATCAGATCTGTAAGCTAATAGCTATTAATGCAGAAATAGAAAGGTATATTAGTTGGTGCTGATAATTAGTATAGAATAAGTATTAACTAAGATAGTGCTTTAAGTGCTTTACTATAAGAAACTCTTAATTAATATAACATAACCATTTTAACCAATTTATTTAGAACTTATAGCTCTATGTTCAGCCTTATAAATGTTTAATATTCTTAACTATCAAGGACAATATTCTATACCAGGACTTGGAAGTAGCGAAAGTGATCAAGTGAGAGATAAAATATATTATAGGCAAATAATAAAATGGATTGCTATCTAAAAATCCTAAAGCTAAGATTAATGTGAATCCTATAAAAGATATACAATACTGCAAGTACTTATTTGGGCTTATTTTTCCAAATATACAAACTATTTATATCTGGAATTTTATAAGCAAATCAAGTATCAAATTTGCAAAATGTAATTTAGTTTTAAATTACAAAGAAGAGTAAAAGATACCATTAAGAATACGAAAAGGAGATAGTACAGAGAAAAGTGAAAATGATGAGTGAATAAGCATTTAAACGATGTTTAAATTCTAGTTCTTTTATTTAATATAATATCAGAAGATATAAAATTAAAATGGATTCTATTAAACTAGAGATCTAGGGCATGATTGATAAAGTTGCAAGAATTAATAATGAATTTGGAGTTTAAAATACATAAACTTAAACAAAAGTTGATAAAGATGAATTCACTAACCTACATTCCGAGGTCGCACATTTATATTACTCTACTATAACTAAAATAGATGAACTTACCGCTCTGAAGCTTGATACTACAGGGAATTAATAAGAAGTTATAATTATAGCGAAGAAAGAAAATGAAATTAATCAGGAAATTAAAAAAATTAATGAGGTATTGCCTAAACTTGAAAAGTAAATGAGCAAAAGAAATAAAAAATTATCAGAGGAATAAAAAAAGCAAAGGCAAAACATAGTTTAGGATTTAATAAACAAATACAAAAGACTAGAAGCTTGATAAAGAGGAGATCCAAGTTGGTAGGAACCAAAAACCAAAAAAGAAACTGTAGAATTTAAAATGTAATTATTTGAGCATGTTCCAAAAGATATGATTCATTTGCCTGAGCCTGATGAAGAGGAAAAATAAATGATTGCTGATCTAAAAAAAAGAGAAGCAGATGTTGACTAAATTTTAGCACCTTTAGGAGATAAAATTGAGGGAATAAAAAATCTAGCCTTATAGATAGGAGAAAACGAAAACGAGTTAGACGCCTATACTTTAAAAATAATGAATAAAGTAGATGATGTAAAGCCTCAAATTGACAATATGACCAAGAAAGTTAAAGAAATAATTTAGAGTGTAAGTTTTGCTCATTACAAATTAGGTACGTGGACCGGATAAATTCTGTACTACAATAATTCTTATACTAGTTCTTCTGGGATTGGTTGCAGTGGGCTTCAATCTAATAAAAGATACCATTTGAATATTTTGTTAAAATTATTTTTAATTCTAAACAATGGAAATTAAGTGCTGTGATATTTATATTCTCACTCTTATCTTATACGCTAATTTAGATGTGATATCGCAATGGTATAAATATAAGGACTGCAAACGACCTATTTAATGATGGTATTTAATCGCTTACAGCCTGATGTTCGAGATACGACTAGTTCATATTTATATAATGAATCATAGAAGATAACAGACTACTAGCATAAAATTCATAACATTTGTAAACTTCGCCATTGTGTTTCCTATTTTTGTTATATGAGTGTTGATTGGAACTATTTGGTCAGCAGAAACGTATGCATGAATGCCAGTTTGTGTAAGATTTTAATATTAGGAAGTAATGTAAAGGAATTACTTGCATAATGTAGTGATCATTATTTTCTGCTATGCTTTTATTGTTATTTATTTGGCCCTAATCTCATTCAACGTCTTCACTTCTGTAAATTTTAATTTAGATAAGAAGACTTGAAATTGTCCAAAATTTGAGGAGACTTGGGATTTATAATGACTAAAACGGTTGGCAAGATATTAATTAGCTAGGAAATCAAATGTTCTAGTCTGGGCTAAGTCCTAATGAAATTCTAAGATTTGAATCATTTGACCAGCCTGAAAATGTAGATTAAACCTGCTCTATTTGTTTGGATGAAATATAAGCAAAAGAAAGAGTGAGAAAACTACCCTACTGTGGGCATTGCTTCCATGTGGGCTGCATATCGAGATGACTATTAAGAGAAGGAAAATGTCCTAACTGTAAGCATGATTATCAATATGAAAATGATTAGGAGCAGCCTTTACTAAGAGACTATGAATGATATAAATTATCTTCTTTTAATCTTAACAAACCATTTTAAGCCAAATTCCCCATAACTACACTTTCAAATACAGCCAGGCTTAATATAATGAATAGTAGTGAGTCTATTATTAAGATTGAATTTGAGGCTTTTGAAACTAAAGGCCTTTTAATGATCAATAAGTAAGATTAAAAGGATACTAAACGATATAAAAGAAGTATATAATTAAATATAGAGTATGCAATAATACTCTATAACCTTTATTAATAAGCACTTCGGAATAACTATCAACTAATGAAACTTCTATTTTATCTAATTATATAAAATAAGGCTATGGAGATTATTTAGAAAGGAAATCTAAAGATCATAACCAAGTACATTTATAATTGAAATTATAAAACTTGGTAAATACAAAAGAGGTAATTTTTATATAGCGAAGAGCACTAACATTTACTAGAAGTACAAATAGCTAAATATTTATAATTAAAAGGATTATAGTAACAATTTTATGACACTACCTAAATATCTTCTCTAATTTGATTGCTGAATAAATAAAGCTAATGTTATGCAATACCAAATAAGCTTTATTATATAATTTATAATAAAAGTAGCTTAATAAAGCAAAGAATCTAAAATATTTAGCTAAATAAATTTAATTTATAGCACTTCATTTTATGTAAAATATTTGATAAAACAAAATTATTAGATTTGAGTGTTTCTTTTTCTAAGCTTACATAAAATAAGCTAAATATAATATAGTCAAATTAAAAGAAAATTAAATGATTCAAACTAAAAATAAGCATATTAGTATGAAAGTTATGGATAACTTACTGATTATGATAATTAGCTAGAATAAGAATTTAAATACCAGAAAACAATTTAAAGCAATAAGAATAATGGAAGCTATAAAACTAAATCCTAATAATTTTATTATCTTATTATATCTATTTTCTAAATATTCTCACTTAATATACTATCTAAATTTTAAATATTCCTCTATGATCTTTTACATAAAAGGTACAGATTTAATATTATTTTATATAAAATTTAAGCTTTTTGTGATGCTTTTCATAAAGCATTATTTGGATTTAATCTATAAAATATTTGATTTATTTTTGAAACTTAAATATCTGTTAAAGAATCTAATTATTTTATAAAAATGTTGCTGAAATATATTAATCATCTACCCATAAGTGTTTAAGTAGACTAGTATTCATATTTAATAGCTTATTGGCTGCATTTGATGTATTATTATAAAATATCACTAAAGCTGTGAATTCTTAACAATTGCTTTCTTTTTATAATTTAATACTATTCTAATTTAATTAAGGTAGTCTTCTATAAGAATAGAGATTTAGAGTAGTAATTATATCTAGGTTCTAGATAGTAAGTAGAGCATAAGGAAGGTTATAAAGACGTTTAATTAAATTGATATTTTAAATAAATTATTTTTAAGTTTGCTTTGCTCACTTTGAAAGGCCCTTATAGAAAGGAATATTATCATAGGGTATGATAACATAGAAATTCTTGGCACTTGGTCTTGTATCAGCCAGAGTAACAATTACTGGGTCAATTTCCTTTTTAATTTCTTATAATTTCTTAAGTAGTGCTTATTGTGACTTTTTAAGAGCACTGCAACGTCCACAGCAACTTACTTTCCACTAGCACTAAATTCCTGTAGATGATCCTAAAAGATCTACAATCTTAAATTGAGCATCCTATCCTTATCTATACTTTTCTAAAAATCTTTCATCAACTAAGCTAACGCAAACTCCGACTACGGCAACACATTTATTTCTATCCTAACCCTCTTTATCAGGATTATTGTAACGAATAGTTACAAACTGCATGTTATCATTTGGAATATTTAGATCCTTAGCTTTCTAAGCAAGCTGATCATAAACAGGCTTCAAATTGTCATAGTTTCCTTCAAATCGAGTGTACAAAAGTTTCATAGGGACTAAACTTCCATTAACGACTTCAGCAGAAGCAAAGCGGCCACTTTTATAAGCCCATGCTAGAGCTCCAACAACAGCGGTACCAGCTGCTACTCCTAAAGTTAGAATTAACTTTTTGTTAGAAGCCATTATTATTTATATTATTCAACCAACTACTTATTAATCCTCATTTCATTTAAAAAACTATCAACATCTTACATCCTCACATTTCCTTCCTAATACCTTTAGAATAAAACAAAGTTATCTTTTACTCTATTTCACTAGCTAACCATTCAGCTTAAGCTAATTTTTCTATTAAATAAGCAGCAATTGCTTTGGATTAGATAATTTATTTAATTAATTGCTTTAAAATCTTGAATTGAATGAGCTATTAAGAATAAGCAAAAGCTATTTAGAGAATTGATTAAGATCTTAAGCTTTCTAATCTAAATAAAGTCCCTTTATAGTAGAATCAGCAAGCTAACCTGAAAGACTAGGATAACTTAAGAAGTTCAGCTTTCAGCTTTGCTAATAATTATGCTTTTAATGAATAAAACGCAAAGTAAAGTGCAAGAAGCTAGTAAAAGGAAGTTGATTTTGATAATAAGCTTAATCAAGTATACAGTTTTGGAAACTTACAGTAGAACTAAATAAAAAATAGCTCTTTTCATTAGAAAGTTTAGAAGATTATTGAAGATACTGAGATTAATATTCAAAAAAACGTGGGGAGCATTCAATAAAGTCAGTTGAAGATACAAAAGTCTTAGAATAATCAATAGTCTTAAAACAAGAGTTAACTAGTAGAAAAAAATAAAAGCTAGAATTTAGAAAAAAATAAAAGAAGTAGTGGCAAGTTAAGTTTGATATCTGAAAAATAGTCTTCAGGGCTTAAATCATATCAACCTGAATCATAGCAAGAATATGAAGAATCTGAGCATTCTTCATAAAATAAATTTTAAGATTTAAATGGTTGAAACAATTAGAATTACCAGAGAAATTATTCTCAATAAAGTATATAAGAATAGTATTAACAGTATTATGAGCCATTCCCTGCTGATTCTCCGTAAACAGAATAAATATACACAGATTATAGGCCAAATGTTAAGAAGGATGCTTAAAGTTAGATTTAAAACATTTCCCAAATTTCTAATCCTAATCAATCGTAACAAAGTATAAAATAATAAATTTCATTTTAGTAGCAATCAGGGGAGTCAAGCATAAGTCAAACTTTATCTGAAGATAAGTAACCTTAAGAATTTGTCCCACCAACATAGGCTGTGGAATTAGCTATGAGATTAAAAACAAATTAAAGAGCATGGTAGAAGATGCAGAATGGATTTGATTAAAGATGCAAGTAAAAGCTGGACAAGGCATAGATTAATCCTCAAAGTAAATAAATCAATAAATTTTGAGATTAAGCACAATTACCTGAGAAATAGAAGCAATCCAAATATTTTAATTTCTAAGCAACTGATCAGCAAATTTAACCTTAAATATAAGTAGAAAAAGCCAATACGAAGCCAAGCGAATATCTCTAGCATTTACTTATGAATGCTAAGAAATTAATTTATGAATAGAAGCTAGAACAAGCAGATAAAATTCTGACATAAGAGATAGATAAAGGAGTCTATCACTCAGATTTATTTTATCTTTATGCTGAATTAAAGAGATTATAAGGAGATTACTAAGAATCCGAATTTCAATTTAAAAACTGCATAAGCGCAAAAACGCATAGTCCTTATGCTTATTTTGGTTTAGGTCTTATATACGCATAACAGAGTGATTTTAATTAAGCGATTTAAATGTTTAGAACTTTTGTAGAATTAATAGTAAGTTCTTATTTATAGGATACAGTTGATGGACGATTTCATCTAGCAAAGAGCTTAATTGCTATTAATGAAAACTTGGAGGCTTCTATTCATCTTACCAAGGCTATTGAACTTTTTAAGCAATAGTAACTCTTAGGCTAGGAAAAGGTTTAATAATTAATCCTTCTACATGTATTAAGAGCTGATGTGTACGAATCACTAGGCTTTGACGAATTAGCAGTAGAAGATTACAGAAAAGTTAGAGAAATAGATCCAAAATTCTACAAAGAGTATCTAATTGAAGCAGAGAAGCTAGAAGCTCAAGGAAATTTTATCGAAGGAGAAAGAATAAGAAACTTTGTTAGAAAATTATTTATGTGAGTTTATGTTTCCAGAAGCTTTATCAAACTACTTCATATATTATAGTCTATATACTAATCAATATTTCTCAGTTACATCCTTACAAATCAAATTATATCAATAAGAAGTTTAATATTTTAAAGTTTAAAATAGCGGAAATATAAAATGATACAAAACTATTTCCTTTTAACTTAAAGGTAAATTAATTAATTATAATTTTCATAATCTAACGAATTCTATAAATGATATGCTCCTGATGCTTTAGTGCTAAGAGTATTAAATTGTATTATTAAATTTCTATAGAAAAGAATAAGGTTAAGAAATACTTATAAAGCTAAGTTAATTTTAACAAAGTTAGATCATTATTTAGCTGCTAGTATATGAGAATAAAGTTCTGAAGCAGAATATTTCCACAGGTGAAATTTGAAGTAGTTTCTAGTCTAATTTAAATAAATAGGATAAAAATCAAAGTTATTATAATAATGGTTGATAAGGATATAGGTATGAGATTTTGCCGCGAATGTGCGAATATGCTTTATCCAAATGAAAAAGTAGATGAAGATACTAAAGTTTGCCAATTAATTTATTAATGCAGAACATGTCCTTATGTTGAAGCTGTAGATCCTACCGATATTAGTGCTCATTGTGTATATGTAAATGAAATGAAATTATCTAAAAGATAAGAGACAGGCCTAAATTTTGCAGATTACATTTCAGATCCTACATTGATGAGAGTAAAAACTACTTGTGGAAAATGTGGTCATAATGAAGCAGTTATATACATAAATGAGCAAAATATATAAGAAATGGGAATGAGACTTACTTATATTTGCACTGGAGTTGTAGAAGGATCATTTTGCGGATATTCCTGGACATGAGCCTTGTTTAATAACATACTCTAAAACTCAATGTTAATAAATTTAAAAATATTAATCTCCTTATAAGGCTAAAGCCATTAAAAGCATATTCCTTTATAGAGAAACTTCATTTTAAACTATCTCTTTAAAAATAAAATAACAAAAGACTAACGAATATTGATTTAGTCAAAACTAACAATTGTTAATAAAAATTTAAATAGACATTATAAAATTTAATTTCTATTTTCATATAGATTCATTCAACTAAAATTATTATAAATCGCATTCTTTTTTCTATTTAGATTAGCTTTCTTTAGATTATTTTTACTAAGAAATTTTCAAAAACAATACAGTATAAGAAGCAAGAATACTTTATTGCAAGTTATTTATATTTCTATATTAAGGCTTTAGTTAATATTTCAATCTTAGTTTTTTTATTTCTCGCTAATACTCTAAAGCATTATTTTTTAACTAAATTCAGATTATTATTTTTTATAGCACTTAAGAATTAACAGGATAATAAATCAATATTTCAACTATTCTTATCAATTTTTCATTTAAAGCTTTATAAAGAAATTTTGCTCTAATAAACCAAATTTTTATTTTTTTAATTAGATTATAAATTATAATTAAAGAGAAATTTCCTTCTATATCATCTAGTTCTAAAGAACATGTTTAGTTAAAAATACCTATTAAGTATTGTCTGTTTCTTATATAATTTATATTAAAAGAATGCGCTTAAAAAGTAAAATTTGATATTAAATTAGCAGCACTTACGTTAATCGTTTAATATTATTCTTGCTATTTGTTTACCTATGAAATAAGCTTTATTAATGATATGGTAGATTGTGACTTTTAATTTCTTTTACATCATTTTCATTATTTTTCGTATCTCTTTGTTAGATAATTAAATTATAAATTGATATGATATTCAGTGTAAATTAATAAGCAAAATGATTAAATATTTTAATAACACTAGAACTCTAAAATAAGCAAAAATAAGCTTTTATTGACATATTTAGCAAGACTTTAACTAAATATGTCTGATTTATCTAGTATATGTTGTAGTAAATACTACAATTAAAACTGGCAATAGCTTATAGAAGCTTTTATATAGCTTAATTATTATTACTAAGAGTTATAGTTTGAATTAAGAGCTAGAAAACTGAAAAATATAAGGGATTATTTAAAAGATAATTAGCATGTCATAAGTCTCTATATTCATCTATTACTTTTAGTTTTATATTTCCATTTTTGAATTTTTTTAGGACAACTGTTCTATTTTGACTATTCTCACTTTCCTTTGTTGAGTTATAGGAAGATTTGCTTCTGTCAATTTAAGAAATTTTGTTTCCTTCCATAAAATTAGGCAGAAAATTAACGACATTTCTATGTGTTTTACTTTCAATAGTAGATATTTACATTGAAGTAGTCCTAGTTTCTAATGCTTATTAATATAAAGTCAGTTTAAGAAAGAAAGATTTTTAAGTATTCTATAGAATTCTTGAAAGTATTTTATGGATAAGTTATATCCCTATTTCTTATTAATTACTTTGAAACTACTTTCCCTTTATTACTTTTATCTCCTAAGCTAACTTATAATTGTTTTTTTAGCTATATTTTAAAAAGTCAAAATCTGAATTTCTTTCAAATGAGTTATCATAACTTTTATATCAGTTTTATGAACTTAATTTAGGAGATTTTAGTAATTATAAATGAATACTCTCGTTTTTGGATTTATTAGTTGGAGTTCCAACACTTGAAATGGGAGTGCTAAGAACTTTGTTTGATATCATAAGAAGTTTCTTATCAAATTTATTTTATGGAGAATAGTAACGCGCTAGAGCCATTTTTTCAGCAGTTTGCTCTAAAAACTTAGGAGTTTTAAGAAAAGAGCCAATAGGAGTTTTGAGATATGAATTTTAGCTTTAGAACCATAAATCTTGGAAGTTATCTAAAACATTCACTCTTTAATTTTTCTTTAGTTATTTCTATTTCAGTTCGAAATTTTTCTTAACTTTGACGTAATTTTCAAAATCCTTAAGTTCCTATTGATTCAATTCTTAGATATTAAGGTTAGTTACATTGTTAAAGTGTAAAATATCTTTGCTTACTAAATCAAATCTCTTTTCGTTAAGATGGTTATTTTATCTTTTGAAAAACGTTTTAACTGATTAATGATCGCTTTATTTCTTTGCCCTTACGAAATAATTTTTCTAGTCTCAAACATCTAGTTTGAAGTTTAGCTTTTTACTTAAATTGTTTAAGGTCTAACTGGCTGATTTGTAAGCATTCTTGAAAATGCTTTAATCATCTTAGATCTTTTTTTGTTCTTAAGACTCTTGGCTTTAATGAAAAGTGTTAAATCACTTTTATATGAACTATTATTCAATTTCATGAGTCTCTCTAGCAAGTTGCTAAAAGTATAAACTTGAAGGCGTATTTTTTACTTTATGCCAAAACTCAACAAACTGTACTTCAAGGTAAGTTCCTTCACTTGAAATGCATTAAACTGAAGTATAGTATTTTTTCTTACGTAGGCATTCGTATAAACCTTAAATAGAATTCTTAGCAGCTATTGAAATATTCAAATTTCGCTTCTTTTATGAATTTGGTTCATCAACAATTTTTTGTTTCTGTATAAGAATCTTACTATGAAATTTCCTTCTTGAATAATATAGATATGCTCAGCTGGCTAATTTTCTCTGCAGACGTATTAGTTTTTCACTAATTATTTCTTCTTAAAATAATAACAAAGCAAAAACAATTTTTTTTGGTCTCATTCTTTAAAAAATCCATCATATTGCAAAAATTCTATTACATCCTTAAATTTTTCTTGATCGGAAAGCTAAATAAATTTTTAGTATTTTGCTTTTTCTACATATAATAATAGAGTTGTTTCTTTACATCTCATAGTTGCTGCTCTTTAAGACTATTAAATTATTGCCTACTCTCCAAATGAGATTCCTTGATTAAGGATACCAACTAGCATAAATTTGAGAACATCACGAGGATCTATTTTCTTATTAACATCCTTATAATTTTTCATACTGTCTCATTTTTCGTTTAAATTATCTTCTGTGATTACTTAACTTCAAATAGACTTTTATATAACTATAGTTGATCCTATAGCGTTATTCAGAGGAGCTTAGTTTTAAGTATTTATAAACTTTTAAAAGTTTTATTGCTCTCTATTCTAATTACTTTCTTTCTACTTTCTTTATCTTCCAATCTGTTAAATTTTCTTATCTTTCTAAATTCTCTTTGACATCTTGTTAGCGATATCCATTTCCATAGGTATTAGAACCTCAACAGAGCCATGCAGTATCACATAAAAACATTCTCCCATATCCCCATAACGAAAAATAATCTCTCCTGTCTCATAAATCCTTATTTGCAAGCTCTTATAAATAGCGTTTTGGAGCTCTTCCTTCTTCTATTTGAACTGATCAAAGTAAGTTATAAATGAAAGAAGCTCCTTTAGTTTATGTATATCCTCTATAGTTTTTTTCTGCTTAGAAACGATTTCAAAAATAGACTAAAGCTAAAGTTATCCTTCAACAGTTATAGGTGTATTATGTGTTTGTTAAATCATATCATAAAAATAATAGTTTAGAATTAAACTTTCAACTAATAACCTACCTAAAATATTACACTAGATACATCTCAATCTTGTAGCATTTAACTTCTTTTATATCAAATAGCTCATTATCATAAGACTAGTTTGAACTATAACCTTCTTATGTTCATTATGCTGCTCTTTTCCTTATTTTTGATTAAATTATTAAAGAAGAGGAAAATTTAATTAGGCAGATGTTATGATAGATATTGTAGAAAGTATAAGAAGAGAGAGATAGGAATATATGAGTATTAAAGAGAGGATTAATAGTGAATATTTATAAATTTAAAAGTAGATGAAATTTTTTAACTCACTGCTATAAAGCGTAGAAGAAAAAGGTTGGCTTTCCTGGTAGAGCAGACTCGTTTGTTTTACTCTTGTCTTGCTAGTGCCTTCCTTCTTGTTCAGTTAGAATGTCTATGCTCACTAGTTTAAGCTATTAACAGATATATTCTTTGTTATCTAAGAGAAGTTATTTCTCATCAAAAGGTACCTATTTTTCTAATGCGAATTCTCCTACCTCTCTAAATAACTCGAGTCTAAAAGAGACAAACTGCATGCATTTTTGAGTATTTAAGTCTTTCCTCTCATTAACTTTTTTCTTGAGCCATTCTAAAATTTCAGACTTTTCATTTCTATTAAATTCCTAAGGATACTATTTAGTAATTTCCTAAACTAAATCAAGCATAACTATCTGCCAGTTTTAATAAGCAGTCGCTACGTAGAAGCATAAATGAGTAAATTCAGTCTTTTTCTTTAATTTGAGTAAAGAATCTCTTGCTGCTTATATACTCTAACGGATATATCTGGATGTTCTTAATAAAGGCATATCTACTGGCTATACTTCAGGGAATTTTTAGTTTATACAGAGTCCCTAAAACATCTATCCCCATAAGTGTTCAGTAAAATGAGGTGCAATAGGACATACTGATAGAAGGAAAGCCTTAACCCAAGTATTATAGCAGTCTAAATGCATTGTTGGTACTTCTTGTCTATAGTTGTCTCTTGTTTATAGAAGTTCATAAAAGGCGTGTTTAATTGCTCCTTAATAATTCATTATATCATATGCAGACTTTGCTTCACCTACTAGGTAATTTATTTCATTTAAAAATACTCTATCAAAGTATAGATGCTAATCGGTACGCTTTTCAGCGTCCTTATTTTCAGTAATCCAATCTAATACGGTTGTTATTTTTAATATAGTACTGTTTGAGTTCTTCTCTTCGAAGTTTGCATCATCTAAAGAATCTCCAGCTTAAGCAATGGCAATTCTTGTAGAATCAGCTCCAAACTTCTCAATAGCATCTTAAAGAGTTAAAAAGTTTCCTGTGCTTTTTGACATTTTTTCTGCGTTTAGCATTAAATGACCATTGCAAAAGAAAGATCTAGGCCATAGATGTGGTTGGTCCTTCCAAATAGCAGCATGGTTATAAAGTGACATCAACAAATGATTTGGTATTAAATCTTTTCCAGAAGAACGCATATCCATTGGATACCAATACTAGAATTGTTCCCTAAATTTATTTAAAGTCTCTATTGGTAAATTACAGTCAGTAGGAGGTTCGTTTCTGAGTAAGAAAATATAGTCCCAAAATTATTCAGTTATATCTTAAGGTTTTACTCCCGCTTCTCCTGGTACTGATCCATTCATATCTCCTTACAATAAATGAGCGACAGTATAAAATGCGAAATAGATAGTACTATCTGATAGACTTTCAATTAAATATTATTGATCCCATGGTAAACGTGTTCCTAGTCCTTATGTTCTAGAGCAAGCCCACTCACCTAGTCATTCAGCTTTTTCCTAAAATGTCTTTTTAACAATATCATTAAAGGTGCGAAGTCTTGTATTTATGTGTTCTTGTACTTTTTGTTTCCACTACTCTTGTCCATATTTCAAAATCCATTGATCACAGAATGCGACAATACATTCATCGCCACTTCTTCCAATTACTTAGCTTTCAGGTTCATAATAAGGAGCAGCTAAGTTATTTTCAATCATGTGCTATCTCACTTAGTTTTTAGCGTCTTTGACTTTTAATCCTTTGCAAATCCCAACAAGCATTTGTCCTTCATTGAATCCCTTTAAGTAAACTTTATCTTTGCACTCTTTTAATTTTTCTTTGTCGAACTAATTTTTTATGTTCATTTGTTCGACTAATGTAACAGCAGCTACCTCTCCCATATCAGGGATTTAAATAATTGGAATAACCTCAAAGTTAAGCCAACTTTCAGATACTTTATACTTCTATCTAAGTTTTTCATCAGTTTTCAAATCTCTTATTGTTATATAATCATCAGGAGCATCAGAAGGAACAGATGTTACTACTCCCGTGCCTTTAGACATTGATATAGTTTACATAGGAAGAGCGTATACAGTTTCTAATGGCGTTAAAGGTGCTTTTAATGGGCATCCTATCAATTCTTAGCCCTTTATGACTCCTAACTTTCTGAATTTTCCAAACTCTGGTGTCATATCTTGATAAGCCATATTTAACATGGATCTCTCAGAGCAGATAAAAACTTCATCATTCTTCATCTCAAAAATACCATACTCTCCACTTGGAAGAATAAAGCAGTTTGTTTGTCCATACATAGTCTCGGGTCTTAGAGTTGCAGCTACTAAATAGACATTTCTGTTTTAAAGTGATTCTTTGATAGAATTAGGGAGTTCTAGTACTTTAATTTTGATAAGAGTATACTCTTAGGGCTTTACTTCTTCACCTGACATTCTATCATGGTCAGCACATGGCTAATTATCGATAATCGAGAAAATTGTGTGACGTTTACCAAAATCAACTAGATTCTATGCCTTTAGTTTATTAAATTGCCATCTTATAAATGAATCATAATATGGGTTGATATCTGTTGTAATGAAAGATCTTCTCCAGTCACATGAAAGTCCAAAGTCTTATAAATCTTATTTGGCAAGAGGAGGGAAATATCTTAGCCAGTGCTAAGGATCTTAAAAGTTGGGGATTTCCTCTTCAGGTATCTTAAGTTGCTGTAGGATTTAATATTTGCTTCCTTTCTCTCCTTTCTTTATTTCTTCTCTTAATCTCAAAGCATTTGCTTATATCGGCATACCCGAGCAATGGAAAGCCTGAGGGAAAAGTACATTAATACCCTACATTCTTCTAAAGCGAGAATCAAATTCTGTTTTAGAAATAGAGAATGCATGTCCTAAATGAAGTCTTCCATTCATATAAGGATAAGGGAAGGTCACAAAATGTTTTTACTGATTTGGAATTATGTTTGCTTCGAATACTTTTTAAGAGCTCCATAACTGCTGCACAGCTTACTCAATATTCCTTAATCTATCTCTTCTAACAAATGATTTAGGCTTGTCAGCCATTATTTTATACATCTTTCCAAAATGATTTATTGATTAAATATCAGTATGTAACAATTGTGACTTTATCCTCTATTATAAATTTATCTAAGATTAAACAGAAAGGCTAGGATTGCCTTAAATATGACAAACATAAGTATTCCTTAGAATTTTTGATAAATTATATAGATTACTTATATAAACTCCATAAGGTTTAAGCGTATTTATCTTATAATACTAATAAGATAAATTACTACTATATAGCTAATTGACTACTTATTCCTTACATCTATTTCAATCCGTTTTACCTTTATTACATGTCTATTATGTCTCTACCATATACTTTTAGATTATTCACTTAAACTGTAAAAACCCTTTATTTATCAAGTTTCATATTAAATTATAGTGAGAATAACAAAAACCTCTTTGAAAGTAACTAGAATTTCTATTTAATAATTATCAATAGATTAATTAAGATAAAAGGCAATATCTTTAATTATTTACAAGGTATATAGAATAAAGTAGCGTGAATGTAAGGATGCAATGCTTATAGTAATTGTATAGATTATATAAGCAAATTCTTTATTTACTAATTGCTTTCAGTTTTAGTTTAAAGTAAATGAAATTTAATATTTGATACTTCCAGATATATAAAGTGATTAAATTGTTCTTTTTATAAGTTTAAGAAATTTATTTGTATTAGAACTAAATAGAAAGGAACTAGGGCTTTGTATAGTTGTATCTTAATATAGATTATAGCATAGCTGTGCATAAAGATAATTTGATAATCTTATTTTAATATTAAATTTGATTTTATATCTAAATATCTCTATGTAAACTAAGAAATTTATTCTCAACTTAAATAGATTTTTCAAAGGCTTATAAACGTTGTTATATATCAGAAGAAGTCTTGCAGCTAACGTTTATAAAGTATTAAGCTAGTTTAATTATTTAACATTGTAATGAGGATTAATAAGCATTTGGCTAATATGCCTAATTTCTTTCTGAATATAATGGTTATAGTAATAATTTTATATTATATACAATCTTTATAGAATTAAGTTTACTATAAAAAATGAGTCCATTCTTTATTAAGTTATCCTTCTATAATCAATATATTAAAGATAATGCTTTCTTTTAGTTAAGAAATACCTTATTTATACAAATAATACATAGTTAAGAAATTAAAATTTGCTCTGATACTAATAAAGTAATCTTAATAAAGAGTTAATTGGAGCAAAACTTTCTAAGTAGCTGGTAAGATTACTCTTTAATATGAAGCTAATACTAAATCCTTTACTTAAATATAATCATTTCAATATAGTACATTTTTTCACTTTTGCTTCTTTTATTTTTGGATAATCATTTTTAAACTTCAACTTTTAAAAAGCTTAAATGATTTTGTCCTTATCTAATGATTAAGCTTTAGCCAATGCTTCTATTCCTAGGTTAATTTCTAAACTTAGCCTTTTAAACATAACTAGTATTCTATTTTTAATATTAAGATTATACAAGTATTGGTATAGAGTCTGGAGTTAAGCATTTATAATAGGTAAATATAGAAATAAAGACAGATAGAAGAAGGTAAAGCATAAGATACACTATAAGTTTATTATTAATTTAGGACTTAGCTCTAATTTTTAGAAACTGTTAATTTGCTCTCTTAATCTTCTGTTTGTGGACTTTAGTAAAAACTTGAACTAAGTTTGGACTTGATATCAGTAGTGGTACTATATTAGCTGATGTTTTTTTAATTAAACCTTTCCTATATAATAACTTATTCTTCTAGAGAATTACTTCTATGGAAACTTATTTCTTATCATGGATTTTAATCTGGAGGTATGAAATAATTTCTCTTGCCTTCTGCTACTTCCAAGAGTCTTTTAACTATTATCTTGACGGTCTATTCAATGTAGCTTTGAACTAACTCATTAAATTAAAGACTGATTTTAGTAGTTTTTTCGTTTTTCTACTCGAAATAAATTGTAAATTGATGTGAATGCACACTTTGTCTTTTGCTACGACAAGTATCTTTTACTTAAATAGTCTTAGTTTGAGCATCTCATTATATACAAACATTATGAATTTCTTCTTGCATTTTAAGTTCTTTATTTAAGTATTGCTATTGGAGATATGGATAACTATATTCACATCTTTATTAAGTCCAAACTTAAATAGAGATTTTGTATTAGGGAGATGTTGAATGGATAGGAGATATAAAATATTTGTATAGCCTGTCTATTGGAATAAGCACTAGACATTCCCAATTCTAATTCTGTAGATTCTGCTTATCCATACACATCCCCATTTATAAACCCTTTTTATTAAAATATTCTCTATTACTTCACTAAAGCTCAGGGATTAAGATTTAATCTACTTTTAATTTACCTGTATTATTTAAATACTCCTTAGCCTGTTATAGTATGCTTGTCTATTTAACGCTGTGACTAATAGCAACTAAATTACATTATCTATAATATAATTAATAAAGTAAAGAGCCTTCGACTAATTCCTGCTTAACTGAAGTAAACATATGAATAGTTAATTTCTTAAGTTTAGTAAATATTCTGAAACTCTAGCTTCCTATACTTACTTATGTTATTTGCTATCAATTATTCAGCTACTAGAAGATATCTAATCTAGGAAATTTTAATTCTTTGCTTAAACAAGAAAATTGCTATGTATAAGCTTAAAACAATACCATTAAAGGAAATCCAAAATATCATAGTTCCTTAAGCCTTTAAACTAATATTAATCAAGCAATTAATACTGCTAATTAAAGCTTTCCCTTATCTTTGCTAATTTATACCCCCTCTTAGTAACTTATCTCAATAAACTTTATTACCTTTTAAAAATAGAGGAAGAACATAACTGTAATATTATACTAAACTACTATAAATTCTAAGTATATATGCAAAATTAAATGAGAAGTATGAGCAAATAATTATAAATAAAGGAAATAAGAAGCTAGCTAGAACTTTAGCTCATATAGTAGAATGCTAATTATTATAAATATAAGTACTAGTTATTTATATTTTATTAGGAATGCTCTAAGCTTTATAATATGTAAGTCTATATTATAAAGTTAACTATTAAAGTAAACCAATTTTGCTAACTTAATTAACTATTTGATATTCTAGGAAACATTTTTTAAAGATATTATATGGTAAGTTTAATTATAATAAAGCAACTTCTAAGGTAGTTACATCAAAGTAGATATCTAATTTGCTTATAAGCTTAATTTAAAATTGCTTGCTTTTTGATTTCTTTCGTTACAGCAAAAATAATTGCCTATTAAATTAGATAGGACCATGTAAAAGAGAAACTTAACTTTGATTCTATAAGAATGGATTCAATTAATTATATAAGGATTTAGATATATATTAATATAGATAATTTGATTTAATCTATTTAAATGTAAAGCTGATAGAGTGTATAAATACTTACTTAGAAGCATTTAACTCTTTATATAATATCTTATTAATATTTATGGTTAAGTAAGTATTAAAATTACTTATATTTAATTAAGTAGCCTGTATTGATATTTAAGCCAAACCATTTAAAGGATTTACAATAAGAAACTTATTGCAAACTTAAAAAAATTGTGGAAATAAAGTTTTGATTCAGTCTATTTCTAAGCTAATTAGCTAAACTTTAAATCCTTTATTAAGCTTTAATAAATATGATGGTAATCTGACTAAAAATAAAGCTTTTACATGTGATTTTTCCTTTTGATTTAAAGCTCTTGAAGTAAAAAATTGAAAGCTAAGTGTGAAAGTATTGTATCAAGTAAGTATATTAATTATATACAGCTCTTGTATATAATTTAAAAGCTATGCAATACTGAAATGCTTATATTATCTACTTTATTAAATAAATTCATTCAAGATTAAAGCTCTTTCTAACACTAATAAGAAAGACTATGCTATAAAATTAAAGAGCTGTCATATTTTAAGTAATAAGGAGAAAACTAACTGAAATAGAATCCCCATTAAAATGTTAATTTTAGATGAAAACTTATATGGGAAATAAAAATGCTTAACTTGGTAATCAAAGAGAGTAATAATAGCAGTATTTAAATTACTTAAGTATATAAACTTTGAATGAGAAGAAGATAAATAGTTTATAATAATAAGACAAAAGAGCATATATGGTTATGTTATCCCATATTATGCATCAAGAAATATTATTTTGCAATAGGAATAACTATCAGATTAACTATAATAATTAAATATTATCTTTGAAAACTTACCTTAATATATGTTCATTTATATCTAATTAACTTAACTTTATAAATTAAGTTCCCACTCAGTATCTTTATGAAAATAAAAGGCTAGCTATAATAAAATGTAAGGATATAAGGGTAATTATAATAAATAAGGTTTAAACTAATTATATCAAATTATAATTATTTATAAACTAGCTGGATCGGCTTAAATAATTTGCTGATCTTCCTAGATTTTGTTTGAACAGTTTGAGGAGATAATTTGCCTTCTCCTTATAGAAATTCTTCACAAATGAATCTCATTAATACAAAAGGAAGATTTTCTTTCAAATAATTTGAGTGTTTATACACAAAGATGAAATACTTCCTATCAATTCACCTCTTTCATGTACCGTTAATTTCCTCTTGGATATTAACTATAGCCTTCTAAATTCTTTAATATCCCTACATTATTATTGATACATCAAAATTAATAACCGTTTTTAGTTTTAGATCTGCAGGAAATTATTTGAGCAGCTTAGTTTTATTGTTCTAGATGCATATCTAGTATAGTATTTCTATGAGCGTTGAGTATTAATCAAGCCATTTGTTTATTTTTTCCTTTTAGGATGAATCTGCTGTGTTTATTGGATTCTCGTACCTAAACAAACCAAAATAGGGGGAAATATCTCAAAAGAAATCTCCAAAGCGTGCAATTGCATGCAAAAGGGAGTATCTTGGCTCTATTTAAAACTCCGAGTTATTTAAAATGAATTAAATAAGTTTTAGCTATTTCTAAAAGCTTTAAGGACTTAAGTACACAATAAGGCATTCAAGAGCATTTCCAAGCTTATGAAGGGAATTTCCTCCAAGCTAGGCCATGTTATTTAAATTAATTTTTCCTGAGTTTGTTAAAAATTTTACCACTTTGTACAAATTCTACCTTATACAGCAGTGCATGATATTATCCTATACATGAGCTTAATTATAATGTCCTTATTAATTCAAATCTATTAGGTCACTTGCAATCAATATTTTAAAGTTTTAAATAATTTGATCTTAAGCTACTTTATTCTAGTTTTTATAGGAAAGGCACATAGAGGGTTAAGACAAGGAATTAATTAAATTTTTACCCAACATTTACTGCGTCAGTATCTACTTTAAGTTAACTTAATGGAAGTGATCTAAAAATTTCTAGTTCTAGAATATTCAATTAATGTTGCTAGCATTTTACTGCAAAGTTTAGATTAAAAAAAAAGCAGTTTCTGAAGGAGTAATCGTTAAGAAAAATTCGTCACTTGGATTTTCGTAGAATTTCTAAAGGATTTGCATGTACTATGCATTAAGCTGATTATTTGCTTATTTCATTTTTAAGATAATTAATTAATCAATAGGAACTTAGTAGATTAAAAGTCCTTCTAGTTTATTATAATTAAAGCATAAAGCTTAGTAGGTATTAATTTAATTATAAGTGCATTTCTATACATAAGCTTATTTTCATAGTGTCAATATAGGAAATGATGGATCTTTATTACGAGGACTATATTATTGATATCTTATTTAACAACACATCTCATATTAGTATGTAAAGCCTGCTAAATTCTCTTTAGTACAATTTATACTTTTTAAAAGTAATTGCTAAGATGCTTAAGTTATATATAAATAAATGTTAGGAGTAAGATTTTAAATGTACTTAACTGGCTTTTAATCTAGTTATTAATATTTAATTAAGAAATAGTGTATAAGGATGTGCTAATAATGTGTATATATAAAGAAAGTATGATTACTGACTTAAACGGGTGGCTTATCATTTTTTAATTAGAAATAGAAATTTTGATAAAATCTTTAAGTTTTCACTTGTCTACTTTCAAAGCTTTAGAAAGTAGAGCAGTTTTTGCGCCAGAAGTAACCGCATGTTGAATTTCTTCCTCCTCCTCAGACTACTCTCCCAACTCGAGACCCACCAACTTCTAAGCATTGAAAATTCCGCTACCAAATCCTCCAATGTTGTTTTTCATTACGACAACAGCAAATGCTGCAGCTGTCATGAGATTTTAATCTTTTGACTTAGAAATTTTCATAGCTTCTTCAAACATTTGTTTGATTGCTACTTTATCTAATTTCTTATCAATACTTATGCATAAGTCCTCAAATTCATTTTATTCAAGAGTTCCAGTATTATCTTTATCACCTTGCTAAAAAAGCCTTTGAAGAGTTTCAAAGTCACGGAAACGCTTTTGATCATATTCATCGGCAATACCAGTTAAAATTTTAGCTTTAGAGCAAAGCCAAGCATTCTTATCTTTGTATTTTTTATTTAAGTAGCTCATTCTCTCCATAAACTCATCATATTCAATATCACCTGTTTCATCAGCATCCATGAACTTATGGACATTTTAAACTTCTTAATCACTTAGATAAACTCCAAGTAACTATTTTATTCCAACTGTGAATTCGTTTATATCAACGATTCCACTTCCATCCTTATCTAATACTTTAAATAAATCCTTTGGATTTTATCCTTTCTTTGCCATACTCCAACACACTATAAAAAGAGTAAATTCTACTTTTGTTTCATTATTTGGTAGCAATCTTTCCATAACGCGATATCCACATTCTCTGTCTTCCTTAAAAACTGTGTAGATTAATTCACTTACATCTATCAAAGGCATATATCCACCTTATTCAGCAAATTGTTCGTTTTCATATGTTAAACCTTTAATAAATTCGCTAGGTTTAGATGAAGCCAAAACTTTTTATTTCTTGATGAAATTTTTAAGCATTTTTTCATATTAATGCCTTGCTTTAATATTGAAAGTTGCCAAGCCTATGTCAATAGGATCTTAATGATAAAGTTGTAGAAGTCTACAAAAAATAATTCCATAAGGATGCTTTTATTAATATAATTATTTGAGTGATAGTAGCAATGAAGCACATAATTTTTCAGCTTCTCCAGAAGCTTAATTAGTATTATAGGAAACTAAAAACCTTCACATAAAAGAAGGTAATTCTTATGGCTTCCTTTTTCTTCTGAGTAATTTTAAATCACTTTCATATTTTTTTTCCATAAAGAGTTCAAAAATTTTTCATACTTCCAATCTATCTAATGGTTTTACGTCAGTGATGCCTTAAGCTTTCTTAATCAAGATGTTTTCTTCTCTAACTTTAATTTTCCAATTAGATATTTCTTCTAAGATATTTGTAGTTATTTCCAACTCTTCATAATCTTAATGTTCTTCAAATTATGATTCTGTTCCTGTTCTATATGATAACTCTGTTGGTTCATCACTTCCTGCAAGCTTTATTCATTCAAGGATTACTTATGGAATTGGACCACGCATTTCGATATCAATTCTACAACTATGAACTCTTTTTCCATTATGATTTTTTAGCAAAATAACCATAGGAGTTCCATAAATCTGCAATACATTCTTTATAGATGTAATTCTATCATCATTTAAAGGAATAGCAGGCCAAGGCAAATTTTTATTAGTTATCTACCAATCAGTTTCGCTATAGTCACTTGAAACAGTAATGATCTCAAGTATCTTTTGCTATTCATTTACTTTTTTATAAAAATTTACTAAAATTTCAGTGAAATCTTAGCAAGACCAAGTATATGCAGTGAAAAACAAGGCAACACATTTTTAGCCTCGATTCTAAATGTCTTGCCATGTTAGTTAATGATATTAGCCCTCTTCGTTTCTTTCAGTAAATACTTCTCCAACTATATGCTCTACCATTTATTAATAATTAAACGTCTTTTTTTGTTAATATATTTTGCTAGTTAAGTAGGAATAATAAATCCTATTTTTAAACGTATTTTTAAAATAAATAAAATGTGCCTTTTAAAGAATCTTTAAATAGTTATAACTTCATCTGTTTTAAAATTTAATAAAGGTAAATTTATTATCTATCATCACTGCTCCATATTTTTCTTGCTTAGTTTCATTATTCTTTCAAAATTTTCCTTCAATAAGCTTGCCTTTTATCTCATTTCTGCTAAATCTTCTTTAATATTGATGATCTAATAAATGAAATTACAACTTACCTTTTCAACCACTTTATTCTCTATTTATATCCTTTCTTGTACTAGGTTCTGGAACTAAATTCCTTTCAATTTTATTTATTTAATTTTCATGCTTGCATCTTTATCAATTCCTAGCTACATCAGTAGTTCTTCACCTGGAATATAATCTTCTACAGATAATTTAGTCTCAATTTATTATATACCTAGATATTTCCTCAAGTCTCTAGGCTAATCAATTAGCAAGTCGGATCTAGTTTATTAAATTTTTAATTCGTTGTCATAATTAGACTTAGAAGTCTTAATGCTTTATTAGCGATCTATACTACAATTATTGCTCTAATTAGACTCAGATTGAGCTTCAACTGTCTAATTTGATTCTTATTAACTCTATTCTTCTTCTACATTAATTTTAGGATTTCCAAGCTTTGATTTTAATTCTTTTTGATCAAAAGTAAACTTTCTTTTAAATTTATTTATTTAAGGTAGTTTTAATTATCCAACTTTAGTCTTTTCACTTTCACTTTATTTATCCTATCCTTTCAAATTAAGGAAATTTGCTTAATTTTCAACATCTCCTACAAAGCACGACTTTCTTGTCATAAGTTTAAGATCGAAAATCTATTTTTCATTGAAAGAGGAAGTATTTAGCCCTTTTTTAGCAGAATATTTAGCTTATTTAGCTGTGTAGTCAAATTTATCGTTGAATCATTTTTCATCTTCTTCGTCTTAGTTTTCCTTTGCTATATTTCTTGTTGTCTGTTCATTATAAATTACAGAACTTTAGGGACTTTATTTATTGCTTTAATTGAAAGGTGAATTAAGTAGATTTATAGTGTTCTTTTAGGATGATGTTGAAGACCTATTTGCTTAATCTACATTTTTCAAAGAAAGAATATTTTGCAAAGTTTGAGCGCTCGATTGAAAAGTATTCGTAGAACTTGTTATAGGAGAAGGTTAAATTTCCAAAACTTCTTTCTGGGAATTAATATTAATTTTTTACTAGGCGGCACCATTTGTCATTTTATTTAGAGCCTCCATTTTGTTTCTGGCTAACTAGTTTCTGCTATCTCTTATTTTTGCATTTTCTCTTATTTCTTTTTCTACTTCTGGAAAATCTTCGAGGACTTGCAAAAAATCTGCTTTAGATAATAGCTAAAGATCGCATTCACTAATAGGAGGAACTTGAACTGTAAAAGTCCTACATCGTTATTCCAAAATATCACATTCTCCAAAATAACTGCCTTCTACATAAGTCTTGAAAGTGATATTTTCTTTAGTTTTTAGGAAAACTCTGCCTGACATAAGAAAATAGATTTCTTCAGCGAGATCTCCTTCCTTATAAACATATTCTAAAGAATTTAAATGAAGTGATTTCAAATTCGGAACAATAGCTGCTACAAAAGTAGGATCTTTGTCTTAAAAGAAGGCTATCTTTTTAACTATTCTCCCATTTATATGGATACCAACTTCTGCTCTTAAATGAGCAGGAAGTTCATTAATCAAGTGTTCTTAATCGAATCATGAGTAGATATTTTCTTTATGATTATATTCTATAAACTGCTTTATTCTTCACTTCAAATCCTCTGGTAGTTTTGTTTCTTTTGAAAACTCATTTAAAGTTAGTAACTATGCTCTTAAATGGTCTGATCTTTTATCCATATTAGAAATATGACTTGCTAGATTACCTATGGTAAAAGAGTAAAAACCAATTCCGCAAAACATCCAAAAAAGGCATGCACATTTTTCAATTTTTGTATAAGGGACTATATCTCCATACCCTGTAGTAGTAATAGTAATAACACATCAGTAGAGACTTCTCAAATATTTGTCAAACAAGGAATCATTTATATATCCATGTCTAACTATTCATGTTTCATAGCTAAAGTCGTTTAAGGCAGCTGCATAGTACCAAAAGCAGGCATAAAGATGAAGTATTATAAAGAGACTAAAAATAAATTTAATAAGACGAGATAAAGCTTAGTTCATCTTTATAAACCTAAGGGCACTCGTAATCACTGAATTATACTTTAGTAGCCTAAACATTTTTATTATCCTTAGAACTCTTACTAATCTATATAATCTAGGCAATCTAATAAGCCTAACGAGTTTATTATAGTTTCCATTAGAATCTCTTTGTTTTGATTCAAGTATCATTTAAATAGGAAAAGTAGCAACCACATCAAAAATTAGCCAACTTTTAGCATAGTTTTTAGCAATCACTTTATGATCAAAAATTAAGAAGCTTTCTTTATCATAGTAAGCACTTACAAAGTTTATTATTATATCCATAGCAAATATTACATCCATCACGTAATCAAGAATTTGCCATTCATAATATGTCTCTTCAATAAAACAAATTTTGTAGGGAAGAACAAAGGCAACGTATAGTAAGCATATAGTAATAATAAGATTCCATATCTTTTTGAAAGTAGATTCTGGAAGTATAATAAATCAACTCTTTTTTTTCTTTTCTTAAATCCATTCTCCATGGTATTCAGTAGTATTACATTGCTGAGACTCATTTTTCTTTTCTTCTTTAATAAACTTGTTAATTCTTGCTATGGCCATAGATAGAGAAATGGTTTTCTACCAAAGATACTTAATTCTTTCCTTTCTTCTTTCAGATTCGGTAATTAAGTTTATTTCCTAAGTAGATTATTCATTCTTATCAGTGTTATTTTCCAACTAATGCTCACTACTTGTCTGGGAGTCATTTAAAGGCTAAATCTATTTCAATTAATTGTTTTCCGTCATTTTGATTTAATTAAAAATATTAATTATAGCTATAACATATGAATCTTTACCAGCTTCATCTCTATATCAAATAAAAATCAAGTAAGTTATGATAAAGTTTAAATTAAACCAATTAGTTAAATCTGTTCAAACAGGCTTTTCCACCTTCTTGCCACTCTGTAATTTTATTATTTCCTATACATTGAATTTACTTATTCAGCCATGTATCAAGAATTAATGATATAGAACCTATATAAAGTTATAAAGATAGACAATGAAATATACAATAGAAACGCTTCAATTAGTATTAATTACTATAAAATTCAGTTGCTAGTATATTTAATAAACCAATCATTATTTCCTATTTTAATCTAAAATGCTGACTGATTTAGTAAATAATTCCCACTCATACAAATCTAATTCTAAAAAAGACTAAATTGAATTACTCATATCCTAATTATAAATCTAACTAGTTAGATCTGGAAATAAAAGAGTGGATATTACTTAAATTATAAGATTATCTTTCTTTAAAGTTTACTAAATAAGTAAACGTTAAATCACCAAGTTAATAAACTTTAGTGTCTACATTTCCCCAGTAATCACTAATTTTGCTATAAGTTGCAGAGAAAACTTGATTAATAGAATATAATATTTGCATATAAGTTGATATTACATCTATTTTAAAGATGATTACATTAATAGAAGTATAAAAGTTAAAGCATTAAATTAATTAGTTAAAATTGAAATATTCATATCATCAAGTAAAGATTTCATATAGTTAGTAAAGGATACAATAACTAGTAACTAAAGCAAACCACAAACTAAACTGTTTATTGTTTCTAAAAACTTAAACTCTCTTTGAACTTAGAACTTTTATCTCGAAAATATTAAATCATTATGTGAAGTAAAAGGCTTAATGATAAAAGAATAATAGTTAAATAAGCATTAATTATGGATATAGATATAATTGCAAAGTTTAGAATCCTAAGATATGTAAAAGAGAAAGTTATAAGAAGCTATATTTATTGAATTAAGATTAAATATTAAGCAAAAGCATAATCTTCTAAAGTAGAGATTTACTTATAAAATAAAGAGGAGAAAAGATACTTTTAAATAAATTTACCTTTTAGTCATTAACTCTTAGATTATTATAAAAGTCTTTAATTTTGTTCTTTCTTTATTATAAGGAAAATGACTCTCCTTAAATTTTAAAACTATCCCAATTAAATAAATAAGAAATCCAATAATTGAAACTGCAAGAATATATTTAAACAGAGGGTAAGAAAATAATTAATTTATTAAAATCTGTAAATGAAAATAAGTATAAATTATAGAAATTAAATGAGCGTAAGATATTAATAGTAATCATAATGAAGTGCTAAGGATATAATTAATTAGCATTTTATTAAGTAAAATAAATGTAAAAGTTCTCAATGAAGATTGGCGTTAGAGTCTTATTAATAGTTAAAAAGAGCATTGATTATAAATTTCAATTATAATTAGAAATTTTCTATATGAAAAAGATAATAAAAACTCTTAAAAAAGCAATAGAAAATAAAGCAAAGTAGACATAAAATGAATTTATTAAATAGAAGCATCTAGACAACTATTAGTTTTCCTTCTAATTTAATTTCATATATATGAAATTAATTTTATCAACGTTTGCTAAGTAAATAATAAATTGCTATAAGTTATAGGATAGTTTTCACTAAATTTGCAAAGCCTATGATAACAAATTTACAATTTAATAAAATGAAGATTTTGTTGTAGGATACTTGAATAAACAATTACATAAAATAGCTTAATTATATAAAAGATAATAAGCTTCATATCAGCTTTATATCCTTTTCCTAATAAAGGTAAACTTAATAATGAATTATAATCTAGTACTTTAGAGAATTATAAACAAGTTTAAATTTGCTTATACTCTTATCATCTTCTTTGCTATTAAGAATTATTAAGAAATTTTAAATTAAGAAAGTTTTAAGTAATATCTAACTATCTTAGTAACAGAAAAACATAAAAGATTAGAGTTTGACGGTGTTAAAGATTGATAAAAATAAAGTAAAAGTAAAAGAGAAAAGTTTTCGATTTCATAAATTAAATGAAAAATCTTTGTTAATATTTGCTAACTAAAATATGGAAGAAGATCGCGATCAACGTTCAATCATAGTGGACTCGTAATCGACTGTTGAACAGATAAAATCAGAATTTTGTTCTAATAGTATACGAACTGCAAAATATTCTTTAATAACTTGGATTCCAAAATCTCTATTTATGTAATTTAGAAGAGCGGCAAATATTTATTTCCTAGTTGTTTCTATTTTAACTTTCTTCAGCTTTTCACCAAAATCTTCGTTCTCAATGGCAGGAACTTTTGCTATTGTATTGATATTTACTATGCTAAAAGAAGGATATGAAGACTATTTTCGGCACGTTGCTGATCGTGTTGTAAATAATTCTAAAACTAGAATTTGAAACAGAGAAAATAACTGCTTTGAAGAAAAGACATGAAACAAGATAAAAGTAGGGGATATAATTAAAATTGAGAAAGGCGAGTCTTTTCCTGTAGACATGTTCTACTTAGGATCTGATAACAAAGAAGGGAGATGCTTTGTGGATACAATGAACTTAGATGGAGAAACTAATCTTAAGTAAAAATTAGCTTCAGAATGGACGAGAGGGATAAACAATGATGATTAAATTTCTAAAATAAAAATTCATATTCTATGTGATAAGCCAGACGAAAGTCTCATTAAATGGAATTGCAAATTTCAGTTTGCTGATAGATACAATTAAGAGTGAAAAGGAACAGATATCGAGAATTTGTTAATAAGAGCTTGTGTATTGAAAAATACATAGTATGTCTATGGAATTGCTGTTTATACTGGAAAGGAAACTAAAATTATGCTGAATTCAAAATCTCCACCTTCAAAGAGAAGCAATGTAATGAAAAAGATGAACAAAATGCTATATTCTGTGTTTGGACTTCTAGCCTTGATTTGTTTTTGCTTTTCTGGTGCTAACTTGTCATGAATGGATGAAAATTAATAATCTCATTGATATTTAGAACTTGAAAGCACCTCAATATCTTTTGGTACTTATGTAATTGGAGTTTTAACTTTTTTGGTAGCATATTCTCACTTGATTCCCATTTCACTTTATGTAGCAATGGAAGTAGTTAAGATTGGATAATCTTATATTATATCATCAGATCTTGATATGTATTATGAAGAGAATGATAGAACTGCTAGTTGTAGAACTTCTGATCTAGTTGAAGAATTAGGGCAAGTAGAATTCGTGTTTTCTGATAAGACAGGAACGTTAACTTGCAATATGATGGAATTTAAAAAATGTACTATAAATGGACAAATTTATGGAGGGGAAAAGAAACTTTAAGATGTTGAATATCAAATATGTGGTGATGTAAGTGCTGCAGAAAAGTTAAATAATTAAGATGATAAGGACTGCGAATTAATACGAAGCTTTTTTACACATATGGCAGTCTGCCATAGTGTATATCCTAATCATGTTGAAGATTAAAAATTACCAGAATATCAAGCTTCAAGTCCTGATGAACTAGCTTTAGTTTAAGCTGCGGTTGATATGGGTTACGTTTTTTCTGATAAGACTTCCGAAGCCATACATATTGTAATTGGAGGAAATTAAAAGTAATAATGGGATGTTTTGGCTGAAATACCATTCAACTCTGATCGAAAAAGAATGTCTATAATAGTTCGTGAACCTTGAACTAGAAAAATCTTGATTATGACAAAAGGAGCTGATAGTGTTATGATGCCGCTACTTGCTTCAGGATAAGAAGAGGAGAAAAAAGTTTTGCAAAAGCATCTTGACAATTTTGCAAGAGAAGGATTACGTACCTTAGTTATGGGTCAAAGATATTTAGTTGAAGAAGAATATAGAACTTGGTTTAAAGAATGGTAGAAAATAAGTATGAGCTTCGATAAGAACAAAGAGTAATTAAAGAATAAATAAGGTGCTAAAATTGAGATAGATTTATAATTGCTAGGAGCTTCTGGAATTGAAGATAAACTATAACATGGCGTTCCTGAAACCATCGCTAAATTACTTGAAGCGCATATCCGTGTTTGGGTTTTAACTGGTGATAAATAAGAAACTGCTATAGAAATAGGAAAGTCTTGCAATCTTATTACACCTGACACTGAGGTTATAAGTTTATCTTTAGATTCCTAGGAAAAACTTTACTAAAAGTTAATGGAACTTAATGTAAAATTCAAACTTATGGAACTTTCATTAAAAGAGTTAGATGTTCATTCTAAACAAAAAGAAAAACCATTATCTATAGTAATTGATGGGAAGGCGCTTGCTTTTACTCTCGAAGTTGATGAACTTCGTAATTTATTTTTTAGACTTGGATTTTTATCAGATGCCTGCATTTGTTGCAGAGTAAGCCCACTTCAAAAAAGCTAAGTTGTGTAAATGGTTAAAAGCTCAGGGCCCTGAATAACTGTGGGTATTGGAGATGGAGCAAATGATGTTTCAATGATTTAAACTGCTCATATTGGAGTTGGCATAGCAGGAAAAGAAGGTACTTAGGCAGTTTAAAATTCAGATTATGCCTTTTCTTAATTTAAATACTTAGCAAAACTACTTCTTGTGCATGGAAAGTGAGGATACAGAAGAGTATCATTTTTCATTTGCTATTATTTCTACAAAAATGTAGTTTCAGTATTTGCAGAACTTTGATTTGCTATTTTTAATGGATTTTCAGGTTAAATTTACTTCGCAGATTGGCTACCTATGTTATATAATGCGTTTTGAACTTCTTGGCCTTGCATGTTTACATATATGTTTGAGCAAGATGTTCATGTTCCTGAATCTTTCTAATATCCTTTTACATATGCAGCAGGATAAAAAGGCATTTACTTCACTTTTAAACGATTTTGGTATTTCACTTTTATGGCAATGTTCCATGGAACAATCTGCTACTGGTTTATTTCATTAAGTTTTAGTGACACAGTATTTTCTGATGGAATTTCAACAGGTCATTGATTTGTTAGTACTTTAACTTTTACAATGATAATACACATAGTATTATATAAGCTCATGATTGAAAGTGTTCACTGGACATATGTTTCGATGTAAGTATCTATTCAGAATTGCTATATTAATCAGTCTGTTATTCTACTATATAACGGTTATTGTGTTATCTACTGGAGGTATGTCAGGAGTTTTTTAGCCTTAATTCACAGCTATGCTTTTTTATATACTTGGCTGTGGAAAAGTAAGTTATTTGATTCAGGCTTGACTTGCTATTATTTTCTTACCTTTCTTGCCCTTAACAATCGATTTATTTGTTATGTGCTACATTCGTCGCTTTAAGCACAATCCCGTAGATATCGTCATCGAGATTCAGAAATTTAATAAAAAGAAATAATATAATGTTGAAGATGAAGATACCTAAGCTCCCATTACCAACGTCTGGTATACTGATTGGAACTTAGTAAGGAAACAGCAAAATGCAAGCAAAAAGGAATAGTCTGAAAATCAATGATATTGTATTTAGTAAAATGTCTTAAATTAAAACTTTAAAATGCTATTTAAAGTCTATCAATCTAACAATATTAAAATAGAATATCGTAATTCTAACTCTTAAGAGATAATATTTATTCTATTAACTGCTCAGCTTTAATTATTAGATAGCTATAACTAAGCTAGTGTTATTTAAAGCGCTATCTATTGTAACCTTTATATAATGCTAATAATTTATATTTAATATCCTTTGCATTATGCTTTCCACTCTTAAATATTTATTTATTTACTATGAAAAGCCTAATTATCAAAAGTAAATGTTTCTAGATCTTAATTAAAATAAGTTATATTCAGGTATAATTTTTGGAAGAGTATAAGAACATATAACAATTAGCTTTACTATTTATTTTGGAAAAGTAAACAAGTAACTTATAATATAGCTATTATATTTCTGTATAATTAATACTGTCAGATTAATATAAAGCCAATGCTTTCCATTTACTCTTATTTACTTTATCTTTTATTACATACAGACATATTAAATTTTAATCTCACCAAGCCAAGGACAACGTTTTAAAGCGCTGTCTATAATTAGTATACATACATAATTTAGATAAATCGTTTAAAGTAAAATACTTAATAGCTGCAAATAATTATTTTTACCTTTGTATTTGCATTTTTCTTAGAATGTAATTTTAAAGGCTAATTAGACTATTTTAAGCAAGTAAGAGTTATTTATTGTACTAAATTTAAGTAATAACTGTATAATATTTGCCAAGCAATGCATTTAGTTATGCCTTTAACTTAAATCATATATCCTTATTTTTAGATTTAATTTTACTTTTCTATGCATTTAAATACTACAAGCTCACTACAGCAAAGATGTAAAAATCAAATATCTAATTTAAATAATAATGAGAAATAATACGAATGTTAAAATTATAACTGGCTTAATGATAGCTGATGAAAGTAATCAAACAATATTGGCACTAATTATGTTATACCTTTAATTAGATATAGGGACTATACCTTAAAATTAAAAATTATATTAATTTGTACTATTCATTTAAAGCAGTGGAGATTACTTGCATATTATATTATATTTAATTATTATATTTTTAAATCTAAACCAAAACTTTGGGATTTAAATGTAAATTAGAAGCTAATTTTTGAGTTACTAAACCTAAATTTATTAAAATAGAATAATTTAATGAATGGTTGCACTGAGACTAGCTATTTTATTGTTTAAGGAAATTAGAGAATTTAGTTATCTAAAGTATATAGAACTATTAAATTTTATCCAATGAATCTTAAAACTATCAATGCTTTATATTATATTTAAGAAGAGCTTAGTAGAAATATTTACAGCTAGGTTTAAATCTCCTTTGTCTATTATTTGAATTACTACCAAAAGATATCTAAAAATGAAAAAAGTAAGTAAACGTATAATGATTATGTATAGCTGCATTGATTAAAGGAAGAGAAGCAAATGATTAGAAATAAAGGATTTATTAATTATTTAAATATAAAAAATTAAGTAATTTACTGTAATAATCTAAAAACTACAAAAAAGGAATATAGACTCATTAAAGAGCATTCATTGCTCAAAAGCATTAGTTTAATGTTATAATTAGTAAAAGTTAACTATATATAAATTGCTTTAATAATTAGCTACTTATATCTATTTATTGAATATCTAAAATTTACTTTTTCCCTAAATAATTTATTTTATAATTATTCTTAGAAGTAATCAAGTCAATTTTTTAAATTTAACATTAGTCATATAGTATTTTGAGAGTATCTTGGCATTAATTGCTAATGCATATTTTAACTCTACACTAAGTCTAATTTGCATTGTATCTCTACTTTATATAGTAGTATAATGATATTAAACAAGAGTCTGCTAAATATAGAGTAAAACTATTTGAAGAATAACAGCTAAACTAATATTTAAATCTTAATTTCACAAATAATAACTTAAGCAAACTCTATTTAGCTACTATTATTAGCATTTCCTATCTATATCAATACAATTTCTAGTAAAAGCAAGATAAAAAATAGCTTAATTAAAAGCTCAATTTCGAATATAATTATAAAGCTATAAGATAAGTTGCTTAGACTAGCTACTTTATTAAAACGTATAAGCTCCAGAAAAAATATTTGCTTAATGTTAACTTCCTGCTTAAGTTTTAATTTTACTTAAAATGTTGAATAATATGGTTCATTAAGGGTTAACGCAAATGGAAAGTTTAAGTAATATTAGTTAATTTAAGTATAATTATTATAGATATGTATTCATTTTTTAATTCTACTACTTTGCCTCATTTTACCTTTACTAACTTAATTTTTTAATTAATTTTAGCTATAAAAGAATCAGTTTTGTTCTAATGCTTTGAAGATAAAGAGTCTAACTAAATATAAATGCTTCTATGCTAAAAAAGGCTCTAGTAGAATGAAGGAGAGACTAAGCAAATGATTTTTGTATAAACAGAATAAAAACTGAATAACCTAAAAAAGTAAATTTATAATGAAACTTTTATAATCTAATTATAGGAAACATTCTAGCTGTAAACAATATAGAACTTCAATTTTAAAAATGATAAGAAACTTTAGAAAACGTTATTTCTTATCTAATTTAAAGTAACTCAGATTCAAAAATTTGCTTATTTAATTGATGAATAGTTGAGAATGATTGAGAAGCAAGAAAGAGGAAGTTAAATAAAATATAACTAAACATACAATTTTATGAATTTAGATTCATTAGATTAAATCAAATGACTACTATATTATATATCTTAGGATTAATAGCTTGGTTTTTATTAAATAAAATATGGAACAGATTAATATATAATTCAAAACTAAGAAGGTTAAGCTATCTGAGAACTTTTATAAAGGAAGAAATTAAAATAAGAAAATTATCTAATTAAGCTAGGTAAAAAAGTAGAAACTACCTGAATATTCAAACGAAATACTGTAGAATATAAATCCATCGCTAGTTACAAAAAGTCTTAATTAATCCATATAAAAAATTATTATATTAGATAATGTGTAGCCTTCACTTTAGTGTAAAAAGCCCTTATCTAGAAATATCGACAGAGCATTAGTAAATTAATCTAGCACTCAATAAAATAACTTAAATAAGAATAAAATACCATTAATCCAAGAAAATAACAGAGTATCTAAAAGATTATTTTAAGTAGGGGATAATTAATAAAGCTTAAATAAATCATTTGATTTAGACATTTTATAAAACTAAAGCAAGTATAAAATATCATAAGAAAAGTAAATCATTTAGTAGCTCTAAAATTAAAGCAACAAATAGGAATAGCAACTACAAGATCATTTGTTGACGAACTCCACTAAAACTGTCTAGACACTTTAAAAAACTTCTAATGCCTAACTTTATAAAATAAATTTTAATTATATAAAAGCAAAAATACTACCTGATCAGGTTAACCCTCAAAAAAGTCCATTAAAGCATAGGAAAAACTTAAGTGTAAGTAATTTTGTACAAGTAGCAGAAAAAATGAAGTAAGAGTAAAAGGAAGATTTGATTCTTACAAGAAGCTAGTAAGGATTCACATCTCATCAATTTTAAAAATTATAAGCTTAAGGAAATTAATAAGGGAATAATGAACATAACAAATAAAAAAACTATTTAAAAATATAAAGATTTGTATTATAAAGAACTAGAAATAAGCATCACTTTGAATCTACTGAGCAAAAAGCAAATTGTAATATTAAGTTTAATTAACCTTTGATTATAGAAAATAGCATTACTAAAAAAGATAATGATGATACAACTGAAAAACAATGTAATAGAAGTTAAGAGATTAGAAGACCTATTTTTTCAAAGGTTTAGAACTAATATTTAGCAAATAACAGTTCATTTTGCATAATTTAAAGTAAGGAAGACGAATTTCTTACACTAGATTCTATGAACGAAAGTAAGAATAGCAAAAATGAATCGATATGGAATAATATCGAAAAGAGAGAAAATGAAAAAAGTCCTTAAACTTTTTAAATTAATACCCAACTACTATCTAATGATTTTAACACTCCTGTGTTTAAAAAATAAGTTTCAATTGATAATCAATATTCTAAAATAGATAATAATATCCAAATTAATTAAAAAAGCCAAAGATATAAATCAAACCAAAAAAGGAGAGCAATTGATAATAAACTCTATAGTTCTTAATAGCCTGTAGTATAATAAGTCTGTCAGGAAATTATGCAAGAAGAAAGTAGCCCTAATGCAGAAAATTAAAAGTATGAGCTATAAAAAACAAATTAAGAACCATCATAGCAAGATAAAGATATTCTCTTAAAGATAAAAGTGAAAAACAAAAATAATTCTAAAACATAAATTATGAAGAAGCAGGAATATTTCGCACAAAATCAAGAAGAAAAAGGGTCTTTTTTACAAGAAATTGAAGTCCAAAATAAGCATAGCTTTACTAGATAAGCTTCTAAATAAAAAAGGGAAATAAAGTAATCAACTACTTAAGATGCTTAAGCTCTTAATTAATTAATGGAGTTGATATAATCTCATGAAAATTAAGTTTAAAATAGGAAATAAAATTAAGATGACAATATTGCTAAAAAAGTTAAAAATGGATATCCTTAAAATTCGAAAAAAGTTGAAAAGTAAATAAAAATGAAAAGCTAAATTAAAAAAATTCCTTTAGATGATTAAAAGAATAATTACTAAGAGAAAAAATCGAATACGATAGTACTAGACTACTAATGTGATTTGAGAAAAAAATTCAATAAAAAATAATTCAATAAAAATAAAATATATAGCAAATAGCCTATTATGACTAATGTTACTTTAAGTTCAGTATCATCTGAAAATATAAAAGATTCACAATTCAATGAATAAAATACCGAGAAATATTTAAGATCATAACTATATTCTTCTATCGACTAAAGTTTAATTTGAAATGATTAAATTGGTTAAATAAAATGATTTCCATTACAAGGATTATATTTAAAAGGTTAAATTGAATTTGGAAAATTAGAGGATCAAAGGTAAGAAGAATTAATAAACAAACCATAATTCGTTTTAATGTAGTGATTGAAGAAATCTTCAAAGAAGCCATTTCAAAATATTCTAAATAATAAGGAAGTAGATTTTTAATTTCTGTTGGTTAGAGGAAAATAAATAGAAAGCTAAGAAAAATATAAGATTCAGCTTTTAAAGCTTCGGAGTTCTTTCTAGTAATTAATTCAAGAACTAAAAAATAATTTTAGTTTACTTTCTAAATACTTTAAGCAAAATTTGGCAGAAAATTGTTTAAATTTTAAAGAATAAAGGAAAAATAATAGTCTAACTTAGTATGAACTAAGTAGGATATCTAATTTTAGCACTAGTAATGAAGAGGAAAAGAAGTAATATTTTATACAGAAATCTGTGCATCATGCTGATAGTTTTTTATATATTTACGAAACATTTCATACGTTAACTTTGCTTCGATCCTTTGAAATATAAAATTAAAGTGCATAAAGATTCAAACTTAACTAACCTGATAATTTTTGGAAGTGTTTTGCAAATTTAAATAGTTTAATTATTTTTAGTCACAGGAAGAGATCAAAATGAGATTAATATAATAAAAAATGATGTAAATCATTGGAATCATGTTAATGAATTTAGTGTAAGCTTTATTATAGATAGAAAAATAATGATGGTGTTTCACATTTATTAATTGTTGGTGAATAAATGCAAAAAATTATAGAAGATATCTAGCTGAACAAGGAATTATAGAAATAAATATATGAATTTGGATGTTATGTTTATGACCAACTAAAAAACGTTTAAAAAAGTAATTGATTATAATATATTTTTTGATATATAAATCGAAAGACAATACTTGGCTTTTTCAAACACTTATTAACAAATTTTACTCTAAAAGATTAGAATAGGAGCAGTTAATAAAATATTGTAATACAAAAAAGCATTGAACTTTACTTTTATAATCAAGAATATAGCTTATAATAGCAAATATTTTAGTAAATATATTTTAAATATCTATTTTCAAAATATTTGTTATGATCTTTAAGGTTAAAAATTTTGACAATAACAATTTTAAACTGTTCTATTAATATTCATATATAAATATTTAGTCACATAAAATATCTTATTGAATGTTAAAAGGTGCTATTTCCTATAGAATAACAAAGAAATTAAAGAAAGTTATAAAAAGCAAAAATTACTTAGGATGTTTAATTTGAAATTTGCATAGAAGATTTTATTTCTTGATTTTTTATTCTCTAAATACTTAAAGCTTACACTTTAACTATTACTAATGAATGTACCATATTCATCTACTTCAAGTATTGTTTCAATGAGGTCCTTTGAACTTATAATTTTAGGTTCCTCTCCAATTTGAAGATCAAATTTATATCTTTTGGAAGAGGATTATCTAAACTTCATTGAATTCTATGCAGAGGTTTATTCTTAGTTTTCTTATGTATATTAGTTGCGAACTAGATTTTCATTATAGCGATAAGTTCATCTAGGATATATACTGACTTAATCAGAATCAGATAGCTATTTACTTGAAGTAGAACTCTAATTCGTTGCTTAACTTTTGATTACTTCTTTTAAAGGCTTTAAATCATCTAAAGATCCAAAGTTTTCTTAAAGTTTCATTGGAGGTTCTATTTTCCTTTACTCTATTAGTTTTCAGTCTATTTATTCAAAAAAAGGATGATTTTTGATTTCTAAGGGATTTTGTAACCTTAATTTAGGCTGTATAAAGAATTACATTTTTGGTTAATAGTCTTTAAACCAAATGCTTAGCTACAGGATCTAAATCTTAAATATGATGAGGCTCTTCATTTAGTATATTTTAAATAGTTTCTTTCTCGTTTTAACCTGAAAAAGGACATTATCCAACTAGCATTTAGTAAATAAGACATCCAAAAGCTCATCAATCTACACCAAAATTATAGGCTCAATATTTAAATATATCTGGAGCCATATAATCAATAGTTCCTACATATTCATATATGTACTTATTTTCTGTTATCTCTTATCGAGAAAGGCCAAAATCCGTTAATTTTATGTGTCCTTATCTATCAAGTAAAACATTTTCTGGCTTTAAATCTCTATATATTATTTAATTTTAATGTAAATACTCAAGAGCAATTAGAATCTCAGCAGCATAAAATTTAGTCTAGCTCAAGCTGAATTATTTTTACTCAATTAGATGGAAAAATAGTTCTCCTCCTTCGCAAAATTCCATAACTAGATACAAGTTAATTTCATCTTGAAAAGCAAAGAAGAGTTTGACTATAAAGAAGCATTTATTTTCTTTCAATATTGCCTTTTCATTTTCGATTAAGTTCCTACATTTTAGCTTCTTAATTTGCTTTTTATCGATTATTTTCATAGCATAAAAACTATTTCCACTATTTTCTTTTACTAAATATACCTTACCAAATCCTCCTTAGCCTAATTTGTGAAAAAACTAGAAATTTTCCTTTCTAAAGCTATTTTCTTATATCTTTTACTAAACTTCCTATTTAGCAGGACAGCATAAACCCATTTTCTATTTTCTTGTATAGATAAATTAGCATTAAAGCATTAATTGAGCCTATTTCCCTAAAATATTACCCTATCTTAATAAATAAAACTGTCTAATTTCAACGTAATATCCTTTAAATGCTTACTTCAATTTCTTTTTTAATAATCAAATTTAAACTTTTTATTAGGGATTTTCAAAGAAAGCATCCACAAAAACCTGAATTAAAGAAGTAATTGGGGATATTAATAATATCCTATTGCTAAGTTTAAAGGTATTTAACGCTTTAATTACTTCAGTTGAATAACTAGTGAAAATAAAGTAAAGTAAATATAGATAGGCTAACAATGATGCATCTCATCTTTAATGTTTAAGATACAACTAGTTCTACTTAAGAATATAATTTAGATTGAGGAAATAATAGTAGCTTCATACCTAATTTATAAACAACTATAAAATTTAAATTTAAACGTATGGGCAATGTATATAGATAGTGCCTTTGTAATTATGTAGATTTTATTAAAATCACAGTTAGTTTATATCATAAGAATCTATCTCTACTACTTTTCATGCCTTTACTGATTAAACAATATATTAAAGGAAAGAGAATTAAGAGCTCCTACACTTTATAGATCCTAAATAAAAAAATTCCTAAGTTATGAAGTATAAGCAATAAAGAGTTATTTCTTTGTGTATGAAGTAGCAGGATAATATCAAATGTTTATTACTTACTAATAAACCTATATTGTTAAGCTGTTTTAAATATATAAAAAGGAATAAAAATGAAAGAATTTAAATTCTTCTAAGATTTAATTAACAAAAGCAGGTTAATTTTTTTCTTATTTAACGCATTTAACAAATATTTTCTTATGGATTGTTAATTTAAAATACAAATTTAAAAATGAAAGAATCTGATGAATTTACTCTTAATATAAGAAAATCAGATTAATAACTAAATATTACTTAGAAGTAAAATAAACTTAGAGCTTATAAAAAATAGGTTGATACGGGTCAGACTGGCAATGATATTTAAATAAACTAAATTTCGAAATGTAAAAAAGACAACGATAGAGTAAGTCAATAAAGATATTTTCAATTGCAAGAAAGCTCTTAGACTAGCAATAACAATATCAGCAGTTTTAAAAACTGTATAAAGGCTCCTTTTAATTACTTAAAAAACAAATTTAAACCAGGAGGATTAAAATCCTCTATCCTAAACTAAATAGCTTGTACCATTGGAGTTGGTACTTTGACGATTCCTTGGGCTTTCGCTTAGGTCGGACTTTATTATGGTTTATTTCTGAATTTTATTTCAATGATAATTACTTATAAAACTTAATGGTACCTAATATATAGTTCGATACATTTTAAAGCAGATACGTATGAAAAAATCAGTCTAAAAGCAAATGGAAATTGGATGTCTAAGTTTACTAAATTAAATTTGATTTTGAATCTTTGGGGAACAAATATTGTATTCATAGTTTTTATTAAGTAAATGATACCTTAAATCTTAGAAACTTTCGGAGTGACTTATCCTCTATTTCTAAATTCTTATTTCTGAGGAAGTGTTTTCACTTTAGTATTTATTTTTCCTCTATGTATCCCCAAATAGCTATCAGCTTTAAGATTTGTGGCGCTAATTAGTTTCATATCCCTGGTATATATTATAATAGCTATATTTGTTAGTTTCTTTATAGTTAGACATGAACATTATTTAGAGGCTCTTTAAAACACTAAAATTGCTGATTTTTCTCCTATTAGTTTATTTTTATCCTTTCCTATCCTACTTTTCGCTTATCTGTCTCATCCTCTCATTCTTCCAATTTATAAAGTAAGTTTATTATATTTATTATAGGAACTTAAGAATTAGTCCTTGAAAAAAATGGAAAAGGTAATGTTCAGGTCTTTACTAGTTTGCTTTATAGCTTATAATATTTCAGGAAGCTTTGGATATTTGGCTTTTTATAATATATATAACGAAAATAACTTTCCTGATAATATTCTAAAAGCTAATTATGGAGAAAAATAGCATTACATAATAATTGCTTAGATAGCTGTCACTATATGTGTCTTTGTAGCTACTCCATTAAACACTTTACCAATTAGAAATATTTTTGCTTCAATGATATGATAATTACCTCCAAATCTATTTCAGTGACTTATGCTGATCTTTAGTAAGTATTTTCTAAATAGTTATTCTATTCTCTAACTTAATATTCGCTTTGTTTTGCCCTGGAATTGGAGATGCAGTTACAATTATGGGAGCTACAAGTACGCCTATTATTTATGCTCTACCTTGCTTATTTTATATATTTGCAGAAAAAGGATGATGTGCAAAGCAGAAAAAAATAGTAGCAATTACTATTGCTCTTTTAGTTCTGCTATTTGGAGTAGGAGGCTTAGTATAGTATATTTATGGGAAAACTTTGTAATTTAATAAGAAAAATTGACTTAATTAAATTTTTCCCTTTAATAAATTATATAAATGCCTTTTTAAAGTTCTTTGCCTTTACTCGTAAAATCTTTCTTAGCAAAAGCTCTTCTCATCAGCTTAAATTATTTCTTGCTTTCTAGTTCTTTCTTTCTTACAATTTTTTGTATTCTATTATAATTTCCATGTCTATATAAAGAGTCCTCAATTGTCGATTAGTTCAAAACATCTTGAAGCAAATACTAATTTTCATTGCTGATAATTTCCAAAGTTCTTTGAGAAATAGCTGGGTTAGAATTTCCTGATATTTTAATAGCCTTTCTAAAAAGTCTTGCAGATGGCAATTTTATTTCTCTTGGTATAAATTCCTTAAAAATAACCTTTTAAGGTTTCTTCACGCTTAAGCTTTTTTGTGGAAGTTCTTTTCTATTTAAAGAAGGTTAAAGTTATTATTATGGAATCTTTTTCATGGCAATTCTTTGAGAGTTAACTGTTATTTAGAATGGCTAGAGTTTACTGCTTTCTGTATTTTATATGCTAACCTCCTGCTTACTATCAAACATTCTTGAAATTGTAAATTTGCTTTAGTCATTATATGACCTTTCTGTATGATTCTATATAGATATCTTATTCCTCTCTGTATGGGGTTATGTATTTTTATTAAAGCGACTAAATTTGAAAGATTTAGGTGGAGATATGGGCTTAATGTAAGAAGATAAATCCAAGTTTTGAGGTTTTTATATTTTAGGAAGTTGGAAAGGCTTAGTGAAAGATTTTAGTTTCTGAACTAGTTTCTTTTCGCTTAACTAAAGCTTGTAGAGTTTCTAGTTGTTCATGTAATTCAACTAATCTCTAAGTTTAGTTTCATAAAGCCTAGTCTTTATAATTTTCCTATTCATTTAATAATAAACTACTAATGAAATATTTTACTTATATATATGCTTCATAATCATATCACATTCAATCTAATTTCTATCCTAATCTTTAAATTAATGCTAATTTATGGAGTACTGTATTAATCATAAAGTAAGACAGCAGCTTAAAAATGAAGCAGGTTATAATATTAGAATTACTGAAAGTAGTGAGTAAGAGAATGATTTAATTAGCAATTAATTATGCTAACTAATATTTTCACCTAAGATGGATGTCTTATTTACTATGCTTTCATACTTATTATTCTCTAAGCATTTGCCTATATATTTCTGTTCCTAAATCACTTATATAGACACAATATACTCGTATATCTTAAGTAAATAATAAAGATCAGTAGTAAGTAACATTAGTCATATAGATTTATATCTAATGAGTATGATATAAGCAAATAGCGAAATGTAAGTGGAATTAATTAAAGGAAAAAGAATTAAATAGAGAAAGAAGTTACTGGAATTAGCATCTTTATAAGATTATAATTTATACTTCATTTTAATTATGTCAGCTTCCCTAAAGAAGAAGAATAATACATTTACCTTAAGAGCACATGAAATTCAAAATTTAAGATAAACGCAAAATAACAAGAAAGGAGATATAACTTAGAATGGTGAAGATGGACTAGCTGAAAGAAATAAAGTGCTGAAAAATATAATTGATAAGCAGCATAAATAAATCTTTGAAGTTCAATTTAACTCTGATGTGGAAGAGTAAAACCTTTCTGAAATTTCAATTTTAAAAGATGATGTTTCAGATGAAGATAATTAAGAAATTTAGAAGCTATAGAATCTAGAGAATTAAGATCCTCCTTCTCCAGAGGATCAGTCTTAGAATAGTAAAGAATTACTATCTCCATCTTTCATCGAATAAAACTCTTAATAAAAAAATTAAGAAGAAATAGAAAAAGAAAGTTCTGATCGTAAGAAAGGTCTTAAATCGAAAACAAAACTTGCAGAATTAGCAGAATAGAATGAAAATGTAAATGTTGATAAGGAAGTTTCTTAAAAATTTGAATAATTCAAAAATTTTTTTGAAAAACTAATGGAAAGAAGTTAAAAAATGCAAGCCGAAGAGTAGAAATAAAAAAACCAAGCGACAGGTAATAGTGATACCTAAAACTTAAACTAAATATTTATCTTCCTAATTCTGAATCTTAAATATGACTTATTTACTCAGGCCTTCTTGAACTTTTACTCTAAATTCGACAGTGATTTCCTCTGGCTGTGAGATTAAAACAAATTAGTTTCTTTTTTCATGTTTATAATTGAAAAAAACGGAAACAGAAACGAAAAACTTGAGGATTTCTTTGACTAAATAGAATTTAACAGAACCAAAACAGATTTAGAGTAACTTCTAAAGAAAATAAATAAGCAGCAAGTGAAAGATAACTTAGAAATAAACACTATTATAGTAGAAACAGCTTAGAAATGCTTCGTTCATTTAGTAAAGAAAAGTGAGGAGTTATAATAATAGAATAGATACATACTGAGTAACAAGGGAGATAACTCTAATATGATTCTTTTTGACTTGCTATTTCCCTATTTACTTGCATTTTTCGTGGATTACATGGTGATGGCTATTGATGTGAAAAGAGAATAATATTGGAAAATAAGAAACTTCCATTTCAAAAGCTTATTAAACTAGCTTTAGCTTTAAAATATTCCTGAGTTAAGCTATCGTGAAATTGAGAAAGTAGTTACTTTTTTTATTCCTTAATATAAGTAAAAGTTAAACACCAGACATGCAGATCTACTTTTGACTAAAATGTAACAAGTTTTTGTCAATCAAGCTTAGAAAGAAGAAAGATTAGACTAGGTGAAGATAAAGAAAAAGACTATTTTGGATATTTTAGCTTACGAATTTTGTATTCATTATACTTGGGCTGAGCTTAGTAATTAGAAATAAAAAATTTACCCTTCTCTACTAGAACTAGAATAAATAAAATGAGATGCAGCTATTAACTCAAGTGAACTAGCAAAGGCTTATTTCTATTTAGATGAACTAGAAATTCTCTTGAAAACTCTTAATTACTATGATAATCTTTAATACGTATTTCAGTCGGACTAAATATACGACAAAGTAGCAGCAATTTCTATGGAAGACCTTACTAAAATAACGTATTTATAAGTAAACAATCTAATAAAGTACTTTTACTTGCAATACGTGGACAAAAAGAATAAATTGTCTTAGACATTCAAAAAGAACCTGTTTTAAAAGCTAACAAGCAAATAATTTAAATTAAATCCTCCTTACTAAACAGTATCTTAAGAATAATAGAATAATTTTCCTCCTTTAATCTCATAAAAAACTTCAAAGATTTCATTAAAATCTGATAATAATGGATAAACTACAAATCCTTAACCTCAAAGCAAAACTTTCCACATTGATAAAATGTTTAGAAAAATTTTCTTATAGTAAATGATTTAAGAAAATAACCAAAATATTTAGAAAAAGTTGAAATAGAATTAGTATAAAGATGAAGTTCGCCAAGTGATAAAGATCTAAGAAGAAATATTTAAATTGAAGCATCCTAAGTATTAATAAGAAAAAGAGCAAAGATTGTAATCTTCAAAGAATAATGTTATTTCAAATGAAGAATAATTATAAACTTAAGAAAGCAAAAAGAATTAATGAATTGAAAAGCATTTATCCAGCATTCTATCATAATAACCTGTAATTTAGCAAAATGATATTTACTCTAAGGCTATCATATAGATTAAGGAGGAATAAGAATCAAATATTAAAAAGGAGCAAGCCATGCTAGGAGTTAATATTGGTGATATCACTTTTATAAAAACTAAAAATTACGAGCAAATGCTAAAGAGAGATCGTCAAAAACCTAAAGACAACTGCTAGTGTCTTTTATTTTGATTTTATCTATGATATATTAACACATTTAATCAAATTAATTTGTACATTTCATTTTTCGCTTAAGCTATAAATTAGAAATAAATGGCCATCTCATTAAAGTATTAATACCCATTTTCCTGCTAAAGATAAAGAATTGTTATAGACTAATTAAATACAAATATCAAATAGTTACTAAAAGGTTTTTGCTATTTTATTTAATCTGATGTGATTTCGTCTAAGTATTTCTTAGATTTGCTAATCAACTTACTTAATGAATTTAAAAATCAAAGAAAGTGTTCTTAATGTCTAAGCTAAACATATAGATTCTTGACTACAATAAAGAGTCTAAATTTTAATATTCCTACTTAAAGGAAAAAAAATTTATTGTAAATATCCTTGCATAAATAAAGCATTTGATTATATAAAGCTTAATTAAGTTGATTAAGACTAGATTAATTATAATGAATGCATATAGCATTGATACGATTAACTTTAGATTTGCTATCAAGCAAATTAAACATTCTAATATTTATAAATTTATCTCCATACACTACTATCCTTAACCTGTATCTTTCTACTGAATCAACTTTTACTATAATGAACTTTAATTTTTTAAGTTTTTGATTTTTTAGCAGAGTAATAAGCTTAATAACTTTAATAAAGAGAAAAACTAGAGTTAGTTAATAGTTAGATATAATAGAATTGATAAAGTTAGCAGCATAGAGAGTTGATATATAATAATATAATATTGCGATGCTTACAAAGGTTTAAGTTTAAGAGACATAAATTAGATTTAAAAATTAAGTTATAAATGAGAAAAAGTTAAGAAGTGAAATTCCCTTAATCTCTTAGAGGCCAATCTATTGAGTTGCCTAGTTTTTAGTAATTGGTTAACAAAAAGCTAGATCCTAATTCACCTGTTTCATTATAATACTAAAATATTAACAGCTAATCTGAAAAATTCACTGAGCATACAAGAAATCCCGATTGGCTGTTCTGCAATAAATGTTAATAAGAATGTGCAACTAATATGAAAACAAGACCGACAAAAGATGGATGGCTTAAATGCTTAGCATGCGTTATTTGTCTCGGATGAAGTGGATTTGGATGTCTAGGTTTTTGCTATTTATGTGTAGATTCAGATGAACATTATTATTGTAAGTAATGTAATAACTATATTGGTAATTATGAAACTTGCTACATCAAACCAAGAATGAAAAATTATGAAGAAGAGGAAGAACAGAATGAAGGAAGCTAAGAAAAAAAATACACTTAATATTTAATTTAATGTCTTTTCTTATTATTTTAATTATTGCTTCATAAACTCAACCTTGCTTAATAATATACCTTGAGCTATTTAGCAACATTAATTGAAAACAAAAACACATAAAGCTTTTCAAAATCAAAATTGGATTCTAATATATTTTAGTATATTTTAAACTCTATTTCTTCTAATTATTTTTCATTTCCTCAAAAATTGATATTAAATACTGTCATTAATATTAAACTACTTTGTTTATTCTAGAAAAGAAATCAGAAAAGCAATAATTTTAAAAGTATGCAGAGTCTTTGAAAGGATAAGAGATAAGCAAATATAATAGTTTAGATAGCCTAATATAGATAAACTGCTTGATCATAATTTTCAGCTTTAAATTTCTAATTTACAAATCTAATTTTAGTCAACTCTAATGTTTTGTCAATAAATCATGCTTTTCATCTCACTCATTAATGAGTATTTTAATTATTGCACAACTAAAATTTAATTAAATATAGAGAAAAAGATTCTATTAGTATCAAGATCTTAAATCAACAAAATGGTTAGAATAAAGAGAAATTTATATCAGCTCATTGAAGTTGTTTACTTAGAACATAAAAATAACACTTATATAAAAAATTAATTATTCGGTAGAATTTTAGCCAAGCAAATTTTATTACATTTGGTCATTAAATTTAGTAATCAGATGATGGAAGTATGAATTACTGGAATAAAGAAATAATAGAATACTCAAGCTTTATTTATAAAGTAACGCTAAATATATATCAAAGTTTATTTGCGCTCGTTTTATACATTTAGAAATGTCGGCCAAGGATGAAATACTCACTCCACTTTAGAAGTTAAATTCAAATAACTTGGAAACAATTAATTAAGATGAACATAAAAAGCTGAACATTTATGGAAAAAGATCTAAGCCTCTAACTTTGCAGATTCATATATCTCAAATGACTAATTCTGCAGATAAATAGTTTGGAAGTGTTTTCACTGGTCAAAATTAATAGGAGTATCAAAAATCTATAAATGATAACTCTTTTGAAGCTAAAAGTAGCTAAGAGGCAAAAAATTAAGTTTTTAGAAGAAGCTCAAGAAGAAAAAATAGTTTAAAACCTTTAAAAACTTTGGAAACTAGAATGCTAGTTGATAATGAAGATATAACTAGTGGCATTAATTAAAAAACAGCTACTTTATAGAAACTAAAAAGGCAGTTAGGATCTAAAATCAGAGAAATAGAAGATGTAATAAACAATAGTGAAAATGATCAAAGTATATCTCATTTAGATAGTTTCGATTCTAACTAGTAAAACTAATCTATTAGTTATTCAATTTCTGATGACGAAAATTAATTAATTTCAACAGAAAAACATTATTAAACTTCAGCAATTCAGAAAAATAGTTTTCTCATTCCAAAAGAAGCTAAAAATTAATAAACTTAAGAAGTAAGTGAATCTGCTTCTTTTGATAGTGAAAATAAATATAATTTAAGTAAGCAAATAAGTCAAGAAGTGCGCAAAAATGAAAAGTATCTTGTTGCTTTTGGTTGTAAATATAAATTGTGCTATGAGGAAAATAGATAAGATTATTGCTTATGAGCGAGATTAAAATCATTATGGTAATCATATAAAGAAAAATAAGAAACACCCAAAAACCAAAATATAAGATTTTCACTTCCCGAGATTAAAACTCAATCTTTTAATAGTTCATCTAGCAAAAAATCTTCGCATAGAAGTGAGAGAGTTTAAGCAAGAAATTTATAGGGATAAGAAGATTATTATATTAAAAAAGCTTAGGAAATTAAAAAAGAAATACAGAACTGTGGATTATCACCCTTTCTTAAAAAAATTATAAGAAAAACTTTAGTTGCTGAAAGTCCAGTTAAATTTCCTTAATGCAAAAATTAAAAGAATTTAAAACTAAATTCTAAAGGAACTAGTGACTTACGATCAGCAGTTCAAACTAATTTTAAAAGTGCCGAATAATTAAAGAATTAAAAATTTGGATAATATAATAGATTGTAAATAAGCAACAAAATCGATTCATATAAATAAGCTCTACTTAAATAAACTAGATCAGATCCATGTTCTCCTAAATTTGAAATTAATTAGCAGAAGAGCTAAGCTAAGAATCATCTTATACCTAAAGATATAATGGATAAATTCAACTCAATACATATTAAATGCTAAAGTTAAGGCTTCTTTTAGCTTAAAAATGTCGGTAGACCTAAATCTAAAAAGTATTATAGTAGAATAATGAAGAAATGCACAGTAATAAAGCAGCAAGAAAATAACTTAAAAACCTTAAAAACAATAAGATACAATCCATCTCAAATCATTCCTCCGTAACGCTTTTAATTATAGGTTCGCCAAAAAATAATCATAAAGCAAGCATATTCCCTTTGTAGAGCGTGATTAATAAAGTGATTTAGTAGATAATTCATTCATGACAGGAGTTGAATAAAGACTCGTTGATTTGTATAATTAAAGCAAATTCTTGCAGAACCATCTGAAGTACAATCCAAAGATCTAAAAGAAAAAAGTTATAAATAAGTTGGAGGACATTCGATAGTAAGAATTAACTTAGGTAAATATTAAAGGAAACAACATTTTTGTTAGGGACTAAGGTTACAGGGAATAAACTTCAAAATAATATTTAAATATTTTTTTAATGGAATTATGTGATAATTAGTAGTCTAATTCAATCTAGCAATCAAAAAAAAGATTAAAACATTTTATAAAAACTTCAGAATAGGAATTTGCTTCTTAAGTCTTAGATTTAAATTTATCTCCTGTTCATAAATATTTCACACCAAAGCCAAGATTAAGACAACTTACTTAAATAAATCATGCAGAAGAAAAAAGCTAATTATTTTCAGAAAAATTAGAAGAGGATTAGCTGACTGAGGAAAAGTAAACCTTTTATAATGAATAAAGCAAAAATGAAATAATTTAAAGAAAGAGCTTGTAATTAGGAACAAGGGGCAAAGACTTTTTTGATTGAAAGGATATTTAAGAAATTACTGATTAAATAACTGAAGAAACAAAATCTTTTTCTGATTCAGAGATGGTTTAATCTTTTTTAAATAAGAAATAAATACGAAAAATATCGTTAAAGGGTATCAAATAAGCAAAAAATTAGCCAAGTAAAAGCATTCAACATCTAAAAAGCCTTACATCAAGATAGAACAACTAATATAAGCAAATTGATTGTAATTAATTGCTTCCACCCTTAACTTGTAGGTTCTCGTTACCTGACCATATGGAAAAGACAATCAATAAGAGAAAAATCTAATCTCCATGTTAAGATTTTAATCCATTGCGTATCCCAAAGGATATTAAAAAAGCATAAAATTAACTGATAGCATTTAAAAAAGCTAATGGAAAATGTTAAAAATACTGAAAAAAAATGAAAAAGAATTAATGTGAGTATGACAAAGATTTGAAATTATATAAGACCAAAACTAAGTAATGACTTATAGATAGACACAAATCTAATATCTAAATTAGTAGAAATACGAATATTATTTAAAATAAAAGATTAAACAAGATAATTGGTTTTGATTAAAACTTAGCTAAATTGTATAACGAGAGAGTTAAGAAAGTGCAATTATTAAAGGAGTTAAAGGTTAATAATGTAGCTTAAAAGAAGTAATATAGCATTAAAAATTTAAAAAACTTGACTCTTATTAGTCCTCAAAATGAAAAGTAATCATATAATCGGTTTGCAATTCGGCATGATTCGACTTAGCATGAAACTCCGTAAGTTATTATTAAAATCTATTTTCTATTAGATATGGACTTGAAAAATGCAATAAACTAAAAATACCTTTACCCAGTCATTAATTTGAGCAAGAAGAGAATATGTAGAATTTGAACGGAATTGAGTAAAATCTAATTAATCTATATGAAGAAAGCAAGTAATATTAAAAGACTGCTAGAAAAATGATTAAGAAGGGAGAAATTTCAAGTCTTGAGCAAAACTTAGGAAAAATTTGCGAGTAATTTGATTTTACTATTTTACAGGCTGATAAAAGAAGAAACAAAATACTTCTTAAATTATTAATCTAGTTGTATCATATCCACGCTTTCCTTTATTATAATTGTTCTAAATTACTGACTAACCAAGTCTCTTAATATTAACCTGCAAGTATTAATAACTTTTATCTAAATTTTAATATCAATGTGAATGTTTTTTTATATCTTAGATTTAGTTCTACATATTTAATACTTATTTGCAGAACCTTTATTATCTCTATAAATAATAAAAAATTATCTTCACTTATGACAGTTTTGCTTTCAATGTTAATGATAATTATATTTCCTCCTATTTAGAAGTTTTAATACTTATCGAGAAATTAGTATTTAGCTATTCTTGTTTAAATTTATAACTATCATAAAAGAGAATAACTTAAATACTCAATAATACTTTTTAATTAAAATCTAGTGTGGCAAATATTAAAAATATTTCAAATTAAAGCTAATTTATTTTGAGATATACTATCATTATGTATTAAATAGCAAAGCTTCTACTGATATAATGAGAGATAAAAGATATATATTTCTTATTAATATTATTTCTACCTCTTTTGTTTTTATACCAAATAATTAATTTTAAAAGTGCAACTAACATTTATTAGTTAAAGGAATTACAAATTTATCTTGTTATTATTAAGAAAGTAAAGCAGATATTATATTAAAAAATACACTTAATTTAACCTTTATTTTGATTGAAAGTTCATTAATCATTTAATTTATATATTTAAGTATTTATTTTGCTCTAAAAGCAACTACTTTTTTTTGATTGGAGTAGGTTATTTTAAAATTATAGAATTATAGATAGTTAATAATCTCTTAATTTCAACTAAATTAAGGTTAATTATCATATGTTGCTTCCTAAAGCAAAAATTTTATATTTCTAATTTCTGCAGCTTTGAATAGTAGAACTGAGCTAAATATGATAGAAGTAATTAATAACCCTTTATAGCAATATTTTTATAAATGCTTACTTAATTAAATTATCCTAGCCTTAATTCTTAGCTATTAGTAGTTAAGTCTTTTCTTTATAATTAATTGCCAATCTTATACTAAATAAAGCTTAGTCTATTTATATTAAGCGCTATAATATAGAAGAATAATCTAATAAAGATCTATAAAATTAATATCTGAACTACAAATATAAAGCTTATAATTTTCTGTTGAACTAAATGAAATTTAGTTTAATTATTCTAAATACGTACCTTATTTTAAGAATCTTACACTAGTGTAAGTATATTCTATAGATCATTATAATTAAATCAAGAGTACTGATTAGATAAGCATTTTAATATTAGAATCTAGCATGGCATGGATTTTGCTTTTATGTCGTTATGATCTGATATATATGGTTGTTAGGTATTTTATTTATAAATTAATATTTCTCTTTTATTTATAGTTAAACCCATTATTTTGTTATTGAAATCTTTGCTGAATATAATATATTGACTAATATCCTTTAAGGCTTCATATTATTATTAATCTGAAAAAAGATTATTTATTTCCCTAATATATTTTAAATAAATTGAGAGCACTTAAATAGTTCTAATTCAGCATTTCTTAACTAAGGTAAACAGAAGGTAAACAAAATACATAAAACTAGGGAAATTAGGTATTCTCATTAAAAATAAAAAAGAAGCGTATAAAATGATAAGGAAAAGAAAATAAAGCATATAGGCTTGATTAAATGCTTAGCATGTATATCAATTTAATAAATTCCCTTATAAAATGCTGATAAGAAATATAATAGTATAACTAATTCAGACATAAATAATTAAGATAGAGCTATCTACATAGTTAATTAAGAAATATTAAGAGTAAAACTTATATGGAATATCAGTCTACAAAATGTTAAAGAGCAATTTTACTCTAATCTGGTAGTTAAAATAGTGTAGAAAATAAAATAAAGTTATCTTCTATTTTTTTGCTTAATATCTTGCTTGACTGTATCTAATGAGAATATGATGAATATTTAAAGGGTCTTAATTTCTTAATATATACACTTAAGTTTATAATTTAATTGATAATAAGTGTTAAGATTAGGGTAAGCATAAGCTTTTATCTATTAGAGTCTAAAAATTTATTTATAGATATTTATAGCAAACACTTACTCTATTACAAATTTGCTTCTAAGTAACCTAAGGGATTAGCTTTACTATAAAGTAGGTTTTAAAGATATGAAATTTTAAATGAAATGGATATTGCAATGGTTGCTTATTTAATTATAGCTTTCATAATTTAATGGATATTTTTAATATTTTTTCAAGTCTCAGTAATTGGTTTCAAAGTCGCAAACTTAAAAAGGAAAAGAAGTGTTTAGTTAAAGCAGTAATGAATTGTAAAGTTCAAACTTATGATGCAATAAAAGAGTTGCGATAGAATGCAAGAAACTAAAGAAAGACCTTATAGCATGATAGCAAGGAATATCTAGAATGTCTAGATAAATTTGACGAAGACATTCTGTAGAAATGTTAGAGTATTCATCTTAATGTTCTATAAAAGAATAAAATGACCAGACCTTAGTACCAAATGAATTTATTGAAGTTTATATTAGTGAAAGATGTTAAACAATTGAGTTAGATTAACTACCTTTAGTCTGGTGTAAGAGGAACTTAGATTCCTCATTAATTTAATGTCAATTTAGTGACTGAAATTTTGGAGTTCTAAATCAACAAGTCCTGCATATTGCTCGATCAATTAGAGTAATGGGACAATCCAATGTTTAAAAAGAAGTTAGTATATTACTTCATTTGGGATTGCTTAGAAGATGAGTTCAATTATCCCTATAATGTAATATCTGCAGGTATAAATAAAGTTATGACTGATATGCCTCAAAAAATGAAATACTTTAATGTCTACTTATAACTTATTGACGATAAAATTACTCTAAAGTCAGTAGAGAACAAGAACATTTTATAATGCATTCTAACCTAAACTCAAACAAACCTCAACAATCTATTCCAACTATTAAACGAAGATTTTTAGTTTGATAGAATGTAGTTTTTCGAAAAAGATGAGGATTAATATAAATAGTCAGTAGATAGATTTTACATTTCGATATAGTAGATAGTAAATGAAGAGATTAACAAAGTTGCTGCTTTGTATGGCTTTGATGAACAACAACTATCAGATTTGAAACTCATGTTCTTACATGATAATGCAATCAGAAGCTAACTAATAAAACTTAATCAAGGTATTCAGGAGTTCAATGAAGCCAGTCCAAATCAGCCTGATTAAGATTTAAGCCCTGAGTAGCTAGAAGAAATTTTGAAATATAAGGAAGATATAATGCAAAAATTAATGTAAGAAGAGAAACTTTAGAATATGCAAGACTACAGATGGTTTAATATATATGCATCAGATTGCTTATTCAAAAAATATAAAATAAATCAGCAAACTATTTAGTATTATCTAGTTAAGCATTTAAAAGATAACAAGGATAAATTGGCTCCTTATATCCAAAGACAAGGGGAAGTATAGAAAAATTTCATTCAGCAAGGTCATTAATTATATAAATTTTAACCTTAATTTAAAAGTTAAATCTATTAACTCTTTTAAAATAAAGCTGCTAAATCCTTTCAATAAATGGTTTTCTTTACTATTATAAAACTGTAAGATTACATTTATAGGTTGCTAATAATGGAAATTAATTAAGTCAAAGAATCAAAGCAAAACTGATAAATTTAATATAATTCTTATAAATTAAAATTTCTATTAAGAACTCAATACATAACTAGCTTCATTTAGTTTCAAAATTATCTTCATAGATACTTCGAAATAGATTTCCTTAAGAATGAATTTAAAGAAATCATTTTAGACTTTAATATTTTACATTTATTATTTCTTTCCTTATATAAAAAATATAAAAACTAATAAATGCTAGAAATTAAAAAAGCTAAAAATCTTTTTAATGAAGAAGCTATCAAATAAAAGAGTTTAATTATGTAAAAGTAAATTGAAAATGCTTAAAATATCTTATTTTATCTCTTTACTTTCGATATTTTAAGAATATAAAAATTCAAATCGAATGAATTTGTAGATCATTATCAAAAATAGAGTTTTAGTAAGTTACTAACTTAGCAGATAAGGTTTTTATTTAAATATATAATGATTAAATGATTGCTGATTTACAATTTAAGTATGCTAGCTTAGATTGAGCAATATTAGATTTAATAATTTAAATAAAATAATATAAAATACTCTTTTGGCTAGTTTTTATAAAATAGACTAAGATCATACTAAAGTATATTTCATTTTAAATAGATTCCATTGAATCTTATTTGATTTGATTTAAGGATTCAAAATCTATTAGAAACAAAATAGTTTTGAAAGGCATGGATGAATTTATTTTGATCTTATATGTAGAGATTTCTGGATAAGCTTGCTTGACTTAATGCTTGCTTAATAAAAGTTAAGCTTTTTGAAGAAATTAATAAGTTAAGGCAAATTAAAATAGCTTAAAACCTCTAAAATTAAAGTTTAAGTTACAAGTATAATTTTCTAAATAAATTTATATAAATGGAAAGAGACGAAATTTAAACATTTTAGCTTGAACCATCAGAAGAAGAACGATTCTATCCAAGTCAAGTTAGAAAAATAGTAGAAGAAGCTGTGAAGAGTAAAGTTAGCGAAGATATGATGTATAATGATGCTGATGCGCAAACAATGGCTCTTTAGATTAGTGAGGAAGTTAGAAACCGTTGCAAAACTCTTAGAATGCCAAGATATAAAATTGCTATCCAAACAGTAGTTGGAGAACTTTCTGGCTAAGGAATCAGGATCACAAGCAAGTAACTATGGAGCGAGCAGTATGACAACTATACGACGTATAACCATACAATCAACAATATGTATGTTGTTGTTATGGTATTTGGCACATACTTTGAATGATTTTTTTGTTTACTTTTTAATATTAAATGTAAGGAAAACTTGTATTCATCACAGGCAATGTAAGTATTTATATCAGATCAACAAATTGAAAGAGCTTCAGAAGATTGTAACAGGATATGAGATAACTCATTTCGAGTATGACTGTAATCTTCTATACAGTACCTGAAATCTAGGGTGATGCAGATGAAATCATTAGAGTTAAAGCTAAAGAAGCTTCAAAATAAGTTGGAAGTCCTGTTTTATGTGAAGATACAAGTTTATGCTTTGACGCTCTATTAGGTCTGCCAGGTCCTTTTATGTAAGGGTTAATGTAGAAAGTTCTTTTTATGCAAATTGAAGCCAGCTGGGCTCTATAAAATGTTATAAGGATATAATCAATATAAGGGTTAAGCTGAGTGTAGAGTAGCTTTATGCAAACCTGGTGGAGAACCGATTATTTTCACTGGAATAGCAAGAGGAACTATTGTGGAGCCAAGAGGAGAAAACTAATTTGGGTGGGATCCTATATTCTAACCTGATGGATTTACATAAACTTTCGCAGAAATGCCTATGGAAACTAAAAATGAAATTTCCCATAGATCAAAAGCATTACAATAGCTAGTAAAATTTTTGAATGAAAACCAAGGTTGGTTGACTTCTTGATTTATTCACAAGCAACTGAACTAATAAACTAATAAATTTAAAATCATAAAATAATATCTTGGTAAATAATATCTTAGTATCTAATATCTCTCTAACAATTGTAAAATCTTCCTTTTCTCTATACTTTAAATCTTCCTTTGATTTCTATAATTAATGTAACCGATTAATGAAAGTACTTTCTCTATAGAATTAGAAAAGTTAACATCTGATATATATAAATAAGCTATAATAAGCAAGTTATTATGTTAAGATAATAGATCTAATTATTTTAGCTTTAAAGATAAGTTCTTTATCTTATCCCACTAATAAAATAATTTTCATTTTATCTGCTTCCTTCAAATCCTTCATCTTTACTAGTACTATTAATTTTTCTCCTGAAAGTATTAAGTTATAATAATTTAAAATAGTTTTACTTAAAGATAATAGAAATAAAATATATTAAAGTAACTTAATGATAAATAACTTTTCTTATAAATAATTAGTAAAATACAAAAAATAAAATATGCAAATCTTGCTGGTTAATCAAAGGTTTTTAAACCTTGATATTGCTATATAGATTACTATATTTTTAAGAAACTATTATTATTTAATTCTTTTTTATTAAATAAGCATTATAACTTTAGATTTGCTAGTAGTGGAAAGCCTTTTACTTAAGTACAATGAGCAAACTAATATTTTGAAATGACAATATTGACATGCTTAATGATTTCTTTAATTATTTATATATAAAACTTTCTTGGATTATTTTATATGATAATATTATTTAAATATTTATAAGCAATGTATTATATAACTCAAATCATATTAAAGGCTATATCATATTAGTTTTATATATTAAAGGATTTCTTTTAAAGACTAATACTTATCAGCTTCGCTTAGAATGTTCTTTATTTAAAAAGATTGAAGTATTAATAATAAATATATACTTATAAGATAAAAACAAAGCTCTTAGTCTGTTTAGATTATTAACTTTTATTATATAAACATGCTTAAGACAAGCTATTTTAACTATAGCATCCAAGCTATAAAGTATTTTATAAAAGAGTATAAAATTATGAATGGCATAGCTTTTTATTGCTTTAGTATATAAAGTCCAACTATAATAAAACTTACAACAATTAGTAAAAGTTACTACTCTTAAACAAATTTAAAATAAACTAGGATCAGAATTAATAAAGGATTAGCTAGCTAAATAAATAATGTGTTGATAGCTAAGTAAGTTTCATTTCTATTATATACTTAATGACTAAAATAAAATAGAAATTATACAAATTAAAAATGTAATCACAATTTGCTTTTCAGTAGACTGGATAGCCATATGTCCCTCGATCCCGATCTCCTGATTTTATTTAGCCTGAATAGCCTACAAAGAAAAAAGATTAATAGCAATATAATCATAATTAAAGAGGATTAAATTTTAATGAGCCTCCTAACTAAAAAACTCCGCGCTAGTAGAATGAGTTATTTTCTTCTATGTCTAATCCTTTTGCCTAAACAATATAAGACCCTCAATATGTTAATAAATCTTATAAACAGCAAACTCCTCGTAGATAAAATGAATCTTAGAACACTGCGAATTAAATTAAAGCCCCTGAATATAATCCCATAGATAATCCTCGAAGGATAAACTGTGTGTTTGCTATTTTTGCCAGTGGATTTGGATATGATACAATAAGTAAATCATCAGGTAGAGCAAGTGGACTGGGTTTTCTAGTAAGCAGAAGGCTAGTTTTAACTGCTCATGTTACACTTCCAACATATGAAACATGCTTAAAGTCTTATGCTCAATTTAAAGATGGAGAAGTAGTGAAATTTGATCCAAATATGTGCTTTGTTTCTTCAGAAACTTTCCATTTTACCTTGGTAGCTTTTCAACAAAATAATATAACAACTTTCTTTACTCCAGTTAATGTTAATACATTCTTCAGTTTAAAGGAATAAGACAGATGCTTTCTAGTTCCTGAAGATGGAGCTCCTAAGAGTGTTATAGCTATTGATGATACAACTTTTACCTATTCAACAGGAAGAAGAGAGTTAATTCATCCTGGTACTCCAGTTTTCGATTCAGAAATGAGAATATAAGGAATTCATCACTTAAGTTCAGCTAAATTTCAAGTTGCTGTTAGAATAGATTGCATATTATCCGAGTTAGAAAGACACGCTGATTTACACACTTCTCCTTTGCTTGATTAGTTATTAAGACCAGAGAAGGAAGAAAGACTTTTTAATTAAGCTCGATATATCTACTACTTTTAGTGATTTACGAGATAAGCTTGAAGATTTGATACAAATTTGAAGGAGTGAAAGCTCGTTTTATTGAGAAATTGATAGCAACTAGAAAGAGAATATCCAAATTGGTCTTTCAATTGAAATTCTAGAATCTTGTACTTACCTGATACAACTGTGATGCTAATAGGAGGCTTTCAGTAAACAACACAAAAGGATACTGATGAAGTGTGGTTATTTTCACCTGGAAAATATCGAACTTTAAGAAAATTATAAAATATGATATGTCCAAGAGAAGCACCTGCAGTATGCATGCAATCACATTTCATTTATGTTTTTGGTGGAAAGTATGCTTTAAATTCTTGTGAAAGATTTTCACTTCTTAATAGAACTTGGGAAGCTTTACCTCCTATGTACTATGGAAGGTGAGAAGCTAGTTCAGTTCCGTTTTTAAAAGATTTCGTATTTGTGTTAGGAGGGTAGCCTATATAGCTTTGTGGCGTTAGCATTGAACTTTTAAATACTGCTTATATGCATTGGGAAATTATAGGTATTTAGTTACCTTAACCATTATTTAGATTCGCTGCTTGTTAAGTAAGTGACAGAAGGATATTAATTCTAGGAGGGAAAGGTAACTACCGTTGCTATGCTCTGATAGTAGAAAATTCATAGCTATATAGTGGAATAACTCCTACTTCTTACGAGGGTTATGAGTAGTATTATAGAATAGCTGCTTTACCAAATCTTGAAGATTTTTGTGAAACAACATTTCCTGCTTCATTTGATAAATTTAGAGGTTACATTTACCTTCTTAATAATGGAAGGCTTTCAAGAAATGGAATAACTCCTAGTGTTGTTTCATATAAAGTTGAGGATGAAGGTTGGTCAATAAGCACTGGATCTCTTCCTCCTGTTTATCCAGGAAGAGCAAATGCCTAGAGAGAATTAGAAGCAAGAAAAAGGCCTTACAAGCAAAGTAAAGATGTCCAATTACCAAGTCTAAATCATGAATATGATGCTAATGCTAAATTTATTAAAGACTGATTGTCTCTTGTTAGTAATTATTACATATTTCAATTTAAATCGTTTAATTCTATTAAATTTTACAGCTCTAAAGTAACTGAAATAATCCTTTTTAGTCTTGTAAGGATTTATTGCTCTATACAAGTAAACTAATTATTGGAAAGATTTAAGTTAATAAGATATTTAGATGTTTAGAACTAGGATTTAAATGACTATTAGTAGCTTTATAATATTTAACAATGCTAAATTAAATTTAATTTAATTTAATTTCTATATTTATTTTACATCAATTCATGAAATTCGAGCTATATTTTATCGATCTCAATAGAATATGCAAGCTATCCTAATATTATTTATATATATCTTTAAATAAACTAAACATTCTCTATTTAATTTGAAGTATTAAAGTTCTGTCAAAGTAAATTATGGCACATTTAATTAAGAACTATTTTTTATTTCTAGATTATGTAAAAAATGCTTCTATAATTAAAAAATTAGCTAATAAATTAGATTCTCTTTTATAATATATGTGCCTTTATATTTTATCTTCTAATATATCTTTTAAATAAAATAATTTAATTATTATAGCTAATATAGCTATTATTCATCCATAGTCTAATTCTTTATCTTCTACTTTAGATTTTAGGAAGTATAGTATCTTAGTTAATTGAATGTAAATTAAAATAATGGCGATGCTATTTCTAGGTTTTGGATTTTAATTGAATTATAAATTAAAAGAAGATTTTAAAATTAAATGGATTTAGTGAGTGTAATGCTTAGAAATCTAGAACGATTTTTACTAAGAAATAAGGAAAACTTTATTAAATATATATGCGCTCCTTTCCTTATATTGCTGAGCATTTCCATGGTTTCGTTTGTCGTTTATGTTTACTTCACTTAAATAGAACCATTTTACTAGAGTCTGGTGTATACCTTTCTATTAATTTTTATTGTTCTGAATATCTTTTTCAATCAGTTCATGGTTATGTCAGTTTGTCCAGGGAAATCATTTTAATTAAGCAAAAATTAGGAGAAAAGTGAGAATTGTGTGATTGAATTAGAGTAAGAAAATTAGAATGAAGAAAATGAAAATAAAGCAGCTGAAGATAACAGAAAAACTGTATGCAAGAAATGTAATTTTGAAATTCCTTAGCGAGCTTTTCATTGCAAATACTGCAAAGCTTGCATTTTAGAAATGTAAGAACACTGTGTGTGGCTAAATAATTGCGTTGGAAAAAGAAATTACAAGTATTACATCCTTTATTTGTTTTATATACTCTTTGGCTGTATATTTTATATCTCAATTTCCATTCCCTTTATACTATAAACTTTTCCTAGCTTAACGACGATAAAGGAATACAATCAAATTAACTTTTTGTTCTTTAGATCATCTGTTTTATGCTGCTTTTTGATTTGCTGTATCATTCTTTTATTTATCTCTGGTATTCTAATTTTTTAGCTATCTTTACTAAGTAAAAACAGAACTAGCCTAGAGCATAAGTAGCAAAAGAAAAACCTTAAAATAATAAAAAGATTATTAAATGAGTAGATAACTGTTATTAAGGATTATAATCAAGGATTCCATCAAAACTTCAAATATGTTTTTGGAAATCGCTTCTTTTTATTATGGCTATTTCCTTCTCAGCCCGTTTCGGTTTAAAACACTTAATTTAGAACTTTAATTTAAATTTTATTATAAACTAACTAGTAGTAACAATATAACCTGTCAATCATTACTATGCTTTTTTCATACTTTACTTCTTACTTCTATGCATCCACATTTTAAGTTACTTCTAATTGTGTTTGTTACTTAACCCTCTATTTAAAATTATTATATTAGAGTTATCAAAAGTAACTAAAACAGCTTTATAAAAAACAAGCGAAAAAAGGATGAAATAATTAAAAGGATAGAATAAAAGAACCTAGCATTAATAAAGGAAAGTAGCATATTAAAAGGTATTAATTAAATAGTAGAATTAATAGCAATAGATATAATCTAAAAGGCATTATTATACTTTAAACTATATAGATATTGTCTTAGTTTTAATGCTAGAACTCATTATATTCAGATTAATATATTTAAGCTTAACTAAATTATTTAAATAACATTTAAATAATTTCTTATTCTCTGTTGTCTATACTTTAAAATATTAAGTTTATATTAGACTTGTAAGTATTTGTAGCAAGCGAGTTTTTATATAGAATGCTTCTATTATTATTAAGCTGACTTTTTAATTTAAAGTTTGATAGGAGTAAGTTTAAATAGCATATAATAGAATTAAAATAGCTTAGAATATAAAAATAAGCTAATTAAATAGTGATTCTATTATAATAAGAATAAGCTAATTTATTCTATTGCTTATTACAATATTTATGTCATCAATCTAACTGTAGCCATTATTCAATCAATATGACTCATTTAATTAAGTGTCTATATCTTGAATTATCAAGAGTAAAGTAATTCAAAAAAATTTCTATTGAACTTCTAGCAAGTTTGAACGATGACTGAATTTATCTTTGAGGTTGCTAATTTGAAATAGTTAAATTGCAGATTTAATAGAATATAATGGATATATAATTAGTATTTTAATAATTCTCTTAAGCTAACTAATTATAATAGTTATGACTAAAATTCTAAAAAGATAAAATCAAGAAAAAGTGACTTTAGCATAACGGATAAAAAAGATTTAGCTATGATCCCTTTATAATGCTTAACAATAATATATTAAATACTTAAATCAAACCAAGTAATTAAAAGTATATTTAAGCATTATAGGAAGATAAAGATTAATAAAGTAACTAGAAGAGAAGATGATTGAAGGAGTATTAGAAGCAGCTATAGGATTTGATAATTCATCTAGTAGATTAGAATACCATTGTTATATCATCAAAATAATTCAATTTATTTTCTTTATTTAAAGACACTTCAAACCTGCAAATTGTTCCTCGTATCTGAATTATTATTTCTGTTTTAATTCAAATATCTTTTAAGCATCTTCGTGTAATCTCAATAAACCCATACCACAAATGCTTAGAGTGCGCATATAAATAGCAAGATAAAGGGTTTTTAATTCAACTTCCTATCTATAACAGCATAGATAGCTATTCCTGCCGCAACAAATCCTATAATAATGATAATTCTAATTAACAAGTACACACCAAGGCATTTTAGCTTTTTTTTAATTGATATAGAAAATCCTCAAAAGAGCAGGCCTACGATTATAGAGAAATAAATAAAGTTCAAATTAATGGAAAACACAATAGCAACATACAGTAGAAAAACTTACTATATCAAACAAGCATGCTTTCATTATCTTCCTATTATGAGCTGATCTTACTCTTGTCTATTCTCTCTGAAGAAAAAAATTCTACGCTTGAAAAATATCCAAATCGATATCAGCTTCATTAATAGCATTTCTTAACTACTCTAACCTAATTTACTACTACTTGATATAATTGAGCGTCATTCCAAGAGTGATTTGCATATTAGGTTATTTTACGAAAACTAACTCTTCCATGTTTAGAAATAAAGAGACCAACTTTTCAAATAATTAACTATAATTAAATGTAGTTAAACGATATTTAAATAGAACTTAAGTTTTAATATATTTCAAATTTAAAGTATAGCTTTCTTATACTTTATTAAATTATAGATTCTTCACTAGCTTACTAATTTCCAATCCCCTACTACACTATCTCAGACCAAAATAATCTTTTATTCACTATTTTCTAAGTTCTCTTGCTTTAAATAAGCATCCTTTATTACCTTAAGATTTATATTCTTTTATATCCTCAGATGAGTCTCCCTAATATGCTTTTAAATTAAGAATAATAATACGAAGCTTATATGGCAAAGCTAGATAAAGCTTTCTTTATGAAGATAATTATAAGATATAAAAATGATTGAAATAAAGAACTAAAAGTGGTTATTTTAATTAAACATATATAAGCAGCACCTGAACCTATTTAATTTAGAGCTACAGCAGTAAATGGTATTAATTTTAACTTCTAATTAAGCGTAATTAGCTTATTAATAGAATGAAAGATTTTCTCTATTATTTTCATTCAAATTAATCTGTTATTATTTATCATAAACTAACGCCAAGGAAAATAGTTTAATCATACTATAATGTATTGAAGAGGGATTTGTGTTCTTCTTATTTAAGGTTAAAGTAATAAATTTGAATAGATAATTATAAAGAGTATAACGCTAGAGATAGCTGCAAGTGTTTAAATGATAATAAGAGTAGATATGAATGATGAAGGAGTGATTATAGATAATCAACTAAAGTTAGTTTTTTGAATAAAGCATTTTCTTAAATAGTGAATTATAAAAGGTATAAGTAAATTAAAATGGGAACCAGTTAATCAGATAGTGTATTGTCTAATATACCAGAATCGAAGCATGCTAACTAATTCACTAATAAAGCAAATCGCAAAAAGGATAAAGTTAAATAAGTTGTGGTGGAAGTTTCTCCAGTGGGTGAATCTACAATGTTTTTTAATATTGAAATAGAAGATGAAACATTAACATGTGGGTGACTTATCTCTGAAGTTATAAGAAGATACAAGGAGAAGTCTGAAAGTTGCGCATTTTAAATAGTTCAGTTAAAGACAAGATCTAATAACGAAGCCTTAGATTATTGGTTGAGTAAGTGAGAAAGACCATTGTTTCCATTTCGTGATGGAGACGCATTAAAAGTAGTATTTTGCATTTATAGTAATTTATCAAATGAATAACTCTTATAACCTTCAATTTAAGATTTTAAGCCTATCAAGTGCATTGGTAAAGGAGGCTTTAGCAAAGTTTATTTGGTACGAAAAAAAGATACAGGGTTACTATATGCTATGAAAACAATGAAAAAGAATTTTATTTTAAAAGAGAGAAAAATGGAATAAATTATGTCAGAAAGGATGATTCTGGAAAAATTGAACCATCCTTTCTTAATCAAATTAAAGTGGGCATTTCAAAGTAAAAAGGAACTGCATTTGGTAATGGATTTTTGTCCTGGAGGCGAACTTTTTTTCCATTTGCGTAATATAGGTAAAATGACTGAAGAGCAAGCGAAATTTTATTTTTCAGAAATAGTTTTAGGAATCGAAGAAATTCACAGGAATAACATAGTCTATAGAGATCTTAAACCTGAAAATGTTCTCTTAGATTTAGATGGACATATTAGGTTGACAGACTTTGGACTGTCAAAAGAAAACATTAGAATGCATTCTAAAACTTATAGCTTTTGTGGATCTCCAGAATATATGTCACCAGAAATGCTTAAAGGAAAAGGACATGGCAGAATAGTAGATTTCTATAGTTTAGGTGCTCTTTTGTATGAAATGCTAACAGGCTTACCGCCCTTTTATGACGTAGATAGATAAATAATGTATGATAGAATTGAAAATGAAGAAATTACATTCCCATAAGATCTGTCACATGAAGCAAAATCCTTACTCAATGAACTACTAAATAAAGATTCAACAAAAAGGCTAGGAGTTTTAAGAGGAGTAGATGAAATAAAAGATCATCCATGACTTGCAAATATGAATTTCAAAGAGCTCTTGAAAAAGAAAACAAGGCCTCCTTTTATACCTAATCTCAGAAAGTCTAATTTTGACCCAGAGTACTTGAATATGTCAATGGATATCGAAGCAGTAGAAGAGCCATAAAATAATTTAAATTAAAGCTAGATAAACATCACATGCAGCTTTTATCAAACTGACAATAATTTAGCTCCTATTCAAAATGAAGAATTCGAAGATTATTTTCACAATTTTTAATACACTGATATAGCTGAATGTAGGCGAAGCTCCTATATACTACAAACTACTCCAAGAAAAGAATTTGAATCATAAATTAACACAATTCGTATAAATAAGGAGCATCCAAAATCATAATCAACTCAAACTGGCTCAAGTAAATCTGAGATTTCTGCTAATCTCATTAATAACGCAACTCGAATTCCTTGTGAGGAAAATACAGCAGAGAAGGAATTAGATTTTAGTAATATAAGAAAGTTAAAGGAAGCTAATGAAAGTAATTTTCTATAAGAAAACAGTGATTATTGTAGCAAAGTAGATGATACAAAAGTGGAGGTACATAGAATAGGCTTAAAAATACCTGGCGAAGAAGTAATTTCCTCTAAGAAAATTTAACCTTTAAAATCAAAAACTATCGAAGTCACTAAATCTTTAGGTTTTTCGTCCACAGCTAACTCATCTCTTACTGAAGTAAACAAGTTAAAATTAGAAGGAAATAAGCTCTAAAGGCTTTAAACTGAAAATATAAATGAAACAAAAACAGACAGTTCCTTTAATAGCCTATCTCTAAGAGACAATTTCCACCTAAATACTTAGAGTAACATGGGAGACTATTAAGATATCAGCTCTAAAGACTCAGAGTATAATTAGTCTTAAAACTCAGCAAGATTCTAAATGAAGGATTATTCGGAAACTGATAGTAATGAGTCTTTTACCGTAAGTTTTCTATTTCAGTAAAATTTATCTAATTCACCAAATGTTCTCAATTTAGTTGCCAAAATACCTGCTTATTTTTAAACCAAAAGTAGTAAAATGAAAACACAAACTGTCGTAAAAAATTCGATGAGAAAAACTATGCCAAACATAAAGAATAAGTAGATTAATGGAAATAAGCATATTACAAATACTAATACCATTAGCAGCGATAATGATTCTAAAAAAAATCCTAAGAAATCAACCTTAAAAGATTAAAAAACAAGCTCATAATAATTAAAAGAGAAATCTTCATTCACCAAAAGAATGTTTGACTAGAATGTGATGAGGTTAATTTAGCGTGAAGCAATCCAGACCAAAAAAGTTTAGCAACTAAATAGCCAGAGAGAAAGATCCTTTGCATAGAAGTACAAAAAATAACAGGTAGAAGCGCTCTAGATTAAAGCAGACAAAGATTAATTGAATATGTAAGCCTAAGTTATCAAGTAGTTTAACCATGATAATCTAATGAGATAGAAGTAGAATTCACAAGAAAAAGTAAAAAAGCACTGAGAAGTTCAAATTTGATAAACTCTATTGTTTTATGTGTCTAATAAAATATGGAGTCATAGCTTAAATCTGTTTTTCTTAAAGCTTCAAGTTACCACAGAAAAATAATGAATGATCACTATTTTTTATCTTCTACACAAATTTATTCTTTTTTCTTAACTATTGCATTACAATAATTCAGACCAAAAAATTAAGCAAGTTTAATTTAAAATCTTAATTTCTTCATGCTTGATACAATTGTTAATGTCTATATTTTAGCTCTTAATTTAACAATTCTATATAGAACACTTTCCAGTGATAATTTTCAATATTTAATTCGCTTAGTGAAATAAAGTTGTTCTAGTAATTGTAATTTTAAGGTTTCTTAGTTTTCCTTTATAATAACAAATAGATAATTCTCCTATACTTTTCTTTCTTCTTTCTTCCTTGAAACTTCCTATGAACTCTCCCCTAAATTTAGATTATGAATTTTGATTTCTTAATAGAAGTAAATTTAAGAATTATGTCTGAGTAATTTCTAATTAAAGGAAATAATAAACAGAAAATTCTGAATTTAAGTATTAGCATTATAAATTATAGCAACTATCTTTAAACTTAAAAATAGACAAAAGGAACAGACTTTCTTGCTTATTAATTTACAGTGTCAGTTTAAAATTCGTATAATAGTAGATTAACTTACTATCAAGGCTAACAAGTAGAAGTAAGCAAAAGCCATATAATGAAAGACTTAAGCTTAGAACTTATAATTTATAATAGTTTTAGATTTATTAAATATAAAAGTTTGAACTCTAAAGCTAATAATTTAGAAGTGCGTTTCTTTACTCTTTCAATAATCTATAAAACTTTACTATTTTAAAACTCTTTATTGCTATTATCTAGAGTCTATTTTATATATTTACTTTGTAGTCTAAAGATTTAATTATATGATAAAGTAAGTCAAGATTGCTTGAGTATAATAGTCAGTAGCTTTCAGAATATTTAAGTCATACTAGGTTTACATTAAAAGGCGAGATAGTTAAAAGGCTGATCTTTAAAAGTATACAGTCTTAGTTATATTTGCTTTGTATTCTCTTAAAGGATTGACAAAGTTAGATATGTAATAGAAATTTACATACATACATAAATACAAATTAACTATTACTATATACCTTTCTCACCTTACTTAATTACTAATAAAAGTATTAGTAAACTAAAAGTTAGAAGCATCGTACTTATTATATCAAAAGCATAAGTTGCAAACCTACAGACATTAAAAGAATGTGTAAGATAGAATAGCTTTATTATGATATTTAGAAAAATACAAAGGAAATGTAAATTAAATCTACCAAATATTAAAATAATATGAAAAGCATATTTTAGTTAAGCAAAGTAGTTAAATGTAAAAAATTATTATTTTAATAATGTAAGATTTAGCAATATAGTCATGAAATACCTTTCTAACTTTAATACACAACTTCCACATTTTCAAAATCTACTAACTACATGCAAAAGCTTTCAATGTTTTATAAGTGTTAGATTATAATGAAACTTTAATATAAGCACTGGGACTAATAACTTTAGATAATTCTTAATGCATTAATATATAAAGCAGCTTGATGTCTGCAGATTGAAAATTATACTTTAATAGCAAAAGCTAACTGAAAACTTGATGGAGATAGTAAAAATATCATTATGTTTATTATAATAAGAAGGTTCACTTTAGTAGAGCAATTAATGATATCTCATTAATTTAATTAAAATCAATTATAAGATATTATATAAATGAAATTTATTAGAAATTAAGATAAATAAAGTCAACTTCAAGAAAATAAACCTTACATATAATAATTAAAACTACTAAACATTTTAGTTTGCTTAAATTGTCACTATTAGCAAGCTAGTTATAACCCTGTCTCATTTCAACATTTCCAGTCATATGCTTTTAGCTCAAAAATAAATGATTAAATCAAAAGGGATTATTATTTTCATTCCATCCTTATAAAAATTTGACCATTAGTTAAAGTTTATAATGCTAGTTGAAATATTAATTTAAATTACAAATAGCAAGATTGTATTTAGAAGTCTTTCTTATTTTATAATTAAAAGAGCTCACCTAAAAAGATGTAGTCTGATCTTAAGATTTTAAGCTATAGTAAACAGAATGAATTCAATTATGAGATCATATCTAATAGTTGTAATTTCTACTTATAAATAACTACTTAATGCTTCACTTTCTTTAAACATTATTCTACTAGCTTTAATTATAATATAGCAATATAGATTTATATGCGTAGTACAATCAGGAGTATATTGACGCTAAATAGTTATGATTTTGCTAGACATCCTTTATTGAAATGGATATTTGAATGCTTGTTTAACTTGCTCAAACTAGCATTGAAAGGAATTGATTTCCGTTAATATATTATTTGCTTATTTTAATTAAACACTTTAGATTAATATTATTAGGCTTCAGAGTACTACCATTATACTTGTCCTTAATATAAAAATAATTAAATTAAATTAAATCCTCATTTTATTACAGAGGTTAATCTTTATATTCAGCTATAGTTTTATACCTCTTAAATAGTTTATTTACCCTTAGCAAGTTTTAAGCATTAATACAGTCTTAAATTAAAAGTGAATATATTAGGGAGACAATACCAAAGATTAGAAGACATTCTAATGATGGTATTAGGTAAAACAATAAATGTATATCTTAAAATAAAGGGCTACTTCATCTTTAAACTGTTTTTCAAAAAAGGAAATTAAACTCAATATAAATTGAATTAACTGATCAAAAAAATTATAATAAATTATGCAGGAAAACAATCAAAACTAACTATCACTGGAAAAAAATTCTATATAGGATTTGTAAAGCTTATAGTGCGCTTAGACATCCAAAGAAGAATCTTAATAGTTAGATAATGAATAGGCATCTAGTTCAAATTCGTAAAGCTGTTAAAACGAATAGGATGCATAAAACTAAAAGTTAAGTAAGCAAAATACTTGCTGGAGCAAGGAAGAAGATCATTACCTTCTTGAGAAAGTAGAATCAAAGCTTGGAAGAAACTAAAAGATATCTTGGAAAAATTTAGCAAACTAACTAAACTAATAATTTCATAACTCCATTGCAGTAAGAGATAGACTTAAAACAAGATAGAGATTTTACAATTGTTTAGATCCTTAACTTAAAAAGGGAAACTGGACTGAAGTTGAGGATTACCTCATTGTACTTAAAAAATCGTAGGGAATGCAATGGTGCAAGATAAAATCTTATATCTAAGGAAGAAATGACCATCAAGTGAAGAATAGATTTTATTTCTTATTGAAATAATTTTCGAATAATAATTAATATTGTAGCAAAATATTTAAAAGCTAGTTATAGATTAACGACTTTCAGCAATATGTGTAGACTTACTTGAAAAATGAACAAAATGATAAACTTAACCAAATATTAAAGCAAGTAGAGAAGAGAAAGAGTCAAGCTAAAGTTAGTGAAAACGTTATCCAAACTTAAGCTTAATAATTACCAGAAATTATTTAGGATTAGTAATTTCAAGTTTAATATTTTCAAGATTAGTGCAAAGGCTAACAACTCTAAGAACTATAATATCATCAATAAGCTTCTTAAGAACCTAAAATGCCTAACTTTGCTTCGTACGTTGATCCATACAAATAAATAATAGCTTTAAGATCAACTGAAAATGCTCCAGTCCCATAGATTTAAAGCATTGGCTTTCAACTTCCAAGCTTTCATGCATTTTAGAGTTAAAGCAATTTAAACTCTAAAATGAGTGACTTAAGCAATGCAAGCTAACCCGAACCCTCACAAAGGTATTTTTTAACTCTTATATAGATATTTCTTACCAAACTTTCTGAATATAAAGGAAGCTCTCTGAGTTATAAACTCATTTTCTAGTATTTCTTTAATGATTATTTCCTTATCACTTCTTATCTTTTAACATAGCAATTCATCTAATTAACTGGTTTTATTCTTAATTTCTTAGCCAAAATCAGAAAAAAAGCTAATAAAATATAAAATTTGTAGGATAGCAAAGCAAAATAAAGATAAAGTTTGGCTATCATTATTAAAGCCTATTAAAGCATTTTAAATCCTATGAATTTATTAACTTTCTCTTTCATGTTATGTCAGCCTTAAAGCCAAAACAAGTGAATTGAATTGGAGTTAAAACCGTCAAAATGGTTTATAAAAAATAAAATAGCTTAAAGATTACTAGCATTGAATTTAATAGTAGCAGCTATGATTTCTATCATTAATTTAATTGATTATTACTTAAAATAAAATATGAAAGAGTATCATTTTCAGCAAGACCTATTATCTAAACTATTTAGATGAAATACCTTTAACAAAAGATGGGAGAATACTTTCAACGAATCATTGATTTATCTCTTTCAGTTATCTAGTCTTATCTATGATAAAATATATTAGGTAAAAACAAAAAATGATGAAAATTAAGAGATGTAATTGAAAGTAGTAATAGGTTGAGAATAAGATTATATAAATAACATAATTTCAGACTTATATTATACTTTAGTAAAGCTTATCCAAACCTTAAGTTGATACTCTGTTTTAAATATAAATAGAAATTAAATTATTTTGGGAGCATTAATTAATGTTCACTTCCTCTTAACTGTACAGTATAAAAAACTATCCTTAATCTTTTGAGTTAATAATTGTAATAAATTCAAAATTTATAGCTTTATATCATTTAATTCTTTGATTTAAAAAACACATTCATCTGCTAAAGAGACAATGAATAGAGCAAAGAAATGAGCAGTTTCCTTTTATTCTTCTAAAATAAAATTAGAAGCTTTTAATCTTTATAATTAGCTATCGTTCATTTATCTTTTCTACTCTAACCCTTAATTTTCTAGCCTCTCTTAAAGCGCTATAATAAAATATACTAATTTTATTTTTATTTGAATCAATAAATTACTCTAAGAAATATAAGTCAGAGCTAAATAATCTTCAGTTTACGAGTTACGAATTAAGTTTAAATAATAATAACTTGATAAAGAAGTTGATTCATAATGTTGCTGATTTAATAAACTGCAAAAATCTCTTTTTTTATACTCTTTTTGGCATTTCATTTTATCTCTAGTATGTAATATCTCATGTCTAAGCTTAATTGATTGAATTTTTCCTTTTAGATTGTTAAATAAACCTTTTATTTATAAATCTTTATGTCTCGTTTTTTAAAGTTCACTCTATTTTAATTTTTTAAAGTTTAATAGTGCGAATAAGAATGAAAGATATAATAGCATTACTACAGACTTTCAATAGCAAAGAGTAAAATCTTAAAATTCCATTCGAAATTACTAAGTGAAGAATAAAACGCTCAACACTTAAAAGCTTGAGAGTCTTATCAATAAAATTAGTAGGTAGATACAAAGTAAAAGTATTAAATGTTAGAGTAAGAGTACTATCATCATATTATAGATAACTTTATTATTTAGAATATTGTCAGAATTCTATCTTAGTTTATTTAATCAAGCCTGAAGATTCTTAATAACTTCAGGCCTTAGGTTAAAAATTTAATGCATTAGATTATGATTCACTAATCTCTTAAAAATTAAATACTTAGTTTTAAAGCGTAATCGGATTAAATTTGATAATAGCTTTTAAATTTCTTAATAGCTATATTTTCTTCTAGATTATTAAGAATTGACTTTGTATTATATGAAAATATTTAGCACGATCATTTAAGTTTTATTTTATAGTTAAAACTAGCTATTTTTTATCCTTTATATCACTATAAATTATTGTGCAAGATTCTTACTCCAATTATAGTCCATTATGATCTATTCCTTTCTTACTCTATTTCTATTAACTATGAATAAGATCTTCTTAAGATCAGTTTTAATTAACAATAATCATATTTAATATCTTAACTTTATATTTACTACTCAGTGCTTATGTCTATAAATTTATCTTTTAAAAACTAAATAAATTTGAGTGTAGAAGAATATTATAAAGGAAATATGAGTAAGAATTTTAACCTAAGTATTGAGACTAATTATAGATATCATCAACATATAAAAATTAAGCTACTCCTGCTAAATGCTTGCTTTAATTGACTTTGAGCTATTAAGAATAATTATATAAAATTGGTATGACTATTAATAGATTATCAATATTAATTCTATTTATCCAAGCTTTATAAAATGTGAAAATCTTTTAGCTGATTGATAAATCATTTCTTTGGTAAAGTTTAGCGATAAAATTTAAAACTCTTGAATATAAAAGTAAGGGAGAAAATAAAAGAGGTTGAAAATTGAATACGTGATTGGGTTTTAGATAATATTACTATTTCTAGTATTAGAATCTACTAAGAAAACAAAAACTATTCTTTAAAATTTAATTTATTTAATTTCAATCTTTTTCCATAACTGAATACCTTTGATTCAAGTAAACTTACTACCTATTTCATAAATCAAGTCTATTATATGCATAGATAGTATTCAATAGCATTTCAGTGCTAGTAAATATTCTCATTTCACTAATTGGCTAAGTTTTAAGAGGTTTGATTTTTCTAGATATAGCAATAAATAAAATTTTATTCTAACTAAGATAATAATCACAATCTCTGCAAAATTATAGGTTGAAATTACTTAAGTAAGCTATATTTGCTTGCGAATAAGATTAAGATTAAGATCTAGTTAAATAAACTACTTTTCTTAATTAACTTCAAAATTTCCTTTGAAATCATGTGAGTAATACCCAGTTTTGTATATAATTAAATTCGGATATTTTATTTAGATTGTAACTATAGTGTAAGCTATTATTTTAGAGGACTTTATTAATAAGGGAAATTTTACTGCAAGTTATTTAAGAATAAAAATTAAATATTATGCTTAATATTTAATAGAAGCAATCATCACAGTGAAAGTTTCTTAATAATGGATATGCAAAATTAAGAGCAGCTTATCTTTAAATACTTAGCTCTCATTTAAATAGCTTATTAAATTTAGCCTTCTTTAAACACTAAGATATAATTTATAGGAAATTTGTCTAGAATTATTGAATCCTTATATTTTAAATGATCTATATGAAACAAGTTTAAACTTTAATTAATATTTTCTAATTTCATTATCTATATGATCAATATAGCCAAATAAACAAGCTTAATAAATAAAAAATAAAGGTACGAAAATTAATTTGGCTTATTAGCTTGCTGATATTTATTCTATAATATAGTACTTAACACTTTATTAATTTCATCATTATTATCTTTTTATTTAGTTTAGTTCTTTCTTATATAAAAGCTTCCAACTTAAAATATAACTTGATCGAATTTTAATGAAAACATTGCTTTAGATTTTGGAAAAATTTCTTGGTTATTAAATCCTTTTAAAGCAAATATTGATAATTTTATAATAAGATAACTATGCTAAACATATTAGATGAAAAGAGTTAGAATAAACCTTTGATTTAAGTCTATTAAGTGATAGGATACTTAAATAATAGAGAATATTAAATAATATATCGCTATAAGTAACTGGCTATGCTTAATTCTTTTAACTTAAAATAAATAACATACTAGCTAAAGATAAGCTTTAACTTTTAAATTTCAAGCTTTGATTATCTAATTCCTTCATATTATATTTATTATCTGTATTTAGATCAGTATTCCTTATATATCAAAATATACCTTTGCTTAGACATTTTTATATAGATTTTTTCCATCCTGTATTTTAATAATCTTAATATAGCTTTAAAATCTTTATTTTTCTAATTTTTAATAAAAGAAAAATAAATTAAAATTACTTAGCCTCAAGTTTTAAATAGCTAAATTACCTAATTATAACTAACACTTTATTTAGCTTAAACTACAAAAAAATCTTAATTGCTTTATGATTTGTTGGGTATTTAGTAGAATTTGGCTACTAAATTACTATCTATAGCATTTTATTTTAATGGTTTCTAAGTAATAATCTTTAAAGTCAGTTAGTTACTGTTATGCTGTATATTATTATTTTATTATTAATAGAGTTAAAATTAAATGCCTGCTTAGAGCTTAACTTATCAGCACTTTTTATTTAACTTTTAATTTCTTCGTTACCAAAGATAGAGACATATTTTTAATATCTAAGTAAAGAAATACGAATAATATCTGAGAACCTTGTTGAAATTAATTAAAAGTGATAGATCTCAATAGCAGTTAAGGAAAAGACTAAGCTTAACCCTTTAATAGAATACTCTAACTACTAATTAATAAATATCTGGCTAACTCTTAAAGGCCAATTAGAGTATTAAATATTATCTTATAAATTAAAGAAGAGTATACAATATACTTTAATAGCTTTATCTATTTAGCTTCTATTTATTATACAAGGTAAGAAAACTACTCTTCTTTAGCTTATCGAAAAGTGAGAGTTAAGTGAATAACCCTTTAGAACTTCATTAAGAATTTAAGGAGATGCTTAACTAAATTATATGTTTAAGTATAATTAAGTTTATCATAGCTCTATAAAATAGGTTCATATTAATAGCTTGACATTAGGAAATGCTTATAAATAAGCCTATATTAGTTTAATTATATTAATATTCCTTTGTTTTTTAGCTCGTTTCTAGTTTTAAGAGTTATGAGGCAAGCTAAATATAAATGAAAATAGAAGCCTTTAGTAGGAGTTTAATAAATTAAATAAGGATTATAAAAATAATGTATATCTCAGATATTTAAAAATAAGACCTCAAACTAAATTCCTTCCTTTAAAATAATCAGATTAAAGAGTGGAAACTTAAGAAAAGCATGAACAAAACTGTGGAGTGATTTAAGCCAGATATAGGAAGTTAAGCTAAGGATAAGTAGGATAAGTATAATTTGAGATCTTAAACTCCTAATTAGAAGGGAACTAGATTTAATCTAGAAGGGTATTCTTCTAATAGCATGCAGGGAAGTTAGAATTTTCTAAACGTTAAAAAATGTTAGATCTTTAATTGAAATGAGCAATTGAATTTAGATGTTAAGTAAAGGTCATAAACTCCTATTCAAAGTATCTCAAATAAAAATCAATAGGTCTTAAATATTGCATAGCTCCAGTAAAATTCCTTTAAATAAAAAAGAATTCAAGCCTTTTAATAAGTAAATTAAAAAATATTGCATCAAAGAAACTTGCAAACCCAGCTATTAAATAATTGAGTAAATTAAAAGAGTCAATATAGCAAGAAAAAAGACAAAAAGAGAAAGAAATTTAAAAAAGCCCAATCTTTCAACAATTCTGAGCTACTTTAAATGCTAAAAAGGCAGCAATGAAGACAACAATACTCATTAAGCTAATAAATGCAACTTACAAACGTTGACAACCTTAAATTGTTCCACTAAATTTTTATTTAGCCTGTTGATAACTGTTAAATGAAATTTTCTCATTTAAAAAAGAAGAGATAGTTAAGCATAGACTTCTCATATGATAAATTACCTTAAAAATAGATTTCCCTTTTAGAAGAGCAGCAATAGCCATAAATGTCAAAGGCAAAGAAAAAATTAATTATTAACTTATAACTTCAAAATAACTAAATATAAACACCTCCCTAGATTGACAAAAGACCTCAAAGTTAAATTGAAAAGAGAACTTTTAATAGACTAAATGCCATTTAGAATAAGCAATGGAATATAAAGCAACAATAATAAAAAATAGATTAAGATGTTAGCATACCTCAAGATGAAAAAATTTAAGAAAAAGTCGAAGAAGTTTAAAATGAGGAAGTTTAGTAAGAAATTTAGATAGATTCTTAACTAAATAATAAAGAATAAATATAGGAAAAGATAAAAATGTTTGAAAAGATGACCATAGATTGGCTTTACTCAATAATTATTGAAGATTTAAGATCATTAATTCACAGCGAGGCTAAAATTATATAATTGAAGATTTTGATAAATAATAATTTCAAAAGTTTGGAAAATATAGGTATCAGCAATTCCTTTTATCAATAGTTTTGCTTCTTAAAAAATGTTTCTATTATAATTATTGATCAAATTTAAGCCAAGTTAAAAAACCTACCCGAGTAGTTACAGTGATTCTTTTAATAGTTTCTATTTAAGATGCGTTTTCCCCTAAATTACTTGTCAGCATACGAAGAAAGTAGATTGAATAATAAGTTTATAAATGTTAAGTAAGTTTATTAACATAAAGGCAAAAGTAATAATTGCTGCTAGTCTTCTTTATTTTTTCAAGGTAACTGATAAAAAGATTGCTTCTTAAATCAGTAAAATACGAAATTGTGTCTGAAAAAGATGAGAGATGGTAAATTAATTTGAAAGTAGTAGGTAGTTTTCTGCAAGCTTTGATATTGTAAAACTTTATGCTAGTTGGTAGAGATGAATAAGATTTTAAAATAATAAAAAGAGATTTCATTCAAGGCACTTACTTAAAAATATTGAGTGTAACTCCTTTATATGCAGAATAATTTTGATGGTATTTCTGACAAATTAATATCAATCTGCGATTTAAAATACATCTTTAAATCTTATAAAAAAGAATGTGAAATTATCCAAAAAAAACTCATTTAGATTCCTAAATCCATTGCAAAACTTATTAAGAACAAAAAATTCATTATGAAGTAGTGAACATTAAAATTTAGAAAGAGCAAGGCTTTCGCTTTTTCAAACTTCATTTATTTATCTTTTTAACTAATAAATTGTAATCCTAGAGGCTGAAAGGAAGTGCTTATTTTTATATATTTTAATGTATAACTACATATAATCAATATAGATATAATAATCTAGATTTTCTATTTTTAATACGGCATGAATTGCCAAATGTGTTTAGATACTAGATTATTATCTAGGCTAGAGATGTTTAATTATTTATCTCTATAAGAACTAATAATCTTAGATTGAGTTTAATTTATTAGCAGCATTTAGGCCTTTTTAATGAAGTAGCTAATTTATTTAATTATTATTAAAGATATAATAATTTTGCTGTGATAGTTATTGTAAAAACTCTTTTTGTATTTATGCTCTTAAACTAATAAGTTAACTAAGATAGCCACTAAATTTGTGCAAAGGATACTTATTAATGTATTTAAGTATAATTAAATTACAATTCATTGTTATTGTATTTTTCATTTAAAATGGGCTACTTTTCGCTTTTGTGGAGTTTTACTTCTAACTGAAAAAGAACTGTTTTAGGTAACTGACTCTTTATCTATAGATTTAAATTGAGAAATAATGTTAATTTATTATTTAACTCCTCTAAAAGATTTGGATGTATCTGGAATAAAATCACCAGTAACGACTGAACAGCTACATTACCTTCCATGTTTTTTACATTATTTAAAGATGCTTTAATTCTTTTTTATTTCCTCAACAGTATCAGACTGTTTAATCTTTTCTTCTGTATTATTAATTTTTATTTTAAATCCAATATCAAAACTCTTTTCTAGAATTTCTTGCTAAGTTTTTTAAGTTTTCTTCTAAATTTAAAACTGCTAAAAAGATGGACGTATTATAAGGCTTGATCTTCTTCTATTTCCTTATCCAGAAGGAATTTATTATATCTAGAGTTAGGAAATGCGCACTCCATTTGTTCCTTTCATGAACTCTTGATTACTCAATTAAATCATTGTACTATAATCATTTACTTTATCAACTTGAAGATCTGTCAGTATGTGCTTTCAACTTTTTTAAACAATATCTAACTCTCATACAGATCCAATATCTTACATAAGGTATACTAAATCCTTTTATTTTATAAGACTTGCAATGTTTGAATTTTCTGACAATTTTGAGAAGTTTTATAAATGCTACCCTAATCAAGAAAATCCTTTTTTATCATCAAATTTGTAAATTCCTTATAATTGCTTTCCATATGCAATTGCAATATGAGTTGAATCTTAAAAACAGCAGATATTTTAATCGGGCTTAGGCATCTATAGATTACTTACATTTCAAACGTCACTCTAAATCCTATAAATCTATATACTATCAATCTTTCCTTTTTACGAATGCAAACCTCCAAATACATAAATTTGGGTATCTTAATTCAAGCAAATACCAGTTGCATTTTAAACAGGTATAGGAATAGAGGACATTTTACATCATTTCCATTTATTATAGTCTTCGTCTTTAGTATCTAGTCATTCACAGATTGATACATTTAAATTTTTATTTGCTCCTGATAACACAAACAATCCTTTGTTAGCAACAAATACTTAAACATGATTTTTGCGACCTGTTGTCATAGGTGCTAGTTCTGCAAAGCAGGCTTAATCATGAATAAAGTGACAAAAAGGAAATTCTGTATAATTGGTTTTGTAGACTGTGTTTAAGTCTAAAAGAAAACACTCATTTGAGTAACTCTCATCACCTGCAAATATAAATTATAAATCTCTCTAAGGATTTTCATTTTCTTACTTTAAAAATATTTAACTCACTCTTCCTGAGCTTGTAAAAGCCTTGATGTAAGGAAATTCAGTTATTCTTAGAACTTTGTGGTTAATGACATACATTAGAAGCTTTTTAGTACCTAACAGAAGAGTATGCAATACTAATCTTTTTGTCTTAACTTAATGAAATATCTTTTTAAAGTTTTCTGGAGTTTGCTTTTTAATTAAGTTTTCTAAATTCAGGTAATCGTTTGTGATAATACTTTATCTTCTGTTGTTATTCTAATCTTGAGTCATTGACTAAGGAAGATCATCTTTTTCTCATTCTGCACTTTACAAAAATTATTCTAAATCTTCCAAATGTTATTTACATGAATTTTCAAAATCTGGAACTAAAGTTAAATAAGGAGTCACTTATAATTAAACTAATTTTTGAATTGATTCTATATTAGATAAAAGTTCTTCACCGTTATCAAAATTTATCATTTGAAATTAAGAAATTTGGTTTTAAGCTTCCAATTTTTTAGAATTTTGATTCTAAATAAGATATTAAAATCTTGATTCTATTGCATCTTAATACTTCTTTTTTTACTGCTCTAATTGATTAACATTCTCTTGTGTGATTTCTAAATATTTATTCAAAAATTTCTGCTTTTTTTAAATTTCTATTTTTCAAGATCTTGCTATTAAGACTATTCTCTGAGCAGCTTCTTTTCTATCTGCTATTGAATGCTTGTAATGCTAATGACCATTTTAGTCACAAATTTTGCAACAAAAATCTACACAATCGAAGCAAAAGAACTCTCCTTTCTAACATTTTATCATCTAAGCTGGGTAGATATTTTGTGGAAGTTCATAGCTTTCTTATTAAATTATCTATTAAAAAGAATCTTCCTAAATTGAGTTTTTTTGGTTTTTTGCTTTTCCTGCAATATCGATTTAATTTTTCAATTAATTAATGGACCATTCTATCTCTTATCCTTCTTTATCTAATCCTAAAATAAGATGATCAATATCAAAATCTCTCTAATGCTTATAAGCACATAGCATACATAATGTTTCATCGCATGTGCGACATAAGCATGTAGCAGTTTTAATGGCACTTTCTTTCTTGCAACTTACACATTTGTACTTATTAATTTAATATTAAGTCAGTGCGTCATTACCTCTTTGTGATTTAGCTTATTGACTAGAAGTAGTCTAAGGTTCTAATTAATTTGGAGATTATTAGCTTGAAGATTAGATATTCTTTTGCATGATATAAGTATTTAATTAAACACACTAAATTAACCTTTTATTAACTTTAAATTAGAAAATATCTATTCCTAAGAATTCAAACTAACTATAACTTCTCTTCCTCTTTATTTCCTTATCTTCTATTTATAATAAACCTGCTCCTTCCTTTATTTTATTCTCTTAGTTTCTTTAATTTAGAAATCCTCTGAAAATATTGTTCTTAGTACAAATGATATAAAGTAGATAGAAAAAATGTTTATTAAATAGTGTAGGAGCTAGCACTCTAATATTCCTAAGTAATTAATTAAATAAGAAACTAATAGTTTGAAATAATTAATTAATAGTAGGACTAAATACTAACTACACTTATACCATTGCAACTATTACTTAGTGGCAAGCTATTTGAATGTCTCACTAACCTATTTAGATTACTTTATATCTTCAATTTATCAGCTTAATACTTATATTTACTAACTTTACTTTGTTTGAATGGAATAATACGATACAAAGTTATTGGTAGAAGTTATTGATTAGATATTTAGAGGATACGATTATTTTAAATAGAAAAGGAGTAGTGAAAATAGAAGGAAAATGAAAATAAAGTATAAATAATGGAATATAAAAAGCCTTTTATTAAGCATAGGCCTGCTATTACATACTCAACACTTAGAGAATGGCATAGTTCATACTAAATTAAAAAATCAAATTTAATATACCCTATTTTCATTGCTTGGGAGGAATGCGATATAAAAGGCTTCCCAGAATAAAAAAGAATATCACCTGAAAATGTAGTCGCCTTTCTTAAGCCTTTAGTTGAAAAGGGTTTAAGTTCTGTGCTTCTTTTTGCATATATAGTAGAAAGCTAAAAGGATGAAGATGGTTAATGCGCTTTTAGTGAGGAAAAGAATCCAGTTTTAAAAGCTTTACAGAATTTAGAACAAGAATTTGGAGATAAGCTTATGAAATGTGCTGATTTATGTTTATGTGACTATACTTCAACAGGATAATGTGGAGTAGTTGAAAAAATAAATGAATTACCATATGTTAAAAATGAGTAAACTATACAAATTTTGGGTTAGTTAGCTGTTTAATATGTGAAATACGGTGCAAATGTTATATGTCCTTCTGACATGATGGATAATAGAGTCTTATAAATTAGAAAAGAATTAGATAGCAACAACTTCTAACATATTCCCATTATGAGCTATGCAAGCAAATTTGCAAGTTGCATGTATGGTCCCTTCAGATTCGCTCTTGAGAGTGCTCCTAAAACAGGAGATCGAAAAACTTATTAGCTTCCTGTCTAATCAAGCAAACTCGCAGTAAAAACAGCTTTAAGAGATTAAGATGAAGGAGCTAGTTTTATAATTGTAAAACCAGGTATTACAAGTCTAGATATAGTTTATCAAGTTAGCTAGAGTGTTTAACTACCTGTTTTTGCATATCAAGTGTCTGGAGAGTTTGCAATGATTTACTATGCAGCTCAAAATAATGCGTTTTAGCTAAAAGATGCTGTTATTGAAAGTATGTACTGCTTTTTGAGAGCAGGTTGTACTGGAGTCATTACTTATTTCACTCCCTTTTTGCTTGATTGGCTGCCTTGAACTTATTAAACATTTATTAATTAACTTTCAAGTCTCACTAGCATTAAAGCTTTAGCTAAATAATCAGAAGCAATCTTATAAATTTACCTTAATAAATAATGAAACTAATCCTACTCCTAAATTATAATCATTAACTCAGCCTTGCTTTTTTAAAGGAAAGATACAATCTAAAATACTAAATGCTTAGTAGTTAAGCATAATAACAGTCAGAATAATAGCGATGAATTAGCAATTAGTAGAAATATATAATTAAATTATAATATTGAAATAAAAGGGATTAGAACATATATAAATTATAGTTCATAAATATTAATATTAAAGCTACTAAACTAATTATATTAAATTCAGCAAAAATAAATTTGAAAAGCAATAGAAAAGAGAATTCTAAGTTTACTATTAAAAGATAAGAGTTATCTTTATTTGTATATAATCTGCTATAATTGCAAAATTTAATATAATAACAATATTTAAAAAAAGAAATTAAATTTTGGAGAAATTTAAATAAATAGATACAATATTAAACATCCTTAAACAGTTGTTAGTTAATAAGTGACAAAAATTAAATAACATTTAGAAAGAGTTTACTATGAATAATATAGATGTAAAATGAAACACGTGATTGTTAGTATCTAATTAAAGCTGCTTATTTTTTATAAATGTAAGTTTAAAATTAGAATAAGCTTTACCTTTAAATATTAAAGTTTAAGAAGTTTTATTAAGTAAGCTATTGATTTTAAAATGTTTAAATAATTTATCTTACTAATTCTAATCATTTTATACTGTTAAGGATCATATTTATCATTTTTAAACTAAACATAAGAAAATGGAAAGAAATTTGATAAATAGAAATTTATTTGGAATAAAAAGAAACGTAAGTGTGTAAGATTCTTCTATAGCATTGAATAAATGGCTAGCTAAATATAAGTTCTACTCAATTATATTGAATAGTAAGAATAGAGCTTTGTTTCTTAATTAAAGACATAGCTTAAATTGTATAATCATATTTAATTAAATATCTAAAACTAAAAATCATAATTTATAAAAATGAGGAGATTCTCAACTTCATTTTTATAAGGAAACATCGCTCGCGAACTTGGAGAATTTGGAATTGCATTTTATAATGGCACACTTGGAGAAGGTCCTACTCGATAAGTACTCAAAAAGACTACTCTCTTTAATACTGACGCAATGATATGTGGTCTTTCTGCATTACATCATCGTGCAAATGCTCCAATTGTACTAAGAAAAGAAGCACTTTCATATCCGGACAAAAAAGGAGCTGTTATTTTTGCAGGCAAATAAAAAGTAAAAATTGAGAAAGCTGTATTAGCTGCAAGTGCTGCTGTAAGAGAATGGGATGCTAATGGAACTAATTTTGGATATTATGCCAAAGATAAAGCAAGATAGGCGGGTGAATTTGGCCATAATGATTTCTATCCAGTTTGTATTGGTGCTGCTCATGTAAATAGTAATTTAACAGGAAAGGATGTTTTAAAAGCAATGGTACTTTTAGATGAAGTAAGAGGAAGATTGGCAGAAGTATTTAGTTTGAAGACATATGCAATCGATCATGTTTTGCATGGAGGAATTGGATCAGTTGTTGCATATGGTGTTCTTTTAGGCTTGACACCTTAAGAAATAGAAAGTGCCCTAGGTATTTTAATTGGACATTATATACCTTACAGAGCTACTAGACAAGGTCATCTTTCTGATAGCAAAGGAAGTGCAGCTGCTTTTATGGCAGAAGCTGCTATAAACTCTGTACATAGAGCTTCTTTAGGCTTTGTTGGACCATCAGATATCTTTAATAATCCTAAAGCAGTATTTATGACTGCAACAGGAATAAAAGAAAAATGTCCATTTTAGCTAACTTTGACTCATAGTGGCAAAGATTTTGCAATTAATTAAATGCACTTCAAACTTGGTATCTACGAACACCAATCAGCAGGAGCAATTCACTCTCTACTGTAATTAATTAACTAGAATCCTTAAATGTTAAAAGAAGAAATAAAAGGAATTGATATATTTTTATACGAACCTGCTTATAGCATTATTGCAGACCCTGCAAAAAAAGTTCCAAAAACAAGATAAACTGCTGACCATTCTATGTACTTTATTATCGCATAATTACTCAATAAATGTATAAATAACGCTCAACAAATTAATTAAGCCTAAAAATTCGAATAATTATGGGCTTAGAATATGTTGTGTCCAGAAGATTACGATGACAAATAATTATTAAACTAAGATGTTTTGAACTTAATTTAAAAAATTAATGTTTAATAAGGTGGACCTGAGTTTGATAAAGATTATCCCAAAGGAATTCCAACTAGATTATCTGTTAAAACTTCCAATCGAGTATATGAAAGCGAATATTGCTTGTTCCCAGCTGGTCATGCTCTTAATAAAGAACACGATTTAGAATTTTTACTGAAAGCAAAATGGTTCAACTTCGCTTAGAGTATATTCAACTCGGATTAAGTTTTCGAGGACTACGTTAAAAACCTTTCTAGACTTGGCTCAATGAGCAACAGAAAACTTAAGAAAATTTACGAAGTTCAGATCGATGGACTTTGAGATTTAAACATTTTATTTAAATTTAAATTATAATCTTAACATCTTCCAGCAACATCATCCATAAGTATTTTAAACTAAATTTTCTACTCTCATATTTTAACTTTAACTTAAACAAAAAATTATGCTAAACAATCATTACTTTCTATCAGATACTATTTAGCTGTAGCTATTATAAAAAGAATCCTTTGAAAAAATCATAAAAATTAAGACAATGATAAATATTAAATTATTAAAACCAAAACTAAGCATAACTTATTTTAAAATCCAAATTAAAAGTTAAAGTAATTTGAATGGACCTAATACTAAGTTCAAAGGAAATATTTATAAAATTAACTACAAAAAAGTATATATTTATAAACTATTTTTCTAATATAATTGAGATATGTATTTATCTAACTAAAAAATCCTTTTAAAATATATTTAATTAAATGTCAGGAAAAGTGGCAGTCTTTACTGAAAGCACAAAAATTGTATTTCAATCAATTAGATAAATAAGGAAATAGAAATAAAAGAGAATATGAAACATTTCTTGCAACTTGCTTTTAAATTTTAAAATTTGTTAGTTTATAGATATTTTACTTGTACAATATATTTCTATATAGAACACCATAAAATATATTTATATCTTATTTCACTATTTATGAATCTTTTGATTTTTTAAAGTTTATTTAAATCGTTTGATTAAATTAGATATTATTTAAATCTTAGACAAAATTTAAGAAATGAATTAATGTTTAAGCATTTTTGATCTTATACTTAGAGTTATCTTTTTTGCTCTCTGACACCATCATTCTATTATAAGCATATTTTAGTTTACTTCTCTCAAAGTAAATTTCACCAAGAAGCTATTTTTATTCTTCATATATTTCATCTTATTATTTTTATCCTCTTGTATTTATTCTCATATCCTAATTAATTTTGCGAGAAATATCTGATAAAAATAGATTTTTATTGTGCTCTTTTTTACTCATTGCTTTTTTAATTACCTATTTATCATCTATTTTTTAATTAAATTTTTTAGAATTTACACTTTAAATCATTGAAACTTACGGAGAACTTTCTGCTGTTAGGAATATTTAATATTAAGGTCCTTTTCCTTAAATATCTATTTTCGGAAGCTTGATTGACTCTATAGGACTGTTAGGAGCTGATTAATATTTTTTAATCTTTTTCTGATTATCTTCCTTTATCTTGCTCAGGTATTCATTTAATTTTAACTTTTCTAGAGCTGATTCCAGATTTTTCTTCTTAGTAATTTAAGCTGAACTTCCCTAAACTTAACTCTTTAGTATCGTATTCAATCTATTCTTGATATATAAATCTGCCTCCTTTGTATTTTGCATATCTTGTTCTTTTTATATTGTCATGAATCTTTATCTTTTCATCTCAAGCATATCGTTTTTTCTTTGCTTTGCGTTATAATCCATATATTCAGATTCATTTACATTATTATTAATTGTGTTTTTTTTTATAATTTGCTACTTTTGATACATGAAGGATTATTCTAGCACGTCTTTCTATTATTGGTTTACATCAAGTCCACTCTCTTCATCCTCCTCTAAAAGCTTCAAATCTTAATCTACTAATCACTAGAAATTGTCATTTGTTTTAAATTTTATTTCTTCTACTTATTTCTTTCCAAACTTTCTTTTATTCATCTTAAGCAATTTCTAAAGAGTTTAGATTTTTTCAAGACTCAAGTTATGTATTTTACCCTCTAATAGTAAAATAGATTTTAAGAGTAGAAGATCCTTTTCATAGCTTTTAAATTTTTTATCTCTTTGAAAGATAAGAATTTTCTTCTTACCGTTTATATATTTTTTGTCAGTTTTTCAGAAGTTTTTGTCTTTAAACTGAGATTATTTTTTAAAATCTACTAATTCTTGGATATTGTCTTAGTTTATCTTTGTCATTGACTTCCATGTACTAACTACTCCTTTTTAAAAAGAGTTGCAGTCTTTCATAATATCATCTAATTTTGCTTTTGTCATATGAATTGAAGTCATTGAAGAATTGCGAAGATCTTATTAGAAAGTATTATTTTATTTAGCGAAATCTTGAGAAATATTGCAAGAAATTTTGGATTTTGAAATACTATCTATGCTTATTGAGTTTAATTTTTCCATATTAATTGACTTTCACTTATTTTCAAGTAGCTTCTTATTAGTCTTTTTGTTCTTTTTGTTAATTGGCTAATGTTTAAGTTTAGTTAATCTTTCAATCATTTTTTTATACTTTTCTACTTCTTACCTCTTCTACTCTCTTCTTTTCTCTTTTTTAATCTCTTCTTCTGATTTTTAAGGTGCTGCATTTATATCAACCTCTTGCTTTTATTCATTTAATTTTTCCTTTGTTTTTGAATGTCAAACTTATTTTTCCTCACCAATAACTTAATTTTATTGAATTAATGTAACTATTTCTTGAATTTTTCATATCACTGGTTTTTTTTCTTCTTCTTCTTCTTCTCCTTCTGCTTTCTTTTATTCTTCATTCAGTTCTACTTAAATATTCATAATAGGAGATTATTTAAACTAATCAATAAGTGATTCTCTTCTGGTTTCTATCAGAGGCGAAAGTAATCTACTTGATTTTTAAGAAATATATTCCTATTTTTCTTTGATCCATTCAAGAGTTTTCTTTAAAGATTGTTCCTTCAAAGGATCTTTATAAGCATGCTCTCCCTCCATAATAACATTGTTACTTTTAGTTATAGTTATGCTTACTTTATTCATTTTATATCTGCTAATATAAAAATCAGATGAATTCCATATGCTTTATTTATTAAAGCATTATTAAAATGTTTCTACTTAATCATCTAGCACTAATTTATACTACTTATATCCTTAAACAGTTACTATTACTAATTAATTTTTTTGCTATGCTTAGGGGATTTCTTTGTCTTTTAACTAAAGAGAATTATTGTGCTTATCAATAAAGACTGGGGATAAATGCTCCTTAATATGAGTGGTTTCTTACCTTTATTTGAAATGATTTAGATAGATAGTATTGGAAAAGCTTATAATTTACCAATGTATTTTACACAAATTTATTAAGAGTAATATTTCATTCAATTTGAGACTGTTTAATTAATTTTGATTGTAAATTTATAGCACTTGCATATTATAGATTCATTAGTAAATATTCTAGAGTGATAGATAAATGCGAACTAATAACTAAATGCATATAATTGGTACTATTAAAATGCTTAATATTAAGCTGTTATCTTATAAATGAAAGAGCTTATTTATCCTTTTAATTTATCAGAATATATATTTACTTCTGTATTATAAATCCAATCATAATTTAATAAACTAAATTTACAGTTCAACTCTTTATAAATTATAAAGCATTAATCTAGAAATAGCTAATCTTGTAGCAAAGCTAATTAAGCTCATAAAGAAATACTATTAAATTAAAATTTGATAATAGAAGAGAAAAGCTAAAATAAGAAGCATACTTTAAGATAGTTAATAGTATTGGGTTTCATATAATTAAATGCTTATAGCTATTAACTATCTTATATTTAAGGAGATTCTTTATTTACCTTAAATAATAAATACAGCATTAACATAAATTGTTAACTATATAATATTAAGAAATATCTCCAATAATATTAAAAATGAAGTCTATATTATATAAAATATACTACCTGATTAAAGTACTTTTATGATCTGCTTAAATAGATACAAATATGATAATAAACAATTCCCATTCTAACAGTAAAGCCAATTAAATCAATTATTTAATCATCAACTCAAGGGTATATAATTAATGTATCAAGACTATTACTATTTATTTTTAAACTTGATGCTTCAATATTTATGGACACTCAGTCTATAATATTTAATAAATAAGCTTATTTATTAAAATATCAACTATAAATAGAAAGATAATTAATCAGATTTAATGATGCTAAGTATATCTATCTTAATTACAGTTTATCAGTTATTAATCCTATATTTTCTATATGGATTACTATCTTCTTGATACTATAAGTCTTTAAATTAAAGAATTATAAAGATAGATACTCCTTCAATTATTTAAAAGGTAAGTTTCATTTCATACTATGGTGATATTAGGCATATTATCCATAATATTTAGATTAACCCTTAAAGTATAATATTAGATAATTCAACCTTCATATTCTGGATAGCTTGATTTTCAATATAAAAAGATTCATTAGTTATCAATGGAACATTTATATTAAATTCTAAAAAGAAACATTTTATTTTATAAATTTTAGAGCTGATAAACTATAAGATTTACTAGACTTCTACTCTTATAATAAGGATTATTCAGATGAATATGGCTAGGAAGGATGATTAATAAGTAATTATTATAGTTAAATAATAAGGTTTAAGAGTCTATAAGATTAATATCTCAGTAATATAGCAATCTAATCTTTAGTGGATCTTTAAATTATTAAATATTTGGATTAATCTCTCTTATTTCTAAAAATAGTACAACATTTAAAAATGCTTCTATCTTTGCTTAATGTTTTATATGATTAATATAGAAAAGTAGTAAGGCTTAAGCGAGTGTAGATAGATAGTGATTTTCTTAATATTTTAGTTAAAAGCAATAAGAAAATAAGTAATATATAAGATAGAAAATGGAAAGCTGAACTTAATTCAATTATATTAAAAGAAAGCCTCTCTCTCCTAAAATTTACACTCCTGAAATACCCTCTACTACTTTTAATTAATTACCCTATATCAGACCCAAAAGCATATGTAGATAGATGCTTTCTAATGATTATTTCACTTTTGAAACTAATTAAAATTAAAATTAACGAGTAAGATTTCCTTGCATGACTTAAGCAAGATCTTAAAGAAGTTAATAGGAATTTGTGAATGTAATGTTTGACTCTTAGATTACCAAAAAGAATCATATGTCTGCCTTTCTAGCTACTTAAAACTTTGAAGAAGACATAAGAGCAGATTCTTGCTCTTAATAAAAAGATTTCTTTATTGATAATAATTAAAAGATTTTAAGACACAAAGAAAACAAACTACTTTAGAAGGTCACTTATTTACACTAGTAATAGAAGCAAAACTATGTAGTAAATAAAAAATTCACCAATAAACTCTCTAACCAGCAATCTTATGGAATTTCCTTTAAATAGAAATTTAATTTAAGAAATCAATTAGCCTAAAATGAAAAAGACAGATAGAAAAGTAAATCTATTTGTTTGTAATATGGATTTTAATTTAAAAAAGCCAATATGTAATCTCCCTAATGCAGGAGCAGATTTGAAATAAGCAAAGATAATAACTTTATGTCAAAAGTAATGATTACAGGAAGCAAAACAGAAAGAAGTTCACATAATAAATCAAGTTAAAAAGTGAGAATTATGATACCTAGATTGAAAATTGCCAAAGAAAACTTAGTTAATTCTGAAACTTTAAAACTATGATATAATTAAATAGAGCCTTTATACTTCCAACTAATTTAAACCTTTTCTCTTATCTTATATCTATTTTTAATTGAATTCTATCTTACTTATGAATCAGAAATGACTCCCTATAAAGTTGATTTTTGATATCATTTAATTTGTACTAGATAATAAAGTTTATTTATAATCATTTTTGTTTTAAATTTTGCTTATGATAGTTATAAGAAAGGCCCTATGAATAATGTTAAATAGTAAAAGTAAATAATAATTATAATATACTTAGTCATATTAAAATTAAAGCAATATAAGCAAGTTTGTAATAAATGGTTTAAAAATTTCTTTTAAATACTTGACTTAAGATTGCCACTAGATAAGCCTTTCTTTAAAAATAATGTAGTTATAAAGCAAAAGCATACTTAAATTAAATAAATCCTTTATCCTTGTTCATCCATTTTCTATTATTCACATCACTATATCATAGCCTAAGATTAGTCCAGTTGGATGTAGAATGAAATCTAAATTGTAGTGTTTATAACTATTAACAAATAATTGATTGTGATTTTATATTAGTAAATAAATAGATTAAATATAGAAAGAGAAGGACATAATGAAGTGTATTTCATTATATTTTCAAAAAGAAAGAAAAGTAATATCTAGATATACTTATCTATTTATAAGCAGCTAAGCTTAAAATTCTAAATCTATTTATTTTATAATTAACAGAATAACACTCTATGGATAGATAAAAGATACCATATATCTTATTTAGCTGAAATTAATAATCTTATAATTAAATAGTAATGCTTTACTATACCTACTTTAAAGTTAAGAGAAGCAAAAGATAGTAAACTAATACAAATATATTAGATATTTATATATAGCCATTTTTAACATTCATATTGCTTGTTGGAATTTATATATCTAGACTTTAGTACTAATCTTTAAATTAATTAGAACATTTGCTTCTCTTAATGAAAAGAGTGGTTTATAGTAGTAATAGCACCTATGAATGAGTGATTGTTTAGCATAAATTCTACTAAATTAATATAAACTGAATGCTTGATTGTTTATATTCTCAATATTTGTACTAGACTATTTATTATCTAAATTAGTAAAATAATCCAAGATATTAGAGACAATGAAACTTTATTATTAATAGTAATTTTAAAAGAGAGAATAGTTTTTAAGTTGATGTAAGTATTATAAATACAAAATAAAAGCTAATGCATATATATTTAGATTTAGCCTGAAGGAATAAATATAATAATTAGCATTTTTCACTTAAGAAGAGTATCTTTAATACTACATCAGTTTTAAAAGCAGCAATTGGTATGAACTATAATTTTAAAATGAAAGCTAATTAGCTTATATAGTTATTAAAAATATAATTATATTTATATTTATAAGCTTATTTTAGTATTTCAATTTTAATTATTTTAGAAGTTCTTAAATCTATTTTGTAAACTTGCCTTGTTAACTATTATATAATCTTATTTTCTTGCTATTAACTAGAAGTTTGCTGATAAAACTAAAATAAAAGGTTTGATTTTGATTATATGGATAAAGTGCCTATTTAAAGTTTTGTAAATTTAATTAAGAGTAGTCATATCAAATATTTCAACTATTATATTATAATTTTATTTCTGCTTCTGTACATAGTGATATTTAGATTGAATATGTGAAAAAAATAATGGAAAGATAAGATTTGATGAAGAAGAGAGTTTGGTATATTAAGATTATTATAAACTGAATTTATTTTCCTTTTTGGTATTTTTATCAAATTGTAAAGAAAATGTATTCACCTAAGGATTAAGTAAGTTCTCGACTCTTTCAAAAATGCTTAGTCAAAACTAAGTAACTAGCTTAATAAGGACAATATTAAGAAGCATTAAATGGCTTAGAGTCTTTCTTTCACCAAATGTAAAATAACTCAGTTAAAGATGCTTGAAAGGGATTCAAGCTTACAATCTAAATATCTAATTCTTTATCAGTTCAATGTATTGAAAGAGATTCACTGAAAAAGACGACTGTTTACTTATAGCTATCAAATAAAATGCTAAGCGTTTGAAAAAAAATTTTATCGACTAATTAACTAGAAAGAAATTGATATGCTAAGTTGAAGATGAGAACACTTCTAAACTTTTCATTTTATAACTAATCTCTTGGAAATGTTATAAATAACATGCAGTATTTGATTAAAGCTAATTAGATAGCAGATAAAATACTGGACTTTACTGATGCAGGATTACTTAACACTGCAGGAAAGGTTAAAAATAACTTAAGTTCTATCTTCTTGAGTAAGGAAAATTTTTTAAATGGGAAGCTTTTAGCAGAACAAGCTTTGCAACTATTCCATTAAGAGATGATGATCAGAACTAACGAAAATATGAGTAAAATTGACTTAAAAAACAAAAAGATAAAGGATATAATAATGTGATTAGTAATCTGCTTTTATAACATAGGACATTGCGAACTAGCTTTGAAAAAATTTAATGAAGCAGAATAAACACTACAGCAAGGATATAAAATGACTAAATAGATATTAAAAGATAATAACTAACTTAATCATTTAATGCTCTTTTCAGTTAATCAAGCAATCTATATGAAGTCTCTAACTCCTGAGGAAAGAAAAAAAATGTCAAAATAATACTAAATAAAGTTAATGAAACAAAATTAAAAAAAGAAATATGATCGTTAAAAGTTTGTCCGTAAGTTAAATTCTAATGAAGAAGGTTTAAATGAAAAATTATTTACAATTGCTATTTTTAAAAATTTTAAAGATAAATCTTTCGGAAAGAGTGTCTAAATTTTTGAAAATGATATTAAAAACTAAATTAAAGATGATCAAAATTCTAAATTCAGTTAAGATCACAATGAAACTGCCTCGAAGTGAAAACAACTATGAGGATGAAAGAGTTTGTCTAATAGCTTTGATAGAACAAATTCTCCAGATTTGTCATTTAATAGAAATAGTTTACAACCTGGTAAAACTTATTCTGGATTTCAAAATAATTGACTACTTTCGAAAAGCAATAGTTAAAGTAGTGTAACAAATGTATTATCTAAAGGAACAACATAAAATTTATGAAATAAAGAGCTAAATAATGGGTAAAATTGATGGAACAAAGAAGATCAATAAATTAAAATACCTAAGTATTATTCACATGATTAACTTCAAAAAATCAAAAAATATTTTTAGAAATAAGTTAGTGAGTACGAAAACATTGACTTATTTTTCTAAAAACATTTAACCAAAAACTTAAAAGACGTTGATATCAGTAAGAAAAATCAAAAATAGAGACTCACAAAATCATAAATCTGAAATAATTGGACAGTGGATAAAGATAGTTCTGCTTCATAAGAAGGTAGCAAAAAAGAAGTTCAATTACTTAAGCATAAACGGTTTAAAAGCGATCAAGTGATATTGTAACTTGGAATCCCTAAAGATAAAATATTAAATTCAATCGATAAAATTAACAAACAAATTGAGCTCGAAAAATAAAAAGAGTTAATTAAGTAGAAATCTCAAGATCATGTTCTAGAATGATAAAAAAGGAAAAGCGCATCATAAAATATTAGTCCTGAACATAAAAGACTTTCAAAATAAAATAGCATAAAATTTCAAATTGGAGGATAAACTTTAGCTCAAGAAAACTATTTTCCTCCCTAAAGTAAGTATTTTATATAGAAATTTATTTTGATACGACTAAAGTACGCTAGAACTTTCGATTTGATAGGTATAATACCACTTATAACTTAACAAGTACTGAAAAAAATATGAATGATGTTTCAGCAGATTCATAGGGTTTAATTAGCTCGAAAATGTTAAAATTTTAAGCAATTATCAAAAAGCATAGTCTTTTTGATGAACTGTAGAAATCTTCTAAGGAAGTAGATGAAAAATAATTAAAATTTATATTTAATAAGAAAGAATCATAGAACCTAGATAACCAAGAGACCAACTAATAGGCTTAAGTTCCAAATCAAAAGAAGTCTGCATAAAAAAGTGTCTTAATTTAACATCCTCCAGTTAGGAAAGATATATCACCTGAATAAAGAAAAGATCCAAAAAGACAAAAATCTAGATATTTTAACTAAGCTTACGCGAGAAACAGTGCAATTAAAAAAGCTTTGCAAGATAATCTATCTGAAATAGATTAAATGATTGTAAGTTTATTATTAACTATAGAACACTCTTCAAAAAAATAAAGACACATCTATACCATTTGAAATAAAATGAATGAATTTACACTAAAAAAAAAGCCAATTTAACTTTAATCAGAACTGTGAATTGGGAGAAAGTGTTCTGAAAAAAGCTAAAATCGAGAAAAAGCATAAAAGGATCAGCAGGAATAAAAAGTCCAAATTAATGTTTGATAAATTTATAGAATTTTATGACGATTTATGGTTAAAACAAAAACTTGATAAAATAAAAAATATAAAATCTCCAAAAATCCACGAGCTGAAAATGAGAATTTCTCATGCTAATTCTAAGCAGGAAAAAATAGATCTTATAAAAAAATCAGCTTTGTGATAGAAAATGATTATTTTATATTTTGCTTTACTTTAATTAATGCTCATTAAACTTAATTTTCTCTAACTAAAGTATTGAAATAAGAAATGAATTTATAAAAAGACAAACCATTTAAAATAAGATAATGAAGCATATTTGATATTTCTTAGAAGTATATACTTATCTTTACAAAATTCATAATTCTATTTATATCTATATAATTAGTTTCTTGCTTAAGTATTTTGTATTAATGTGCTTCAAGAAAAAATGTAGTGATATTTATTTTTGCAATTAAGTTAAAGAAATAATACATATGAGTTGCTTATTACAGTTAGTATAATTCAGCGTTAAAGTGTAATATAATTGAAAATTTGCAAAGAAGACTACTTCGTAGAATTTTTTTAATAAATATTAATAAAGAGATACTCTTTATTAAGCCTCTATAATTTATAGTTCTTGCTTATAATTTTAAACTTAAATAATCTTACAAAATTGCTACTAAGTCAAAAAGCAACACTAATTCGAAACTAAAATTTAACTTATTTAGCACTTTCTTATCTAATTTTCAGCTAGTTTAGCAATAAAAGATAAGAATATGTAAATCTTTTTATTAATGAGATAGTCTTATCTCTTTTTATTAGCGTGACTTCCAAAGTAGATAAATTTTAATCTACATAGTAATAGAATATCATTCCATTAATACACTTTGCTTATTCTATATTATTTTCTATTCTCAATAAATAAATATCTAGCATTTTAGTTTTTATTCTATTAACAGTGCTTTCATTTGCTTACATTATATGATTTTATTAAAAATGTAGATAATTAAGACACTAGCAGTAAAGTTTTTAATATACTTAGATTAGCGCTAATATTTATTAAAGACATCATAAATATAAGTAGAATTAGCTCTATTATTTCACTAGAATTAACTAATATTTCTGCTTTTGATACATTCTCAAGCTAATGCTTAGATATCTAGCTTTTTATTGAGATTATTTAAAGAGTACTGGTTAGCTTTATAATTAAATAAATTTAATCATAAGATAGAATAAAATATTTAATGTTGAACTGCTATTCTATTAAGCAGAGTTACCTAATAAAATCGAAAAAGACTTTACAGATAATAAAATTTAAGTTTAATATTTAAATGAATGAGAGAAAGATAAAAAGGTGAGCATTTATTATTTACTGCTTATTATTAACTATATTAAGCTTAATGCCTCTATTAATATTATTATTTTTCGCTTTTTACAACTATATATTTGGCTGCTAAAATTATTAATAAATTTCCTTTATTGCTTGAACTAGTTTTCTTTGCTAATTTTATTTACTATACTGAATGTAATTTTATTAGCTTTTTTTAATGAAACATAGTTACCCTGTTTGATTATAATATATCGTCTTTATTCTAGATTATATTAGTTGAAGTTATTAAAATTCTCTAATTTAAGACACAATAATTCTCATATCATCATTTCATAGTTATTTCTTAAAGTACTGCCATTTTAATTAGTGCTTGAATATTACTAAGATTATCCATAATTTTTCTATGTTCAACTTAAAGATTTTCTTTCTTCTATTAGATAAAAATTGATAGAGTCATTCTTATTAAATTGATCAATAAGAAAACGAGTTAAGAATTTTAAATTTTTAGAATTCTAGGAATTGATATATCTGTAACTTATCTTAAATCTATTGTAGCCTTAATATATTTATTACACAGATAATCCTAAATTATGTTTCCCTAGTTATTACTTTATCTTATATGAATACTACTTTAATTAATAGGCATTTTCTCTTATAAGCTTAAAAATCATATTATCTCTTTGATTAAGTTCCATTAAAAGATTACTATTTATCTTATCTGAAGATTTTTTGATTGTGTAAGGTAAATTATTTTCAGAATAAAGTTCATGATGTTTATATTCTAATCTAAATATTCCAATTTCCTTTTATTGAGTACTAAAAGTATCATTGAATAAATTAAAGCAGAACAAGAAGACTTGATGTAATTAAGGCTATAAAAGAAGCTTTAAAGAAGTAATATAAAGGCTAATAAGTGCAATAATAAGGTTACTACTATAGATATTATTCATTTCTTTATATTACTTGCTTCTACTACAGCTAGACTTATAATTTTTATTTGTTATCTTTTTATTATAGTCTTAGAGATTAAGATAAAAGACCTTTATACTTAAAATGAAAAATTTCCTTCATGATACTAAAGCTAGTAGTAATCCAATTATCTACAAATTAGTTTAATTGAAGAGAATCAGGATTAAAGGCTTTCAAATTATATAGTAATTCTCATTAATACAGATAGATAACTTCTATAGCTTAAACAACTGAGTTATTTTTCTAGTACTTAAGAAATCTCTTTTTATTGAATATTATATGTGTATATGAAATAAAGAATACTGATAAAACTAGCTAATTATGAATATTTAAGGGGTAAAGGGTTAGATAAGTATAGACTATTAATTAAGTGAAGTCACTAATATTTTTTATCAGCACTCATTTTATTTTGATTTGCTAGGAATGCTCCATCCTCTTTTAGATGGCTTTAATCTTTTTGAGCTTATGTTGATAATGATTTGCTAATAATTTCTTAGAAATCTAATAGTAATATGTAGAAAGCTCCACATATTAGTTGACTAATAAGAACAAAGTAAACTAAGACTTGGAAATTATAGTTATCAAATATCCAAGCACCTAATAAAGGTCCAATTATTTTAGAAGCATTAAAAGAAACGTTCGCAATAGCTCCTACTATGTTAGAAATTGCAGTATCTGTTTCATTGGGAAACCTTTACTTTATTCCTGCTTATATGTCATTAATTGCTGGAATACAACCTAATGAATTAAATGCACTACTAATAAAAAGGCCTAATCCAACTATCCATAATTATTCAGGTCCTATGATCAAGGCACAACCAAAAAAAACTCCAGTATATCCTAAGAACACTGTTATTCTATCATCCAATCTAGATGCTAATTTAGTAGCAATAGGAAGTCCACATATATATCCTATTTAAGACATTGAAAAGATGGTAGCTATTGTAATCGATGTAGGAGAGAATTTAGTTATGAATGACAAAATGAAAGGTTCTATCATATGACATGACCATGACATTACTATAATAGCTAAGGCGTTTAAAAGTGCTCTTTTCAATAAAAATGATTCTAGTAATGAAATCTTGATAGTTTTACTTTCTTAAAGAGTACTAAAATTTTAACTTTTGTCTTCTTAAATTCTTACTTTTAATATAAAAGGCACCATTAATGCAATAAAGGTACCTCAAAAGATAAAAGGACCTGAAAATCCGTAGTATGAATAAATGAATGTTCCTATATATACTCCTATTATTATTCCTCCTGCTTAAGCAAATTCTATATAAGCTAAGAGCTAGGTAACTTCTTCTTTTTTATGACTAAATGCTGAAGCATATACTAGAGCAGATAGTATTCCGTTTCCAAATCCTTTCATGCTTCTCGATATTAGTGAAATAATGATGAATCATTTATAACCGAAATACTGCAACTGAGAAAACAAAATGCAAGAAGTAAATATCATTAAGCATCCAAGCACACAAGTCTACTTCCTGCCAATAGCTTCGATGAGTTTTACACAAGCAGGTGAAGCCAATACTCCAAATAAAGAGTAGATTGAGAATATGATCCCAACAATCTAATTATCAACTTGCTTGTCTTAGGCTATTTTAGGATAGAAAGGAGCCATCAGCGCATATACTATATTTGAACTTAGACTACTTAGTAAAAACCATTTGAATTCCTCTTTCACCATATTTTAATTACGACTTTTAAAGAAAAATAAATATGCTACGCTTTATTAGTTCTAGCATAACTAATCTGCTTAAAATTTCTAAATAAGCACTTAAATCTATTTAATACGATTTAATATGAATCATTTATTGATTTGAAATGCTGAATAGATGAATAGTTAATTAAGGATATTCATATAAAGTACATTTCATGAAGCATAATAATTTTAAGGTTCATAATTAAAATAATTTTATACTATAATTCTATAAGAGACTCCACCTTAGCTAATATTGATATCAATTTATAAAATGTAATTAATGAAAATGTTTAAACTATTAAATTTAATAAATTTGCTAGAAAGTAATTAAATGAAACCTTTATTATTCAAAATTAATTTACTATGAAAGTGAAAGTAGTGGTATTAATTAAGCTAGAATTGCTGTAAATTTGCATTATTTTTTATTTTACTATACAATGTTCTGTGCTTTACTTTATAATAAATTATAAGATAAATTGTTTTTCTCTTAGTTTAATTTTGCTTATTTTTTATAAGTATAGTTTTATAATAAGTAGTACGATTGAATTATATAAGAATAAACCACTTTAGCATTAAGAAATTATTAAATAAAATTTTTCACATAAACTTCTTACTTGCTTTCTTGTTTTTTTGGATCTCTAAGGTTAGGTGATCATTTCTAGCAACTTTTCTTTTCTGCATAAGCTCTTCTTTACTAAATTTTTAGCTCTAAAACCCTTCTTCTTCAGCTTCCTGTACTTATTACATTTGTAGCATGTTATTTAAGACATTCTATTATTTCTTAAAGCTTGTGAAATCTGTCTACTATTTAAAAGACTTTGAATTTTTTGACATATATTAACCCCATATTACGTTGCTTCCCTAGGCTTCTCTGTATTATCCCTTTTGTGCAAGCACTGCTGCTTTTTGTTTGGCATTAGATGTTAAAATCTCTAAGTCTACTTCTTATTCAGCTTATTAAAGTTCATGAGTTATCTATTAGAGTTTAGTAAGTACTCGAATGCAACGCATTCCATCAAGTGTTCTATAATCAATTTTCAATTAAAAGGGAACTTATTAAGTTTTCTATATTACTTCTAATAATTTTTGGTTCTATAATTCTTGAGGGGTTTTTTAAGTATATTCGAATGCTATTTCGGTTTCTTCAGTTGCATTTCCAATATCTTTTTCAACTCTTGATCCATTTTGCTACAAATTTTCTTCATTTCTGAATTTCAAAAATTAGTGAAGAGATAGAGTTACTTTTACATGGGTTGCAATAATTGGAGTTTCTAGTATATTTGCAAAGTTTTCATCTAGCTTTTCAGGATTAACTTTTGTAATTTCTCCTTAAGTTTCTTCAACTAGTGGAACTAAACTTTCTAATTTACATTCTTGTCCTTCAATTGAAATTACCGAAATTTCTACTCCTTTTCCTTTTGCACTAAGTGCACAATCTGTGTAAAATTAATCTTAGTTCTCTTCAAGATTCCCTAAGCCAACATTGGCAATTCCATCTGTACAAATTATTACTTTAGATCCAGGCGAACCTTATCCAGCTAATTCAATTGCCAATAAAAGAGCTGGTCCTAAAGCAGTTGGGCCACTTTCTTATAATGCCCATATTTTATCGATCAATTTCTAATAGCTGTTTTAGATTGAATTTCCAAGTCATTGCTAATGCTAATTTTAGACAATTTATATAAGTTTTTAACTGTTATTAAGATTATCTCCAGTAATTGTCTATTCATTTTAAGTTCCATCACCTATTATTAATACTTCTCCTGAAAATGTTATTAATCCTACTTTTCTTTCTGGAGATTATTTGCTCATAATTTCTAACTACTATTCAATTGCAGCTTAAACGCATTAGAGTCTACTTACATAAGTGTTTTATTTTTTCTCTCCAGGTAAATATTAAGGTCCTTCTCTTGCAATATTCTTTAGAGCTTCCATTGGATCATTTCTTAATTTTATCTTTTTAGAAATTGATTAAGTTACACACATTGAGCCTGATGTGTCTATTACCAATATAATGGTTTTCTAATCTTTGCCACTAGCTTACTTTTATAAAATCTGCTAAGGACTTTCCATAATGTAAGTTAGCTAACTATCTTTTGGCTTTTCTTCTTCTTCAATATTTACTACATTTTCAAATAAGCAAAATTAGCAAATTCAATTATACTAATCTTGCCCAATTTATTATAATTCGCTGAATGAATTAAGCACACTTTAGCATTAGTTGCAAAGGATAGGATCTCCAGTAGCTAATGCAGATTCTTACTTGAGAATACTTAAAGCAACTTTCATAACATTAGTATCAACAGCCTGCCTAATAACATTTCCTTGCTAAGCAATCTTTTTAAATAGCTGGGGAGTTTATTTTTATTAAATATCTTATTTTTATTTCTTTTATGGAGCTGCCATTTTAGACATTGCAGGTGCAGCTTTTTTTTTATTAATTATAGCACTTCCTCGTCCTCTGCCTCTACCAGTTTAAGACTTCAAATTTTAGTGCTTCTCTATTTTTTTCTCTTCTTATTCTTCATTTTCTTCCTAAATCACCTAATTTTACAAATCAAAAGCTTCAACTTCAATATTGTCTTATTCCATTTAGTTTTCCATTTCAACTTCTTCAATTTCCTCAATATTTTCTTGCTGCTTTGGATTAACATAAGTAAAACCACTAGCGAATTCCATTTATTTAAAGTAAAATAATAATCTTTAAATGATTTATTTTATCAAAAACAATTAGAATATCAAAATGCATCAAGTACTTATTAAACTCCATCATTCTTCTATTCTATTATGAAACCAACCATTTAATGGGTAGTATTATGTTACTATCTGATTTATCTTGCATTCATATTTAACTTAAAGTTTATCTGTAACTATTTGCATCTTAATTTTATATTAAGTCAAGTCTTAAGTATGATTTATCATACTCTTTAATCTTTTCTTCTAAACCAAAGTAAAGACTCATATTAACATCTCGCTTTTAAAAGAGTAAGTAAAAATTATAAATCAGAACTATTAGATAGGATCTTAAATAATTAATCCTACTCATTAACAGTTGATTAGATTGCTAATAATTGAATTAGCTAAAGATAGTTGGAGTAAATTTTGAAATAAGGGCAAAATGATAATAGTAAACAAAGAAGGATTTTTAACTGATAAATAGAGATAGTAATGAGATACTTATAAAAGGATGTTTAATTATATCTCTAAGAATGGTAAATATGATATGAGCAAAACACTAGTTGAAATTTAAAATCTATAAAAGATAATACTTCAATAAAAAGCATTGTCAGAACTTTTAAAAAGTTGTTTTGGTGCAGGTTTAATTCTAGTGCTCAATGGAACAAGTAGTTTGACACCTTCATCTATGTTTTTTCTGTTTGTCATTTGCGAAGTTACGGTAGAACTCATACTAAAGTCAGAATCCCTTGGATTTTTAGTTTCAGTTCTATTTTTACTAATAATGGAGCCAAGTTTTTATTATGCTTCTAAGGATTTTTAGAAATTATGTTGAACTTTTTTAAGTAATTACTACTCTCTAAACTCTAGTTCTTAGATCTGTATTATAATCTTACAAAATTTTATTTTTCAATGAGTCTAGTTTATTCATCATTTATTTAACTTTTAATATTATATTTTGTGCTGTTTATCTTATTCTAAGCTTCTAAAATCTTTTGCTTTTTTAATTAAAGTTCGTTGCTTAGAATTTGATCTCTTATAGATTATTTTAAATCCATATCTTGCTTACGTTTATCTTCTAATTATTGCTTGAGTTAATCTTTTTAATGCCTGACTTCCGCACTACCTGAGAATTTGTAGCTTTATAACACAAATTATTTTCTTTCCTTATTTTTCTTTTATTTTTGTTTCATTTTGTTAATTTTCTATTTCTTTGCATAAATATCATTTTATGTTTAAGCTTACAATTCTTATTTTATTTCTTATTTCATCTTATTTCTGTACTGAAAGGCTTGTAATAGTTCAGTTTTTTAAATAGCCATTTTTTCAATTAGTTAATTTCTCTTTTCCTAAGCTTCTAGTTGCTTCAATCTATTTTAAAGTTGCTTTAGTTTTGTTTCGTATTCTTTATTACTCTTTTTTACATTTATTAGTTTTGATTACTCTTCATGATGAATTGATTTTTTGCTAATTGCACCTTCAGCGCCAGGAGACAGTTACTGTATTCCAGTGCTTTACAACTTGAGTAATTGCATTTATAATTAAAAGATTACTAAATAATTTAATTACCCAACTTTAAACTAAGCATCCTAACTAATACTTTATTCTTTATTTCTACTTATTAATAATTTATTTATCAGGTATATATTGCTACTCTGCTATCCAATTAAGCTTCTATATCTTTAATATTATTACTAAAATATTAAATCCCCATTGCTTAATTATATGGAATGCTTTATCATCTAAACTAAATCAAAGCATAATAGTTATTATTTCTACCTATAAAGTTGGTTGATAGCACTATATTTGAATGCAGTTATCTTAACTTATATGATTCTCGTATTTAGATTGAGTTACAAAGTAAAGCTAAGCTATTTATTTTTAATTTATAATGCAAACTAAATTTGAATATTATATGAATATAGATTGATGATAATTTAATTATAAATTTCCCCTTACTAATTAAATATTTAGAGTGCATGCTTTTATGAGATAAATAGTTTAAAAGCTTATAAGACTTTTACTATTGTTTGTAACATGTGATTAATTAATGCTTATTGATGATTATTTTCATAAATATGGTTATAAAAATAAAGAGGTTGAAGGGATAGAATGTAAAAAGAAGTTCAGAGCTTTACTTTTTTATCGGTTTTTTTTTCTCTATGTATGTCTACTGCACTCTTAAATCCTTTTAGCTTACTTTAGGTACTTTCAATAGCTCCCATAGTATCTTTTTCTTTAGTTCTTACTTATTTTAATTCATTCTTAATGTCAATTGTCACTTCTTCAATTGGTAATCTATGAAATTGGATTTGCTTTTTTTTAATATAATTAGCTTTATGGTTAACGCTCGCTAACTTTATAAAATCCTGTTCGAAATTCTCAGCTTCGTAGTAATTCAAATTGCCAAAAAGTCTTAATTTATGTTGAATTTTTTTCATAACTCTTGCTGTACTTTTTCCAAATGGAGCTATTCCTTTATTGCTCCTTTTAACTGAATCATAAGCTTTTTCTAGATCTGCTTCATCTAAGGTATTGAAATTAGCATTTCCTATTTATTTTTTATACTTTTAGTATTCGTTTTCAATCTCTTTTGGTGCTTTCTAAGAATACTTATATTTATCAGCAAAACTAGGAATTTTATAAGAACCTACTGAAGGTGATGCATGCCGCAATCTTGATATTCTTGATTCCACGGGATTTATATTTGAACTTGAATTAAATCCTATTTATCTTTTTGGTTTTTTAAGAGTGTCAGATTAATTAGTTGAGCTTTTGTAAGTAGCTCTTGCAGTTACTGAATGAGTCTAATGAAAATCTAATGTAGGGAGTTGCAAATTGTATTTATCTTCGCTTTCTTAAGTCTCAAATTCTGCTAATTACTTCTTAAGCTTTCCTAATTTGTCTCTTTCCTCTAAGAAAGGAATAAAAGTTTTATCCTTAAACGTACTATTGCTTGTAGTGTTGAATTCTCTTGTTAGTTCTTTTTTTATACTTCCCATTCCCGCAGAAGAAGCTTAATTATACTATAAAAGACTACGTAAAACTCTTGCAGCACTTTTACTAACATTCTTTTTCTCCTATAAGCTTTAAAGAAGCTATTTGTAAGACATTTTAAAAAGGCTATCCTAAAATTAACTTTTATAAGGAATTATTTCTATAAATTACCTACTAGCATACAACCTTTATTTTCTTAAGTCTTGTATTATCGTAGTAGACTATTAGCAGAAGGCTAAATGTATCTCTATTTATACTGCTGATAGTCTTATATATATAAGAAGTTAGCAGGGTAAATAGCTTAAGCTAGAACATAAGAGAGTGGAAATAAGCTGGTGATAATAAGAATGCTATAATTAATATTTAGATTACTAATCTTAAGTTTCACTTTTACAATTACTGGCTATACTTTAACTTATTCATCAGATAAATGGTTATTCTTAAACTTCTCACTTCTATCAATTTCTAAACTGTTTAAGTTTGCTGATTTCCAAGTAAATCCTTTCTTGATAAATAGCTAATGAGTAAATGAAAAGGAATATGCTATAGCAAATATTAAATTTCAATTGGTAGATAAGCAAAGTGCAAATGGATAGCTTATTAGTTGAAGATATTTAAAAAATCTTAAAAAGAAAACTACATGGAGAGCTCTAGAATACTTTAAAGGCTACAATTAGACATTTCAAAACATATTAAAGCTATTATTAATCTTACTAACTCATTTGCACTTCTTTAATCAATATTTGCTTATGGCATAAAGCACTCGAGGGAAAGTGGTATTTAGAGTTAGTTTTAAAAGAATAAGGTATAAATTTGATAAAAAGTAATAAATAGCATAATTATTAATAATGTAGTATTTAAGAAATACCAAATTTTAGGATGAAGTTACTTTTCCTTCTTTCATGAAACCTGCTGAACCATTTAGCGCTCTTCGCTCAAGTAGAAGTTAAAAAAGAATAGAGAATTAAAGTAGAAATAAACAGCAATTTGAGCAAATAAAGTTTGAGCAAATAAAGAAAGAAGAATCCTAGTTTAATCGTTTTAATATTCTGTACTCCTCTTAAACTTCTAGAAACTTTATAAGGCATCTATCTCCTAGTATACTAACTAAGCAAGATAAAGTTAATAGCTATACTATTAAGTTTGAAAGATCTAACTAATTTAATTTGAAACTTAATCAAGCTACAAATTTACTCTCGAATCAATACATTCCAAAAACAGTTGAAAGTCCTATTTGCATTTAGGAAAAAAATGAAAAGGGAATATTTGATCATCTTTTGGATGAAAATGACTCACCTGTAATTAGAGAGCTAAAATAAAAAATATTAGAAGGAAAACTTAAATCTCTAAGACCTAAAGCACAAAACTTCAAGCTTAAAACAACTAACATTGATATTTTTAACCCATTATAAGATTTGGAACTAGAGTATGAAGATTAAGAAGAAGAGGCAAAGAAGAAAAAGAAAAAGCTATAGAAATTCTATGGATTTAGAATTGATAGAGCTATCCTATCATTAAAAGAAAACCTTTCTAGATGAGAATGAGCTAATCTATAAGCTCTACTTCCATTTACTACTTTTTGATATAAAATAGATATAGGACTTCCACATCCTTCTCCAAGGGAAGGATGTACAATGATTTCTCACAAGAAAAATATTTATCTTTTTGGTGGAAATTTATCTGGAAGAAATGATTAACTATGAATACTCAACTGATAAGACAGAACATGAAAAGAAATTTAGCAAAGTCCCTGAGATTTTTTATGACCTCATCCTCGAATAGGACATTCGATGTGCTTATGAAAAAATTAATTAATTATATATGGAGGAACTGGAGATATAGATAAGATATGAAAAAGCAGAACTATTTATTAGAAAATCCATTTATATGATATTAATGAAGCAAAATGGAATTAATGAGAAACTTTTGGCTAGAAAATATAAGGAAGATTTTGACATTGTTCTGTTATAGTCATGGATAGTATGATTGTCTATGGTGGAATTGAAAAAAACAATAAAGCATCTGATTGCTTGGAATGACTTAATCTAACTACGTTAACTTGAATTTAACCAAAAGTTTTAAGAAAAAAACATCCAGGTGCTATACATTCATTCACAATGACAGCTATATACGATTAAAATATAATGAAGGGAAAGAAAGCCCATGATCTATTCTCCATTAATGTAAAAAATAGTCAAGGAATCTTTGATGAAGTAAATAGCGGAATTTATATATTTGGAGGAAGAAACGACCATGATGAGTTCAATGACTTATGAATTTTAAAAGCTAACCAAGATTAAACTATGGAATTTACTAAGCCTGAAATAAAAGGAACGCAACCTATTGCTCGCTATGGACATTAAGCCATATTTATAAAGCAGAGACTATTTATTTTTGGGGGTAGAAATGATTCTACAAAAGTAGATTGCATTTCAAATGTTTCAGCTCTAAATATTGAATTTTTTCAATGAGAAATAATAGAAAGCTATGGTAATTTAGCATGTGGTAGATATCGCTTTGGGATGGAATTGTAAAATGATAAAGTTATTATTTTAGGAGGCATTACAATGAGCCATTTCTGTAATCCCGATCTTTATGTTTGTGAAACTAATTAAATTCTAGTTTCTACTTGTAGAAAAGCTTGGAAAAAATTGCAGAAGAAAAATCAAAATACTCAGAATGATTGAAATTAACAAGTTTAAATGGAATAAAATAATATAGGTAATAAAGTACACATAAAAGATATGAATATTAATTCAAATATACAAAAGTCTAATGTTGTTCAAGGTATCACTCTTACAAACTTTAAAAAGGCCCAGGAAGAGGATGACGATATAGATATTGCTAAGAACTATAGAATAGTTAACAGACAACCTTAGAATGTTAAAGTTAGAAAAAAGTCATTTTTAGAAACTAATAATGGTTGAATATTTTAGACATTAATACTTTATTGTTCAATATTTTGACATAACTTGCTACTAAGCCTTAAATCTAATATTAGACACATATAACTATCTCCTTTATATGTCTATATAATAAATTAATAATCTAATATTGTTTATATTTACATTTCTCTCTGTGATATGTTCAAATATTATTTATTGCTTCCCTTTCCTTATTTTATTAATTAAGTTAAGAAACTTACCCTTATACCAGCAATTTAGTATAAACTTTTAGGGTTTGAAAATGAATTATAAATATAGAACTAGATGCTAGTTCTTAAAGTGAGCTTAGTTATTTATAAACTATCTTTAGTTTTAGTTAGAATTTAATCAGAAACATTTGGCTATGTGCAAAGAATTCCATAAAGTATGTAATTTTACTTTTTATGTAAATTGTTATAGATTGAAAGAAATATCTAAAGCTATAATTTGAAGAAACTAAATGAAAGCCAATAAAGTTGTAGGGATATAAAGATAGAATAAAAGGAATATAAAGTTAAATTAGAAAAGTAAACTAAACTCTTATTTCTTAGCTTAACTTCACACTAATATAAACTTAATTAATTTTAGCTTAGTTATCTCATTATAATTTACAATTAGTTTAAGATAAAAATTAAATTTTAATGTATAAATATATAAAATAATTGATAGTGGTACACTATGGAGAATTAAGAATCTTTTAATTAATAAGCTATAAATTTCATATTTTCTTATGAATAAAGTATAAAGCTTATCTTAATCATTTATATTTATAAGGAATGCCCAATCTTGAAATTTATTTATGGGTATCGTTATAAAAAGAATTGAAGGTAAAGAGGAGAATATTTAGTGTTTAATCTAAATTAGTAAAGATAAATATAATCTAGATATTTTAGTACTTTAGGTCTTAAATAATTGGGAATAAAAAAGAAAAAACTAGAGGAAAGTATATTAAATTAAACAATAGCGGTATAGTAAAATAATAGTAACTTGATTAGAATTAGCAACTTTTATAAAGAAACATATTCTTTTTATTCTTAAAGTACTGTAATATATAAAAGAAGTAGGATAAAAATAATCAACTTATAATATCAAAAGGCTTAACAAAAAGCTAGAAAATAAATAGTTAAAATAAAAGAGAGAGTTAAGTTAAAAAATTTAGTTGAAATTATAAATGATTAAAAGAGGAATTGCTAAAATCCCTAGATTTTCCATTAAATATTTTTATAATAAGCCTTTGAAAGACTCGGAATTCCCTATTATGCCTCATTATCCAGTTCCAGATAATATAGAAAAACCAGAATATTTTCTTTAAAAGGGTAAATGTGATTATAGATCTACTTATGAAGGAAAAAACACACCTTTGAACGAGGATTAAATAAAGAAAATGAAAGAAGTAGGAAGGATTACTAAGAAAGCCTTGAATAATGCAATAAAAGCAGTCAGAGAAAAAGTAACTACTGATTATATTGATAAAGTTGTCCATGATACAATTATTGATGAAGGTGCCTTCCCTACTCCTATTTATTATTAAGGATTTCCAAAATCTGTTTGCACTTCTGTAAATGAAGTAATTTGTCACGGAATTCCAAATATTAGACCTTTAGAAAAAGGAGATTATTTAAATATTGATGTATGTGCTATGAAAGATGGATTCTATTCAGATTGCTCAGGAATGGCATGGGTTGAACCTATTCATGAGGATATAAGAAAATTAATTTAAGTAACAAAATAAACGAGAGATGCTGCAATCTAAATTTGTGGACCTGGAGTTAAGTTATCTGAAGTTGGAAACGTTATTGAAACTATTGCGAAAGAAAATGGATATACTGTAAATTAAGAATTTATAGGTCATGGAATCGGAAAAGATCTACATCTACCTCCTCCCGTTCTTCATTTTAAAAGCAATTCATAAGAAATTATGATACCTTACACCGCTTTTACTATAGAGCCTATATTAATGATGAATCCGCACTATAAATTAGGCATGTGGAAAGATGGTTGGACTTTAGTAGATCTTGAAAATGGACCAAGTGCTTAATGGGAGCACACTATATTAATAACACCAGAAGGTTTTGAAGTGCTTACTTGATTAAATAGCTATAAATTAATTCTTAAAGATATTTTAAATAAATTAACATAAAAATTAAAGTATTAGCTTTATAATAAAAGTAATACATTACATTTACTATTTTATTCTTCACTATTCATATCGCATCTTTTAATATTAGCTTATACTTACGTTTTCAGTTACCACTAGTGGTTCATTTTCTTATATTGCATTCTTTTTATGTACTTATAAAGCATAAATAGTGCTTATTGGAATATTAATTATTTTAATATATAAGTAAATAAAGAAATTTTCTATCTAGATCTAACTTTTTGTAGCGTTACAAGGATATTAGCTGCTTTTTTAAATTATGTAGAAAACAAATAGTATTTGATATAATTTTAATTAAAAATTAACTTAGCACTAGATAGATCTTATACCTAATTAATTACGAATGATGCTTACTTTATTTAATGCTTATTAAGTTTTTAATATCCTTTAGTAAAGAAAAGTAATGAAGATCATAATGCTTTATAAGAAATAACTGATTAAGCTATTAATGGTTAATTATTTATATTGATAGCAAATAAGTGACTAATGTATCAATGATATTAACTTTAATAGACTAATGCTATTTAGTAAATTAGTCTTCTCTATTTTTTCAAAATTACTTACTTTTGCTTTTTATTTGTTGTAGAGGGATTCTAAAAAGCTTAATGGTTACTTTTAAAACAGGCTCACTCTTATTTAAAATAATAGATTATGCTTTAATTAAATAAGAACGTATATAGAACATGAAGGAATTAAATTAATTTAGGATCCTTGTATTAGATTAAACTATTTTGGGAGAAGCAAGACTACTTGCTTACGATGATATAGCAAATGTTATAAGCAAAGCATGTTAGAAAGTATATTAAGACTGAATATTTAGCTCTTTAATATATTAGTAATAAGAAGAAGATGATATATTAATTTTTGGAAGGGATGCTTTATAATATTAATAGTTTGTATTTAAGCTAATATATATTAGCTTTTTAATCTTCAAATATTTATTCTGATTTAAGTAATTTTAACTCTAGAAAAGTTTCTTAACCCTATCTAAAAAGTAATAATAAATAAAATTTGGATATATAATTTTAAAGTTATCTCTAATTTTTATTGACTATAAACCTTTTAAAAAGTAAGCAAAGCTTTATTTAAGAAATGCTATATAGAATATTAAACTAAGAAGGGAGACTATTATAACTATCTAATTAGGTAAATGAAATAAAAGCCATTTAATGCAATTTAGTCATATATTATATCTTATTCATATCTTTATTTTTATCTAATTATGTCATATTCATCCTAAGTTTATTATAAGGATACTTTTTAACAAGTGATTTGTTTTTTACCAAATAACTTAGAAGTTATATTTAATGATAAATAAAAATTAGGAATAAGCTTAAATATAAATAGAGGCTAACAACTGGTTATAATAAAAATGGTAAATAAGACGATTAAATAATTAAACTAGAGATGAACTGATAGATACTTACATGATAATTATTAATCTTCTAGTATTTCCTTAATACTAATCATATTACATCTAATCAAGCTTATTATTTTATTAAAGCTAATATTTTTAAATTTCATAAGTTTAAAAGTTATAATTAGAATGCTAGATATGGAATTAAGGCAATTTAATAAATGGAATATGCTTTATGGTTATAATATTAATATTCCATTTTATATTGCTAGCATAATAAAATTCTAAGTGATTTAAAAATTATAAAAAATTAGGCTAAATTAGTTAAATAAGATAAACAGCAACTTTTAAATATTAAGTTATTTTCAGATGCTGCTAAGCATAACTTAGCTATTATACAATAAGATGATAAAGAAAATTAATTAGAATAAAGAATTAATTAAAGTCTTATTTGCTCAACTAGAAGAAAGGTCGTATAGTAAAGCAACTACACAAAGAAACATCAGAGCAAAGCCTACAATTACTAAAATAAGCGGTATTAACTTTTCTCTAAAATTAAAGATTACCTAGATAAAATAGGCTCTTTTGATAAAGTGAGAATAAAAGCTGCAGGTATTATTATTGCTACTGAGTTGCATCCTACTGCTCCAGTTAATGTAAACATCTAAAGTAAAATAATACCGTTTAGATTTTAGGATATACCATAACTATTGTAACGATTATGATATAAACTATCGAGGTTGTTACATAAAACATCATTTTATTTTCGGGTTTCCTTAGCAATTTTTCTTTCCTTATATCCGTTGGACTGTTATAAATTCCATCAGGTGAGTTATCAGGACTGATTAATTTCATTTTTCTTCGTTTACGCCATTCTTTAATTTCGTCTATTATCAATAAAGTATTATTTCTGCATTCAAAAAAGACAAGGGGTAAAGACATAGTAACATTGATTAATACGGAAAAATTTAAAATTAAATTAGCTGCTCCTGATTCATTAGTGTAGTTATCAATAATATTTGGCTTAGTGTCTGTATCATATAAAATATATCCAATGTTAGCTGTTATAGCATAAATTATAACAACTATTAGCAATCCTAATGTAAAAGCTATTCTCATTCTTTCTTTAGTAGGATTCTTTAGTTCTTTATAAATAGGATAAATATTAAACTGATATACATAAGCCAGAATTATATTCGGAATAGAAGTTATCATCTTTATGTTACCAGACACTCTTACTACATTTACGTCAACTTCTCCTTTATTGATATGATCAATTAGCAGATAAATTACACTTAAGGTGTAAGAAATCATACTAAGGACTCCTATTATCGATATTTTACTTAAAATCTTGAGTTCCCTTAAAAAAGCTGTAGGAAAATAGATAATTCCTAGCAAGGCTGTGAAAAAAGCATGATTAGTGAGTATATTATCACCTGCTTTTTTGATTAAGTTTGGTCATCCAGAAGCCAAAATAGCTGTATAATGAATAATTACTAAAGTAGATTAAAGTAGCTCCAAAATTTGTAATAATTATCCCAATCTTTACTAAAATACTGCCTCCTCTACCAAAAGCCTTTTTTGAAATAGCACTGAAACTTAAAAAGCCTGTTAACCTGCATGCTTTAATGCAAAGCTCACTTGTGTAAACATTTATTAAGAAAAACAGTATCATTAGTGAAGAACCAATTAAAGGACCCCATTAACTTATAGTGTAAGGAAGAGCTAAGCATCCTGTTCCCATAATTGTGTTGGAAATAGAAAACATAGAAGATTATAAGTCAGTAGTTTATTTAAACTACTCTTCTAATTTCTTTGCTATTTTCTCTTCATCAATCTTCTTAAATTTTTCTTTTATTCTCTTAGCTTCTGCATCCAATTCATGCATTGGAACTAACTTTGATTTTTCACTATCTGATGTAATAAAGGAATTGTTTGATTCTGTACCGGAAATAGTGTCTGAATTAAGATTAAGTTCTTATCTCATTTTAAATCAAGTTAATATTAAAAGCTATATCAGTTATTAAATCTAATTCAAAGCTTAATTTTATCTTCTTAGCCCTAAATTAAATAAACCAAAGTCTTTCCTTATAATTCCCTTTTAATTAGTATACTCATCTTCTAAGTCCAACTTTAAGCATTTTAGAACTAGTTAATATATTATAAATCTAATTATGCAAAAGTAATGAATGCTAATATCTGTTACTGCTATTAAGTGATTAATTTCTCTTATTATTGTAGCTAATTCTTAAAGATACTCTTCTTTAATAAACTGCTAGCAGTTGTAAAGAATAAATATTTTGCTTATGCATCTAGAAAATAGAATCATACAAAGTTTCATTAATTTAATAGAAAATAAAATAAACAAGATTTATTAGATTCTTCTTGATGATTAATTATGATTGAAAGTATCTTAAACAAAGTCTATATTCACTTTGCATAATTCTATTTATCAATTAGACTCTTTTAACAAACAGAAACTAATTATAATGCATTCCTTTGCTTTGAAAAACTTATTATAGGATATTAATCCTAAGGGAGTAAAGGATTGTACTTTAGCTATTTATTAAAAAAGGCTAAATAAGAAGGGTTTCAATCATAACTTTTCTTAGATTAAACTAATTATTTTTTAAAATAGGTTTAACTTTATTAATGTTAAAATTTATGATTCTGGATTTATTACCTTTCACTAAATAAACTTAGAGGTAATTTTATTAGTTAAATTTACTTCGATTAAAGATGTAATCTATAATAACTTCTTGTAAATAGCAAAATTTAATTTTGATTATAGTCTTATAACATTCCAAAAGATAAATCTGCAAGTAAGCAAAACTCTTTCATTTCTACTAATAATATTTAAAGGAAGAAAATAAACTCCTATTATATAAGAGGTATTACATTAGTCCTACTATTCATTCTATTATTTTCAAAATCATGCAGTATTGAATATCTAAGCTTCAATTTTTAATGCTTTTAAACAAATAGCAAAAATAAAGAAGCAGAGACATAAAAGCTATAATTTTGTAAAAAGCATAGCTTTTGAGCAAAATAAAGCAATAAATAATTTATGGTAAATAGAAATAAGAGTAATGGTATTAATGACATAGGCTAAGGATAGTATGATATTATTATTACTAGTTTTATTTAATACATACCTTAGTAGTTTCATTCAATATTCTATTTATTATTTCATTTTCAATTAAATTTCAAACTTATAAACCAAAATTTTACGATTAAACTTAACTATCCTATATCACTTTTCGAGAGGTTAGTAGATGAAACAAGGATTGAACATTTAGGGAAGAGTTTTAAGATGAGATAAGCTAAGAAGTAGAGACAAGTTGCTTTGACTAATCTTCTAAATTAATAAATTAGCTTCATTTTCTAGTTTTATAGTACTAAGAATAATAAAATGGATAAATAAAGTTAAGCACCTAATATTTTTTAGAAAAACCAATTGGAATAATCTCCCTCTAGAGTTAGAACTGAAAGATTTAATCCTAATCCTGTTTATCTTATGAAAAACTAGAGTACTAATAGTATCAAGAGTGTTTATAAAAGCTCTGCGTTAAATTTTGAAGCTAATCGAAACCGAAAGGTAAAGCCAGGAGATCCTTTTTCTGGGTTAAGAATTAAGCATGAAATGGCTTTAGATATGAGAACTATTTTATCTCCTTAAGAAAAAAGCCTTATCAAAAATTTATCTCCTTTGAATTACAATTATCCATTAACTAATCGAAGCTAATATTCCCATCTGCTTTCATTTAGAAACGAGGAATCTAACTAAACATTGGACACTATACTATCAAGCCAAAACAATAGCTTCTTAAATAGATCAAAAATTATCTCTTTTTGAAACAAGTAAAATAATTAAAATAGATAGAACGACAAATGATATATTGGAGATAAAGATTAAATCAAAATTTATTCGAAGCCTAGAAATACTCAACTTAATACTCTTTCTAGGTTTTTAATTGATAATCCTTAAATATTACATGATGACAAGAAATTGGAAGAGTATTTAGGGATTTGCACATAGCAAGATGGTATTAAATAAAAATTTGGCAATAAGAAAGATTAAAACTTTAAATTAGAACTAATTGATAGGAAAGAGTTTAAAGAGTAATTTTAGAAAGGACTTAATAAAATTGCCAGTAGGAGGACGCGAGCAAAATACGAAATTAATACTATAAATGTTTTCTTTAGAACGATAAATACTAACGGCATCTTTCCTGTTTCTCGAGAAGGTTCAAGTGTTACTGTAGTTGGTTCTAAATTATATATGTTTGGAGGCATGAATCAAGATAGGAAAAATGATTTAAAAGTGTTAGACTTAAAGACATTTGAATGGAAGAGTATAGAACCTCCTGAAGCACCTAGAAGCGATCAGAAATGACCTAAAGAGAGATATGGATTAAGTCTGTGTTCTCATCGCAATAATTTAATATTATTTGGAGGTGCAGGAGCTTTTAGAGGAGTATGAAGGAAATGCTATTCCAAGTTATATACATTTGATACTAGTAAGTTTTTAAGTTTAAGAAAATAAAATTTGGCATAAGCAGGTTATGGTAGGATTTTCACCTCAAGGAAGAAGAAGTCATGGAGCTTCTTGCTTTGGATCAACAATGGTGATCTATGGAGGTATAAATGAAAAATCCGACGTTTTAAATGATTTGCTTATACTAAATCTAGATGCTATGAGATGAATTTAACCTGAAATAACAAATTATGAGACTTAAGACCACCCAGGACCACTTCACTCCTTTGGAATGTCTAGTATCAATAACTCATACAAAAGAAAACATAAAGCATTTGATATCTTTAATCCTCCAAAATTAAGATAAGGAGAAAACTAAGGGATTCCTTTTTCCAGTTAAGGAGTTTATATTTTTGGGGGGATAAACAATTAAGGTGAGTATTAGAATAAATGTTGAATAATTTAGCCAAAGATATTTGAAGGGAATAATAATAACGAAATAAAAATAACTTTGCTAAATCCTAAAGGAAATGCTCCTTGTGCTAGAGCATGTCACACATAAATTTATTTCAAGCAAAAGTTAATTATATTCGGAGGTCGAACCAATACTAAGGCTGTTTGCTTAAATGATGTGCATATTTTAGACCTTTAAAGGTTAGAATGAATATAAGTAAGAATCTCAGGTTCATAACCAGCTCCGAGATGAAACCATATAATGACTAATTATAATGATTAAATTTACATTTTTGGTGGACTTTAAATAAAAAAGTTCTGCTAAACCATGCTTTATGTCTTAGAAACTGATTAAAAAAAAGTTTTCCAACTAATGTAAGAAGAATTAGAAGCAGCATAAAAGGTTAAGCAAGAAAGAGAAAAAAAATTAAGATTAATATTTGGAGCAGTTGCAAACTTCTAAAGCAAAAACCATATAGAAGACCAAGAATCAAAATCTAAAGATTCTAAATTATCCAACATCACTAAAAGCAATAGAAGATTCAATAGTATTACTTAATAGAAAACTTTGTACAGTCAAGTCTTTAAAAGAGAAAAAACCTTAAACAACTAGCAAAGTGAAGAAGAAAACTAAGAAATGGAAATCTAATCTGCTCTTCCAACAATTGGAATGAAATCTAAAACTTTTAAACTTAAACTAAAAAATAAATAGCCTCTTTCCTTTTACTAGCAGAATAACTTTAATGATTAATAAGAGGATAAATATTAAGTATTAAGTGAGTATAACGAAGATGAAGGATCTTAGGATAGCGATAGAAAAGAAGAATCAACTCTATCACCCTCAAAGTAGCAAGATAAATCACTGAAAAAGGAAGTTTTAAAAGAAGTCAACCAATGATTTAATAAAGCTATTTTAAACTTTACTCTATTATATCTATTTCCAAATAATTAAGCATCAAACTCTACATTTAGTCTATCAATTATAAACTTAATTAATATAAATTATCTATCACTCATTTCTTATAGGTTCATTAGCATTGTAAAAGAATCTTATTTAAATCATTAAGTTAATGTTCATTATTGTCGAAATTAACTAAAAATAAAAGCCAAAAAGAAAATGTTTTGTAAGATGTGCTGCTGAACGAAAAAGGTAGATACTAGGAAAATAGAAGAAATAATGATTCAATTTTATTAAATATTCCAGCCAGATTAACTTCCTATGATCAAATGTTTCATTATAAAAAAGGATGGAACTTTATTATATCATAGTTAGACAAAAGAAAACCAACTTTATGAAAACGAGGAATTATTGGTTTAATAAATGTTTGATATCTACATTAGTACAAAAGACTTAAAGACTTAATAATTGGTGCTTTAAATTAAAGGTAAACCAGTAAACTAGATAGCTTTTATGACATTATCAGATACTTTATGTTTTGTACTTATAGTTTAGGAACTAGAAAATATATCAAGTATTTTAAAATTTAAAGAATAAATTCAATCAACTATAAATCAAACTATGGATCAAATACTTCAATGATATACCTACTGCTAATAGAAAAAACCAAGCTTTTAATTTTAATCTTTAAGCTTTTTATTTAATTCTTTAGAATAAAATTAATAATTTAATGAATTGCATTGCTAGTTATCTAAAAAGGAATTGAAACTAAAATATTAGCAAGCTTTGCTATTATAATATATTATTAAATAAATTAACAATGCTTAATTCTTTAATATTGAAAGCATTCAATCATCTATTAATAATATTAAGCTCTTAAGATACTATAAGTACTACTTCAAATTTCTTTAGTTAATTATTAGGTCAATTGTATAAGAGAGAGCACTCAATGTGTAAATTAGATAAGTTATATTATATAAATAATCGTAAGATTATGGATTAATGATGAATGTTCCCTTTTAGTATTTAAATAAAGATATGCAATTTACATAAGGAAATATACATACATCTAAGCTATTATAATATTCTATTTTAATTTATTTATTTTAATTTAAACCTAAAACTATTCCATCAAAAAGAGAGTACATAAAATTCTAAATAGATAACTCCTTAATATCAAAACAACAGATAAAGAATAATTAAATTAAAAATAATTTTTTTATAGCATTAGAATACTTACAATATCAAGCATTTAATTACGAAAAAGGGTATTTATAAAGTTAGAAAGAGGAATTTAATTTTAGACATTTGATTAATTAATTATGTATAAAAAAAGTTTGTAAATCGAAATCAGTTTATCAAGGATTCAACTGTTGGTTAAAACCTTCTGGGTTGAAGTTATTAATAACCCCTTGTTGTAAGTTAAACATTGTCTACAAATTCCTTTATCTTGTCTCGTTAGTTTTCATCCATTCTGAGAAATTAGGAATTTACTGCCCTTAGAATTGAGAATCATGTATAAAATTGCATCTATCTCCATATTAGCATCCAACCTAAGAATGAAAATTTTTGCAGGGTAAAGTTCTATAATTGTACGGTTTCTTTGTTTAAGGATTCATCATTACTTACTTTTTGTTTTAAGCCTAGGGTACTTATGTAATTAAAGTTGTAAAGTTTATTTGAGGCATACTAGGCTAAACAAAATTCTAAGCCATTAAAGGATTTGTCATCACTGGTTAAAATTAGGTGATTTTTTGGAAAATTTATTGTAGTAATTAATTATTTGCTGATGCTCCAATAAGAGGTAGGCCTGGAATAGGTTTAATTTCCTAACTTATGATTTTAAAGTTTAAATTACCCATTTAGATTAACTTGGTGCGACTATCTTCCAGAGTTTATTTATCTGTTGTAAGAGGAGGTTCTCTTGGAGCTCTAGGGATTTCACTTTCTCTTGGATAATCAGCTATTAGAACATTCTCTTCTCTTTTTTACTACTCTATTTTTTCATAACTTTGTAATCCCCTCTTAATATCTGTTTTAAGTATTCTAGGTAAGCTTCACAAAATTTTAGGAGTAATTTTTTCTAAAGCTTCCTAAATTTTTGCCTCCTAAGCGTTCTTTTTTTTACCTTACTATTCCATTTAAATTTCAAGACTTCTATAATCAGCTATATGTGCTAAAGAATGCGAATCTTATGGTGGAGGTCTCAATCGAGCATCAATAGCATTAGGTTCATCTTATCTCCAAAATTCCTTTATATAGCAAAGTTGATTATCTAGTGCCCATGTTATTCCTTTTTTACCTGTTTAGTTTGAAATTTATTCAGAAGGAAACTTAAGAGGAGTATCTTCTGGAGGACCCTAAAGTAAAAAGCTTACTGGAATGATTTAAGTTTACTAATAATACTAAAATTACTCTACAGGAATTTCCTTCTCTATTTTCTGCTTTTTTTCCATTTCAAATTCATCAATAATTTTAGTTTTAGATTCAGATTCAAACTTTCTTTATTCCTTTTTTTAAGATTCCAAGTACAATCATTTCTAAGCAAGATTATGAGCTTTTGTAGCAAGTGCTTAGTCACTTGAACTACTTAAGCTGGCTACAATTTTATCAATTTATGTTTTTACAATAATCTCTTTATTCATAGGAAGTTTATTTAGACATTACAAAACTGAATGAAGTAAATTTCTTGCTGATTGTAATCTATTTCCTCTATACTCAGTAATTCAGGAAGAAAATATTTCAATACCTTCTAATTATATAAATCTTTTCAATATTATACACTAAGATTGAGGAGTGGACATTAAAGCTTATAGCACCTCTTATCTCATTTCTGAATCATTTGCTTCTTTCATAAGCTAAATAAATTTTGAAGTGAACATAGGCCCTTTGATTCCACCTTTTTAGTCTTAAATTGCTTATAGTTCGGTTAAGAGAGAATTAACACTAGTCATATTGATTTATATAATTAACAAACATTTCTTATAAATAATACTTTTCTATATATGCTTTAAATGCATTTCTCTTATTTAATTCATTTATATTCTATTTTAACCTCTGAACTTACTCATATACCTTCTATGTTTATGCTATAAAGGGTATCTCTTCTGATATATATTGCTATTTATTCTTTTATATAGGGTAAACTACTATATATTTATTTAATTTACATACAATCATAATTAATTTAAAGAGAGATACTGTAGATATAAGTAAAAAGAGTAAAATGAGATTTATAATATTGCTTTATTAGTTTTCTTTAATTGCATAGTATAAGGCTTATCATTACTTCCTGCTACACTCTTTAATTAGGTAAATCAACATTTTTCTCATTTTTTATTATAAGGATATTTAATGCCTTTATGAGCAAATAGCATTGCTTTACTATTAACTTAAACAATTTTGTTGATTATTACTGAAATTTTATAGGGGAAGTTATATTATTAGCTAATTATTTGAAAGCTAAAGCAATTTTATAGTTTATCAATAATTTAGATAAAGCTATCTCTTTCATAAATATTACTCTTAATAATCTTAGTTAGCAGCTATTTAATGTAGTATCTATAGTATAGTAAGAATGAGGCTTTTATTATAAAGTTACTACTTTATTACATTTATTATTATGCATTTAGCTCTTATCATTTACACTATCTCACTGCTAGATTCTACTTTTATCCATTTAGCCAAATTTAATTTAAATCATTATTCATATTCTAGAAAAAAGCTTTAATATAAAAATTCATACAACTTTTGCTTAAGGAAAGTAAGCTTTGGTATTACTTTTGATAAATATAAAAGGATAAATAGAAGATATAAGATATATTTAGAATGGAGTGCAGAAACTAGATGATAATAGTTGTATTGAATAGAAATAATTGATATAAGCTAATTTTATTTTACTATAAATGAATTAATATTAAGGTTAATCTTCACTTAAAGAAGTTATTTATTAACCTCTAGGCTTTACTTAAAAGAATACCATACCTAAACCTCGTAAATCAGAAAGCTAAAAATTCTATTTAAAGCACTAAGCAGAATAGAAGAAATTCTTTAGAGACAGAGAGATGAGAGAAGCCAAGCAAGGTGAAATAGATATTTTATCTGAAAACAAGATTGATGACATTAGCTAGCAGAATTCTCATATTAATGAGGATAATAACTTTTATAATGAGTATATTAATAACTTATTTAGAGATGACTAAAAATATTAGCAGAAACGTGAACGAACTAATAGATTTTTTAAATAAGAAATTAAACCTTTGAGCATTGAATAAAACAAACTTCCTTACTTGAGACCACACGGTTCAAATGGACTTAAAGAAGAGATAGGTCAAGCATTTTCATCTTTTATACAAAAGAAAAACTAGAAATAATTTTTATCTGGAGGATTCATGCCTTATGTTGGAAAAAATTTCAAAGAGTAGCAATAATTCTTACAGTCAGTTTTATAAAATAAAGATCAATACAGTTACCCACAAAAAGCCAAAAGAAATAAATCTAATCCTCATTCGGACTTTACTTAAAAAATGAATAAAGACTAAGAAAAACTAGAAAAGGGTTAAAAGGAATACTAAGAAAGTAATTTTTATGCCTATGATTTCTAAGAAATTCCTATGAATAAAGAGAATAATTAATTGAATGCATAAACTTTAGAAAATTCTTTTAAAGAAACATAAAAAAATCATTCATCTTCTGCAAGATTGAAAGAAGAGGAAGATAAAGAAGAACTCCCAGTGGCTTAGAATAAGAATGCTATGGAGTATCTTTAAAGATTCGTAAAATAAAAGTTAGATCCAGATTGAAAAAAAGATAATTTATAAATTAAATAAATTGATGTTAATGTCAAAGAATAGTAAAAAAAACTTAATGTAATTGAATTTAGACCTTAAATCTCTCTCAAACCAAAAATTGCCAAAAAAGAAAAGAAATCAGTTATAAAGGAGGAATTTCAGATGAAGAGCCCTAAACCACCAAAAGTAAAAAAGATTATAAAAAGAAAAAAAAGTGTTGGCAAAATTATTAAATAATAGGTTTAGGAAGCACCTTAGATTAAAGAAGTTGAATAGGAGAAGGAAATAAATATAAATTAAGAACTGGTTCTAGTGCCTAAAATAGAAGAAAAACCCAAAGAATAATAAGAATAAAAAATATAGGAGACAACATAAATAGAGATGAAAAAGCCAGAGTAAATTGAAGAAGAAATAATTGCTATTTCAAAACCTGTTAAAATTAATAAAGTTCAAGAGAGAAAGGAAAACTATTATTTGCTGATAGAAAATGTGTGATATAGTTTGATAAAATTTAATTAATTATACAAATATAACTTTATAATAATGAAATTAAAAAAATCTTTAAATTTGTTTGAAAAAAATGATTTTAGGTTAAATTTTATAAAAATAGACTAAGTTTAATTTGATTTCTATATAAAATTTAAATTTTAAAAATATTGCTAAGTAATTCATTTTGAATGAATGTATATAAATTTTTCTTTGCTATATAATTAGATTATTTTATCGTTTGTAGTTTTCTATATTTAAGAAAATACTACGTACATTGCTTTAATCTTTTAAGATGAATAAGTGTTAATCTAAATTTCCAAAAAAATATTTGAAAATAAAAATGAAGTTAACGTTAATTTTACAAAATCAGAACCATTTTTGCCTCTAGCCATATTCCCACAAACCGGATTTCAACTTTAAATCTTTTTTCTATGTGCTATAAAATTGAGCAGTTCCTTTTCCATGCATAATTCCATCTCATTCTCCTTTTCATCTTCTTCCATCTGACCAGATATACTCTCCTTAACCAAAAAAAGAATCATTTAACCAACCTCCTGAATATTATTCTCCGTCTGAATAAATTATCTATCCACTTTTTCCTTATTTTTATCCTTTAAAGTAAGGACCATTATATACACTTCATTAGCCATTCATATTTAGAATTTCTCTACAATTTTCACCTTAAATCTTATTATCGATAAAATTTCCGCATCATACTGATCCACTTTGCCTATCAACAATTTATCCTGCTCCAAAGAAATTATTTCTCTTATCTAATTATCCTATATACTAGAGCTTTTCTCCTATAGGTTCATAAGCAAATCCAACTATATCTCTATCAATTATATACTTATATTAAAACTTTGGCTATTATTGCTAAATCCTTGCAATTACTGGATTTGGTGAAATTCTTTCAGGAAACGGATTAGGGTACAAATCTAATTTTGTTTCCTCTAGTTTCTCAATTATTGTTATAGCTTCTTCTAATTTTTTGGTTCTTTTTTTCCTTAGAATTGCTCTTTACTAATACATACTAAATCTAACTTAAAGCAAAAACTATAAAAAGTAATAAAGGATAATATTTTGATTGTATATTAGTCTGGTTATTTAAATAACAACTTTAGAAATATGCCTTTATGATTTATTATCTAGCTTTAACGTTTAATTCCTCAGACAACTATAACTAGCTCTAAATGCAAGTTTTAAGTTATATACTAATGTTCTTATTAATAGACAAGTTATCCTAATCTAAAAGCAATCAATTATATTAGTTATTAAGATGTATATAAGAGAAAGGATAGGCATAATTGAGAGTGTAATGAGAAGAAAACAAACTAGCTATAAATAAGAGGGATCTAAATTAAATAGCTAAAGATAACTTGAAAAATTAAGTTTTACTACTTGTACTGAAGATAATTAAGTTGAACAATATACTTTCTTACTGAACTAGCTTTGATTGCTATATGCTTATACTAATTGAAATATATTTTAATCTATTTTTAATTTTTGATGGAGTATTTAGATAAAACTGAAAGAGCTAGATTATTACCTGTAGCTTAAGCAAATAGAAATTTAAATAAGCTAAGTAGAAATAATCAGCGCTCTAGATCTAATTTGTGAGATAAGGAAAGCCAAGATTCAGTAATTAACCTTTAGAATTTTTTAAGTAACATAAGAGAAGTAAAACCTATTGAAGCATTTTTACAGAATACTCCTAGATAAATTGTATTAGATACTAAAGAAAAATTTGAGCAAAAACTAGATACTAACTCTCATTTTTCCCATTAGAGTACAAACTAAAGAATGAAGTAGTTAAAGAAGAACTTGTCAACTGCAAGTATTTTAAGTAAAGGAAATAAAGATATTTCATATAGGATATAAACAACTAAGCATTAAGAAGAAAAATCAAAAATGATGAGATAATACGATAAATTCTTAACTACCTTAGGGTATAAATCTGCCTCTCCTGCTTTCTTTTTACCTAAAGATTTAAAATAACTTGAAATTTTTCAAGAAATATGTGTTCCTATTGAGTTCTTGGAAGAGGAAGCAAGAAAAAAAACTGCCTAAAAATTTATTGGAACATTAGAATTTAACGAAACATCTGTAAACGAAGGAAGTTTAGGACTACCTAGTGGCAGAAAAGAAGTTTAAACGCTTGAAGTTTGAATAGAAAATATGCTAAAGCGGATTTAAAATCTCTAGGATGATGGAGAGAAAATAAAATTAACAAACATAGCTTACTCAATTTGCTTAAAAGAAATAAATAGGCAAGTATCAGTAGGATGTGTTGAAAGAGGACTACTTCTAGAAAAAATATGGAGTGCTTATTAAAATCTTTTATAAAGCATCATCAAATATAATAAATAGCAAAATATTAAGTATCAGACTGGTACTCTATAGGAATTTAAAGAAAAAGAGCTAATTATTAAACAGCAACTTGACTCATCTTAAAATGAAATTCTCACTAAAGAATCAGAAATTTATGAGTTGAAACAAAAAATATAGCAAATGAAAGATTATAACAGTATGCAAGAGCAAAGCCTTGCTCAATTTAAAACTAAATTTGTTGCAGTTAAGGAAAGCTGGGAAAATTTAAAAATGAGAAATTTATAATTGCAAGATAAAATCAATCTGCTTATTAATAGCCAAAAAGGCAGCAAAGAGGAAAAGAAAGAAATGCTAGATAAGTTAGAAGAAATTTCTAAAAAGGATAGATTTTTAAGTGCTATTGAAGATAATTTTGATTATAATGATTTAGAGGAATAAGTATAATTTGCTTTGATTTAAGAAGAAAACATTATGCTAAATAAGCATGTTTAAACAGATTTTAGTGAAGTTTGTGAAGAAAAGGAAACCTAAGTGGAATAATAAGATTTGCTTGATTCATAATAATTAAATTGGGATTCTTAAGGTGATTAAATAAATACCTAATAGCAAAGCGACCAGATAGAAACACAGAAAGAAACTGAAATTGAAGTTTAGGATTTTCAATAATCAGAGTTATAAGAATAAAATTAACCTTTACAAACAAATAGCGAGGCTGAAAAAGAGAGTAAGGCTAAAAAAGGTGCTAAACAGGTTAAAAAATCTAGAAAAAAAACGAAAATAAATAGTTTAGAAAAAAAAGGATCAAAGATGCTTTAATAAGAAAACAAATTTGAAAATAAAGGAGTAATTTTAGCTTCTTTGTTTAAAATATTAATTTTACCACGCTTTATAATAGAATTTAAAAAGTAGCAGCAATTATAAGAAATAAAAAATGAATTGGATAGATAGGCTTAGGAAAAATAATTATTATAAGCTCAATGGTAGAATCTTTTAGCTTAAAAGTAAAATTAGTAATATGAAGCTGAAATTCAAAATTTATAATAAGTAACTGAAGAAGAAATTTAAGAGGCTTCATCTTTAAATCAATAAGAAATTTAGCAAGAAGATAGTTAGATTGAAGAGAATTAAAAGCTTCCCAATGAAATTATAAATTATCAAGAATAGAAAAAAGAAGAATCCACTTTACTACAAGAAGAGAATGAAGATTAGTATATAAAAAGGGAGTAAAAAGTAGTATCTACATGTAACTAAGAAATTTAATGTGAATTAATAAGTGAACATTAAGAAATTGCTTAATAGCCTCCATAACTAACAATATAAGAAGTTTCTTTAAATATGCACGCTTAATAGGAATAATAAAGCTCGTAAAGTGCTCATATAGATTCTGTATCTAGTCTATAGTAATAAACAGAGGATAAAGTTAAGTAACTGTAAGTTACAATAAAAGAAGATGAAAAATAACAGGAAAATATAATTGTATAAAAAGTTTCTTAAGTAAGTTTACCTAGAGAGCATTCAAGAAAAAATTCAGAATAGCCTATTATTAAGTTAGAGATACCTGTTGATAATATGGCCTAAAGAAGAGTCAGTTTAAATAGAGGTTAGGTTGATGATTTCAATTTAGATGATAGCTAATTCACAGAAGATGAGTTATCTGAAGAGAATATTTTTGAGGAACTATTCGATGAAATAGAGTGAATATTAAAAAATTAGTAAAGCAAATTTGAAAATGACTAATAAATGATTGAATAAATATTAAAGTAAAAAGACAGTTAGGAAATAAAAAAGATTTTAGGGTAGAAGACAGAAATATAATTCAATAGTTTAAAATAATAGCTAGAAGGAATTATCAGCAAGCTATAGATTTAATTCCCAACAAGATAATTCATTAAAAAAATGAATACTAAAGAGAATCAGGAAACTAGCAAAAGAAAATCCCGAAAAAATTCTGAATTAAACTAATAATAATATTAAAAAGAACAATTTTCAAAGAAGATGATTTCAAGAAGTGTAGAAAGGAATGATGGTAGTTTTGAGCAAAGTTAAATTTAGTAATTTCCATCTGATTTTAATTTTGAAATATAAATGCAAAAACAGCAATCAAACTTTATAGGAAAAACTCCAAATAATGTTAACCAGTCCGACATTTAAGATTTTAATTAAGGAATGAAAGTTTAGAATTTTAAAAAGAGTTCTTCACATATTTGTTACTATTTAGTTAATAAGATAGTTGAACTTTATAATAAAAAGAAAAAGATGAAAAATTACATGCAAAGAGGCATTCTTCTAAAAACTACATCCTAAGTTATAAGCGAAAAAATAAATGCTCCTTAAGAAGAAATTTAAAAGTAAGAAATAATTACTTTTTTGTATGATTATTGTGTTAATAAATATGGATTTAAAAAAGTGGCTAAAGAAAAGTACTGCTAAATTATTACAGGCTGCTTGGTATATAAAGACATTCCTAGAATATATTACTTCTCAAAACTTCTGGGATTGATAGATCCTTTTAATTAAAACGAAATAGATTTTTATCTTAATTTGTATTAGGAATTACAAATAGACGAAAATGATGATACCATATAAATCTTTGATGCTATAAAATTTATCAATAAGTATTTCGGAAGAAATATTGAAGAATTAAGTGTTTTAAAAAGATTTTTAAATTAATATTAAGGAAAAAGAACATTTTAAGTGTGAATTTTTGTTGAACTTATACTTAGATTAAATAGAAACATTTAGCAGAAGTTTGAGAAAACAATTAAATAATTGTTCCAAACTGTAGATGTAAGTTTATTTTACAAGCTAATTAAAATTAAATATATAGATCAATAGTGAAATATATATTACATGAGACGAATTTAAATTTCTGGCTAGATTTCTAACGAAAGAAATTGAAATGGCTAAAATTTTAGAAATATTCGAAGAGAACTCTGAATTCGTAATTGAACGCGGTAAAGATACAAAAGTTATTACTTTAAATAAATTATTCGAAATATAATTTAAATAGCAGCTTTTTGACTTTGAAGCTTTAAAAGCTAAATATAATACGGAAATATAAGTGGATATCAAAAAGACATATGCAATGTTTTTAATGAGTGGAAGCTTAAATAAATTTTTACCATATTTAGAAATGGCTTATAAAAGAGGAAAATAAAGCTTTTCAAGTTAGATAGGATTGAGAGTATTAGATAAGGAAGCAAGAAAAATTTTAGCTGAAAAGAAAGTAAACGATTATTTGCCATATTTTGCTAAATGCTTCTGAATGATTAATCAAAAATTTTAATGTTTCATTATATTTAGAGTTATCTATTTAATATCAAGGTTTATTTTTGTAAAATGATATATATAAAACTTAATAATCACTTTAACGCCTAATAGTATCATCTTTTAACCTCACTCACTGAGTTTATTATTTAATTGTAAATTTTATTATTAACTATTTTAAATAAATAAAAAAATTCAAGATTGTAGTATGAAGACGTATAAACTTATTTTTAGCAATAATTATTTTAAAATATTAAAATACCTTAAAACATAAAAACGACTAAAGCTTACTACTAATATAACTTAAGGATATAAATTAGATTTTATAAGATTTAATTTATTTTACTCTACTTAAAATATTAATTTTTGGAATTTGACTTTAATTTAAAATGTAAAACAAGATTTTTGCTGCTATTGCTTTTAAAATTATAAGAGTTTGAGTAGATTTAAAACATAATTTTAATAGAGTACTTTCAAGAATTTTTATATTTTATTTATATTTTTATTTAATTTTTTGAGTGATATGATATTTTATTTTAAGCTTTAGATAATCTAAATGATATATAGTTCCTCTACCTCTTTAATAGAAGTTAAATATAACTTTAATGCTTTCAATTGCTTTCTTTCTAATTATTATCTTTATTATAAAATTTTTAGTAATTTAGCTAATAGATCATTAAACGATTAGATTATTTAGAGATTCTGACAATTAATTTTTAAATAATAAAAGCTCACCTATGTTTTAAATTAACCAATATTTGATTATAAAACATTCAGAACTTAATTAAAACATTTATACTTAAGATTAAAAAAAATTAATTAAGAAAATATAGAAATAAAAAATCCCTTAAAATAACATTTTTCTATGAAATAAAAGTTCAAGTAGTGTTTGCTTTTCCTGAGTATTCAACCGACTCAGTTTTTGATATTTTATTGGTTGGGTCCTCTTCGATTTAAAAACATGATGGATACCACATTTCTTTCTTCTACCTGAAATTTTTATTAATCCTATATTTTTTAAACTTCATAACTATTTAATAAAATATTGCAAATTCTCTTCAAGTTATAACTTACTTTATATTTTAATTCTTTTAAATATAAACAGTTTTTAAAAAGATATTGTAGATAGACGTACATTTTTCCCTAAATTTAGTCTTTCATGTTTTCATAAGCAAGAAGAAAAGAGATAGTTTTAGATTTTTTTTGCATTTATCAATTTGCTTAAAACAATGAAAATATAGAGCATTTATTTGAATTAATTTCTTTTATTACAGTTGATTAACTTGCTTTTTCCCTATTTTCATCTTAGTAAATTTTTTCTGCTAAAGATCTAGGTAAAGATTTTTGATTCTCAAATGATTTTATTACTTAAGACATTTTGTTCTAATATATGTTAAGAATTGAAATTTTAATTTTTATAAATGGCATTTTGCATCTCTTTTTCCTTGCATCTTTTATGACATAATTATTATTTATTAGTGTAATTATTTAATCAGAAATTAACTTTATGCTTCTATTCCACCTCTTCCTAAGCCAAAAAGGAAGGGAGGAAGCAAGAAACCAAGTCTTAATAATCTTAACAATCTTCTCTATCACAACCTTAACCAACACTGAACTAACAACTTGGAATCTAACAAAACGAACGAAAGTCAACCTTGAAGAATATACACACGGAAACTCCAACCTCAAGCGAGAAACCGAGGAAACAGATGAAGTCTGTTCTCCACCAGGAGGTATCAGAGTTCAACCCTTCTGGCCAGATGAGCATGGAGTAGCTCATTAAAGTGGTACTGAATCTCCAGGAAAAGGTCAAGAGATTGAAGAAGAACAATGATATGCTGATGGCAAAGCTAGACCTAGCAGAAGGAATTGAGTCAAGACTTATGTCCTAGGAAAGAGATCTTAACGCCTTTTGGAATATCTCACAAAGTCAGACTAACGAATCCTAAAATTAGCTTTAGAAACAGACTAAACTGGATAACAGACTCAGAAAAGTAGAAGAGAAATTGTAAAATTTTAAGAAAGAGTAAACCGAAACTGGAGCTATACAAATGGAAATCGAAGTCTAGAAAAGCAAAAAAATCAAGGAAAATAATTTAAAATAAAAAAGAAATGTTTCTGCTGTGGAAGCGTATGACATTTTTATCGGAAGTGTTAGAAATTCTAATAGAAATAAAGAAACTATTGGATAAAAGAACAACAAAAGAAGAAAAAAGAAGAAGCAAGAATGAAAAGAATGTATTGAAACCCGGATGGTTCAATATACAAGATCAAGATGGAAACATATCGAGTAAAAGGAAGGAAAACCTGGAAAAATGAGTTCCCAATCTCGCTAAAATTGGACGTCCCAAACATTTATATTTAACAGCAGGGAGCATGAACTGCTGTCCTCCTGACGGGGTTGGAAATCCCTAAAACGGAAAACTCAAATTAATATTATTATTATTAAATGAACTTTATCTGGAAATTTCATCATGGATTACATCAGTAAGATTAATAGTTTATGATTTAATATTTTGAATCAATATTGAATATTAATTTGTTGATCTCTAATATTTAATCTAGTCATAGTTACTAATTACTCTGTTTTAATAAAGCATATTCTATGCTCTATTTGATTAGAATCTACTTTATCATAGTCTTATATATAAAATTAACAAAGTTTTTACCAATTAACTACTGTAGTATTAATGTCTTAACTCAAACTCTAATATACTATCTAAATTTATTTGATAGAATTTTATAAAGATATATGTGAAGTTGTTTGAATTATTTATAATTAAAAAAGTAAAGAAGCGATAAATTTGTTTTAAAATAAGAGTTAATATTATATATTAAAGTTGATAAATTTTTACATCTATCTAACTCTTTTTTTATCAGCCTGCTCAAGTTTAAAAGACTATCGCTAACTTCTATTTTTAACTTAGTAAAAAGATATTAATTATGATTGCTAATTTATTCTTTAATAGTTTAAATTCTTGTGTTTCGATTTAATGGAAGCCTTCTCTATCTTTAAAGAGAAAGTTATACTTTTCATTTTTTTATATATCATCTTCCTACTCTTAACTTCTTCTTTTTTATCAAAGCTTTTTAATTTTTATCCAATTATAGCAATATTGATTATAAGATGATTTTAAAGCATAAATCTGAATATAAAATTATAATAAAAGGAACATAAAAGAAAAATAGATATTTATTCTGGTATAAATTAAGCACTATACACTAAAATAAACTAAAGTCATACATATTACTAGATATCTTATAAGTTTAGAAAATAGTTCTACTTTTAGATTTTACTTCCAGCCTTGCTTTGCTTATTACTAGAATTAGCTTATAATATCTAAGTTAATAACTATAGAAGTTTAAACCTAAAAAATAAGCTGGCCATATTAAGTTAAGAATATATTAAGTACTTAAGAAATAGTAAAAGTTACTTAAGGTAAAGCTATAAGAGGAATCTATCTTAATTACTGAATAGATATCATTTATTATATTATTATTGAAGAAATAATTTATGCTGTCTAAATTTTAGCGCTAGGTAGCTATAGATAACTTTTGTAATTAGAATAATTTAATTGGAAATATATTTATATAAGTTATATATCAAAAGGGAAAATAAATAAATGCATTCCATCTAAATTTTCACTATTACACACTATAATGGATTTATCCGTATAGATTGCTCTTTTTAGGTGTATCAAAAAAATTAAAATAGGATATAATAAACTATGCAATCAAAAGGGGGTTGGAATAAAAGGAAGAAAAAAATGCATAGGATACAAAAAATAAAATTAACTATTATTATAAAGCAATTTTTAGTAAAATCTAAACTTATTATGGCCTCCTTTTAAAAGAGATAAATTATTTGAATAGCTTATAATACAAAAAAGTATTTGAAATATAATAATTTAATTAAGCTTAACAATCTAATTTTAAGCATTCGCTTTTACTAATTATTTATTGGATTAAGACGATGCTTGAAAGCAGAACTGATTGTAAGCTTTATTTTTTCTAGATTTAAGTATTTAAAATCATAAAGTAACTCTCTAAAAATGTAAATAATTTAAAATCTTAATAAAACAATTAATTATAGTATCTAAATTTTATGTCATTATTTATTTGTAACTATGATAATGACATGCTGTTCACTTGCCAATAGGATTTTTTTAACTTCAAGTAAAATATTTGATAATAGCTTAGAAATAACTAAGAGAATACTTTTATGTGGCTAAACTAAATAATGCTTTATACTTAATATTTATAATTAGTAAATCTTGTTACAGTTTGTCTAAGCCATATAAATTGTGATTATATCAGTTAATAGAAATTTTTTTTTCAGTAAAGATATTTTATAAATACGAAGAAAAAGAAGTTTCAAGTGTTTTCTTCATTAAAAATAAAAGAGATAAGGATAGTTTTAATACTTTCGCTTAAATGAAAATAGTAAAATTGTAATTCAAAAATGCTTAAAAAGAATAATTACTTGTAAGGGTTTTCATCTAATTCTGAAATATAAGAGCTATATGAAATAGATTTCTTTATGTGAATACTAGACTTTGCTGATTTATTGTAGAAAGAAGTTAGAATAATTGATACCTTTATCTTCGATTAGAAGGGAGCTTTTCTATTTTATCAAGATCCAGTTACTTACTAACTAGTTAAGCAGCAGATAATTCAAAAGTAATAGTAAGTTTTAATTCAGAATTTCACAGAGGATTTAGCAATGAAAAATGTAGTATTAAAATGCTAAATAAGCTAGATTAAATTTACACATTAATCCCATTTTCTAAGAATCTACTGAATTGGAAAGCTTGGCAATTTGCAAGTATTGATTGGAAGGTAAAATAATTAAAAATTAATTGAAGACTGAACACTAAATCTACTAGAATATTATCAAAATGAAAGATTCCACAAGGTTTCTAATATAAAGAAATGTCAATTTCTTTAATGGCTATGTTCTTGATTTTAAGAATTAAAGAGTTGTGCTTAAGTGAAAAAAAGGAAAACAAATCAAGATGATATAAAATAAGTCACCTACTACTATGCCTGTAGGAGCAAAATCCTAAATTTAGCTTGAGACTTTCACTAACAATCTTATCAAACAGCTAAACAAAAATTTAGATTAAGATTTCAAAATCTACTCTATTAAACTTCTCTTTGCGAAAGATTTGAAAGAAATATGATATTTGACTAATGCCTATAATATAGTTATTTTACCATACACTAGAAAATCCAAATATAAGGAGAGTATATAGAATTATAAATGAATTAAACGACAAGAAATAAATAATGGAATTTAATTAAATTTAAGCTAAGGTTCCTAATGTGAAAGTGATTAAGATGAGAATAATGATAGACATGATAGATATGGAATATCATCCAACAAAATAATCTAAGATATACAAAAACTAAAGCAAAAATTGAATAAAAATAATAGCATCACATCACTAGACAGTCCAAGAAGGAAAGCAATATAAAAATAGAATGAACTTGTTATCAAGAAAATGGAAAATAAAGAACTTATTAAATCAAGATAGGAAAAAAGAGATGAATTTTATCTCAACGAACTCAATTATTATGTATAAAAATTATAAAAAATAAAAAGATCTGTAGATTTAACTCAACAGATGCAACTTAACTAAATATAATCTAATATTAAAATCGAAGAAGATGTAAAGGAATAGTATAATTAGAATAAATAGGAAATGCAGGAAGAAATAAAAAAAGAAAAATATCATAATTGATTTTAGTTGATAATTGATATTTTGCTCTTAATTTTCTTTACTAATTTGATCTTATTTATGCTAAAATCAATTTTAACTAATAAAATTACAAATTACCATTAATTAACATTCTTTAGTTATGAAGATTTGATTTATTTCTAATTGATTAATAAATAAATCTTAAATAAATAATACCTTCAGAATCCTTTTACTTTAATCAAAATACAAATAAAATAAGATAAATATTTTGAATTTGTAAAGCTAAAACTATATTCCAACAAACGAGAAGTAGTTTCATCAAATGGATGTAAAATATTAGAATGCTTATCTTGCTCAAAATTAATAAGAGAAATATAATAAAAAAGTTTAGTTTAACTTAGATATAAAAAGTGTTTTAAGCATAGTATAAAATGAATATTAAATTATTAATTAATAAAATACCAATACAATTATTACTAATATTCCTATAATATAGATAAAGTTAATTTAAATGTATCTCTTATTTTAATAAAGAATGATAGCTTAGTTTTTAAATTATTCATAGCAGACTATCACTATATTATAAGCTCTAAATCATATTGATTCTATAATTGCTTATCGCTTTATTTATTTAGAGTCATTTTATTAGGCTATATTATGTTTATTATTTAAGTTCTTTTCTTAATTTCTTTTAATTATTAAATAATCTTTATAGACTCGAGAAAATAAATTTTAAAGTCTTTTTAAAGAAATGCTTATAAGTTAGATAGCAATAAGGATATATAAGAATGGCATAGCAGTGGTGTTATGTATCTTAATTATAATAAATTAAAGTACATGTATTATAAAGGTAAAGGAATTTAAAAATGAATCTCTTTTTATTTCCTTTATATATTAGAAAGTCACTAAAAAGGGCTTATCGTTTATTAGGAGGAGGCTAATGTGTTTCAGATTAAAATATCTAGCTTTAAGGTAAAAAAACGTCTCTTTAAGATGCCTTAGTTGCTGAGTGAAAAGCTTAATAAGAAATAAACAGATTAAAATCTTAAATCGAACAGTTAAAAGATACCTATAAAAAGGATATAACTTCCAAAAACTAGGAACTGCAAGAAAAAGAAGTAAATCTAAAAAACTTAAAAAAGCAATCGCTCGACATAGAAAAGAAGCAAGACAAAACAGAGTGCAGCAAAAAAAAATTAATAGAAGAACTAGAATAGACTAAAAATGATAAAGTTGATTTAACACAATCTGTTGAAAATAATTAGACATCAATAAATTAGTTATCTTAACTAAATAAAAATCTTTAAAATGATTTATCTCAGACTCAAGAAGAAAATGAAAGGCTAAAAGCAGAACTATTGAGCTAAACTTAATAAAATCAAAAAATATAGGCTAATTTATAAGAAATTTAAAGCTAATTAAAAGCACACAAATCAATATAAAATTGACAGACACAAAACAATAACCTTATGTCTTCCTAAATAAAATCTCTATAGGCAGAAATTTAATCCAGGAAATAAATTATTCAATATTTAAATTAAAAAAGAAAGGCAATCCAAACCTAAAAGGAATAGCAAATTCAAAGCCTATAGAAATAGATATAAGCATACAAATCTATTTTTAAATTCCAAAATTCTAAAATATCTAATTTAGAAGCAAACGCTCTTAATATAAGCAATAAGAGTGGTAATCATATTGATTAGCTTTGCTATCAAATAAAATCATACAAAGCTATTTATTCATGGATGAATGTCATTTAGAACAATAAAATGGCTAAACTTGAGGAAAGCATTGTACATCTTACAGAAGAGAATTAGACTTTTAAATCTCTCATTGATTAACTTCATTAGCAAAGAGAAAAAGACATAAAATAGATTAATCAGTTTTAGTAAGAGCTTAATAATAATGAAGTTCTAACTTTGCAATTTTTGAAAAAAACAAAGCTTCTTATTTAATAGATATCTTCATTATAAACCGAAATAAAAGCAAGAAAATCAATAATTTAATACTACAGCTAGAAAAATTAATATCTAATATAAAACGAAGAGAAAGAAGGAAAGTCTCCACTTTATGAAGAAGATGTAGAGTCAGAAAAGTTGATAGATGAATTTTTAAAATTTTGAACTAAATTATATCTATAAAAATTATTAACAATTCAGTATTTATTTCTCACATTTAGCTCCATGGCATTTCCATTTACATATGACATTTTTATAATAAAGTGCATATACTTTATATTAATCTAACTAGGAAATATATTTAATAGTATTTAATTGCTTGCTAATAATTAAAAAAAGGTTACAATTAGCACTTAGAAAAGGATAAATTTAATAATAAAATTAACTTAAAATTAAACTAGTCTAATAGTACAAATTAAAGTAATCTTAAGAAATGGTAGCTATTATTATATTCTATGATACTAAATGCTAGCAAATAAAGCTAGAAAGTAATTCTAATTAAATAAATTAAAATATTTTATTATTTTCTCTTCTTTTAATAAATATCTATTTACTAACAATACATTTTAAATATATAAACTGTTTATTTAGCATAAAAGAAATGCTACATCTGATGCTTTTCAAGTTTATTAAGTGAAAATAATTTAGAGAAATCAGTAAAATTCTTTAATAGTACTTTTATTTTTAGAATAACTAAGATAGTATGAAAAGGAATTTAAAATATAAAAATGGCTTTAAACTCTATTTATTTAGCACTAAAATTAAAAAATTTGATATAAGTGAATTAGTTAAAGTTTTAGAAATAAGGTATTAATAATTAAAGGAATATGGTTTCTTAAAAGTTAATTTGCAAAATTAAAATAATAATTTGATAAATATGGACTTAATACATTTACTTTTATCTCCTAAATTTGTGATTAATATTAACTAAACTTACTTTATCTAGAAAATTTATCTCAAAGGTTCAGGTTGTTTTTGCCCAAAGGAAGATAAAGGATCCAACAAAGAACCACTTAATCCTAAGCAAAATCAAGAAAAAATGATTCCTTAACAAATGACTGGAGAAAATCCTTAAAATATATCTGGTAGTAATAAGCGTAAGCAGGAGATGGAGCTTCATAACTCATAAGATTCAAATTCATAAAAGAGGATTTAAAAGCTAGATTCTTCGAATTTTAAAACTTTTGAAACTAAGGAAGAGCAACTTTAAGAGACTTAAGATTCAATAAATAATTAAGAAGATAAAAATAAATCTTCCAAAAAGGATTAAAAAGAGTATAAGAAAGAAGAAAAGGAAACGGAACTAGAAAAAGCATAGAAAAGTTAAGAAAAAAAAGCAATTGAAGCAGTTAATTAATCAAATTAATAAAAGGAAAAAGTTTAAGAAGCAAGTAATTAAAATATGTAAAAAACTGGCAAGCAAGAAAAGGAATAATAAGATCATAAATTAAATATAAAGAAAGAAACTGAATTTTAACTATAGTAAGAATAAAAAAATAAAGAGCAAGAAAAAACTAAATAGAACTAAGGTAAAATTAAAGAAAAAGATTCAGAAGATAATAATTGACATTTTTCAGCTTAAGAAGAAGAATAAGAGCTTGAGGAATCATTAAGGTTAATGCAAGAAAAAGAAGACATGTTAAGAGCTGAGAGTATGGCCAATTGATTCTTTTATTAAAAATTAAGTTAGTTAAAGTTTAACTTTCTAATTAATAAATATTGCCATCAACAAATGTTTACTAAATTAGATAAGCTAAACGCAAAATGAATCAAAGTTATCATTAATAAGTTCTTTTAGAAAACTCATAACATTAACTTATTTCTTAAACTTATAAATCTCTTCTAATCTATTAAAAATACAGCTGCTATTATTATTAATATATTATAAATTCTTCTAATCAATAATTTAGTACAGTAACTAAGCTTAAATTTGCTTTAGAAGTAAATCATTCAAACACATTATGGCATTATAATATTTTATAAGCAAAATTAAAAGCTTAAAAATTTATAAATTTGAATCTGGATTGGTTTTAGAAGTTTAAGTAAGCTATAACATTGAACACTGTTAATTCTTATATGGTGTTATGGTTATTATTTAAAATAGTATATTAATAATTTTTAAATTCTATTCTGTAATTATTAAGGAAATATTTTATATAGTTTTAATGCTTTTTTCAATAAAAATGCTTTTAATTTAAATTGCATATATTCTTACTTTGCAGTTTCTTATTTAGATTAAAAATAGAATTTAAGATAACTTTATCTATTATAGTAAGTTGAATCATTTAAAATTAAGAAGATTAAATTAATTTTATTATCAATACCCAGATTTTCTTTACTAAATACACTTAAAATATTTCAAAATGTATATATTTTAAAATCAATTGCATTACTATCAAAGCATTATCTCGAGTTAAGGGATTGATTACAATTCCTAAAGATTTTAAATAATAAAGAATTAAAAGACTACATGTACTCTATTTTAATACTTGCATTTTTTACTATTTTTATGATAAATTTAAATAGGATAAAGGGAGATTTAAAGGCTATTAAAAAGAAAAAGAGAAGGAAAGTATGAATATAAATTTATAGCTTAAAATAATAAAAAAATTACATTTTTAATAGTTTTCTTCTTCGAAATCTTCTTCAGACATATCCATTCCATGAGTACAAGGTGTAAATTCGCTCACTAAATCATTTATATTGCTCTCTTGCTCTATAAATTCCATTTCATCTGCACCTTCGGAAATGAATTAATGAATATAGGCCTTTCTTTTGAACATGACAGTAAACATTTCGCACATTCTTTAAAATATTGATTTTACTGCATTACTATTTCCTTAAAAACTGGCAGCTATTTATGAATTTTTGGAAGGATAATCAATATATCCTATCTTAAAGTTATTAGCTATTCATTCAACAAAATACTAACTTTACTTGTTTTACAGCTGTAATAAAGCTTCTTCAGCTTCACTTGTAGAAATTTTACCTCTTAAATTTATATTTCCAGCATAAAATCTGCCTTCTTTATAGTTAATATCACATAACGTACTATTCTTACTAAAGATATCTTTAAATAACGTCTTTAAGTCGAAACTTTGATAGTCTTTGCATTCCTTAGAAACTAAGGGAAGTACATTGCAACTCATAAAGTGCATTCTTGGAAAAGGAATTAAGTTAGAAACTTACTTTCTTAAGTCACAAGTTAGTAAACCAGGAAATCTAAGATTTGCTGTTATTTAAGTTAAAGCTTAGGAGCAAACATAATTTAGATCAGAATAGGTTGGGCTTTAAATCCCTAACCTTTTGCTACAAATGTTTTAAATAGATTCATTATCAAGAATATAAGTAATATCACTATGTTCAGTCAGATAATGCATAGAAAAAACGGAGTTATATGTCTATAAAATACTGTCTGGAGCTTTCCCTGATGGAAATATTGAATAATTACTTTTTATTACGTTTGGAAAGAATTCACATATAACATTTTATATATATGTTGTTAATCCTGATCCTGTTCCTCCTCCAATAGAATGAATAAATTAAAATCCTTATAATTAATCACATTCTTCTACCTCTTTTCTAATTAAATCTAAAGCAATATCTCCAATTTAAGGTCCTAAAGTTCTGAATCCTCTTGTTCAAATGTTATTAGCACCTTATGAGCCAAATACATAATTTTCCATTTTGAAGAGATTTCCATTTTCACTTGCCATAATTTGGTCTAAAATGCTTGACTCTAAATCACATAAAATGTTTCTAGGGACATATCTTTGTTTAGAATTTTCGCTAAAGAATACATCTATATATCTAAGTTGAATATCATCATTTCCACAAAACTAACCACTTTAATCAATAGAATGATCTTAGCATATAGCAGATCAGAGATCATTCCCACATCTATTTCCACATTAGCCAACTTATATAGTAACTAACTCTCTCATTTTAATTAAATAATCTTTAATATCTTTTATTTTGTCTTTATACTTTGCCAGTAACTCCTTTTTATACGAATCTTCAATCTATTCTTAATTTAATTAACTAGTAGACAAACTCTTACTGTTAGCTATTAATTAAACTTATTTGGCTAAACTAGTAAAATTAGATCTTATTTAGCTGGTAATTTTAATTAAGTTAATGGCTTTTTATTATATTAAACTACAATATTTTGTTACTTTAGTGCTATAATTAATTCTAACCATTTAAGAGTATGAGATAATTATAACATTAGAACTACCAAAAGTTAGCCAATTTTAACTAATAAAATCAAATAAAAGCTAAAAGTTCTTACGTTAAGTTTTAATAGAAATGTTTAAAAGCATTTATTCCATATTTATATAAGCTTTTTTATTCTTCATTTAATATAAGCTATAGCAACTTATTTAAAACTTTAGCTACATAAATCAAAGCATACATTCTCTAAAATCCTTTGCTCCTTTTATTTAAAATTGCTAAGTTTAATCTTAATAGTGTTATAAATATTTAAATGATGCTAATTTAAATTTAGCCAAGGACTAACGTAATAGATTAAATCTATTTATTTATCATTAAATCTTATAGATTTAATAAGTGTAAGCAAATGCAATGCTTAAGTCTGCTTAATAGCTTTATTTTATAGTTGAAGTAGGTTATATCAACTCGAGTCTAATTCTAAGAATAAAAGATTCTATTATAAATAGAAATAAATAAAGCATTTTAATGCCCTTAATTTAGCTTTTAAGTGAAATTTTCCATACTTTCCTTATTTTTCTTGATTACAATCCAGATTTAAATTTTTTAAATAAACACACTGAAATCATATCTAACTAATACTTCAAATAATCTATGCTTCTTATTAAAAATTACCATTAATAATAGACTATAATTAAATCTCTCTCTAACTTTAAGCTTATCTCTAGTTTAAAATTTTAAGCAATTTAAATTTATTTTTTAAGATAGAACCTTTGCAATTTTGCCTTTAAAAAAGTTGAAATACTTGAATTCTTATATCTTTAAAAATGCTTTCAAGTTATTTCTTCGAAAAATGATATTGTTTAATTTTATGATTTACTATCTTTAACTTTTGCTTTAATTATCTGATTCAATTTTATTATTTTTGCTAAATTATAGATGCTTTTATTTCCATTTTTAGATTTATTTACTTAATATTTCATGAGTAAGGGCTCTTAAGCATCTTACAAGGAATTTCTTTTAAATAAGAGTGCTATAAAGATAAAATTGGAGCTTTATTTATATTTACTTGAATAATTTGGAAAACTAAAGGTAAACAACTTTGATTATAGTGGCTAAAACTATCTTTCACTATAAAATTATTTTAATAAATTGATATTAACTTCCTAATTTTAATAGTTTGATATAATTATTACTATTTTACTTAAAGTTTAATAGCTTAAAGGGAATATACATTTAAATAAATTCATTACTTAGGAATTTGCAAGGTATTTAAAATTGACTTTCTAGATAATTTTTGCTGTGACTTAATTTATTCCTTTAAAGATTAATCCTTTTGTACTTATGTTTGTGCTTCTGGCTTACGATCTTATTTAATCTCTCCTCTATATCCAATTTTAGTTTGGCTTTTATTATCCTCTTATTATTAATTTTAGTTTTAAGATTTTATTAGTTTATCTATATCTTTTATATCCTTTAACTCCTGAAATACTTATTCCATGTCTTATTTAAGATTTTGGTCATAGCTTTTCTAGTTAAATTATTTTACTTGCTGATCAAATTGCTAAAAGAGATTAGCAAGCTAAGGATCCTTATTATTGAGTAGATTCTAAATATCAGCTGTCATTAATTCTTTAAAGATTTCTTAGACCTGCTTGCCTATATAAGAAGATTACCTTATTTAACTTAATGCTGATATATTTACTAAACAGTCTCAGGAATTCCTAATTTACTGCAGTCTTTCAATATTTCAACCTATTACTTGTTAAGTTTAGATCTCTTTAGTAGAAAAGCAGATTTACTAAAAACTTTCATTTATTTAAATAATATCCTTTTATCTTAAAATACAAAGGGATCTTCTTTATAATGAATCATATATACATGGTATTTGCGTAACAAAGCCAAATAATCATAATGCATAAAGATAAATAAGCTTAACTAATTATAGTTCTAATCTGCTTAAGTAATATATTAGCTTCCTTATTCATTAATCCATTCTTAATGCTGTGAGTATAGTCTTGCTATGTTTATTGAAGTTCTTAATATATTTGTAATGAATTAAGTCCTCTATTAATTAAAAGCCTTGCTATTATTATTATGCTTGTATAATTTTTGCAGACTGTGTAAAAGTTAAGCATTACAAGATAATTCCATATAGTTATAATAGTTTACAACTATATAGCACTATTTTTAAATTGTAAAGCAATCAAAATACCCTTACAAGAACCTTATGTTAAGCTAGTTCTTATTATTCGCATTTATATATAAAATAGTTTATAATTGAATAATGAGACATAAGCAAGCATTAAACAATTTCACTATATAATAATTCTAGCTAAAGTTAGTTGTTTATAGGTAATATAATGTAAGTGAATTATAATAAATAATAATATCTTAGTTAGTTTTAGGTTATTACTACTAAGACCTTATTATTAAACTAGAGGCTTTCGCTTTATTACAAATCTTATTTATCTTTATTTGCCTCTCATTACTATACTCATATTTTAATTATTTACTTAAAACCTTTACTATTCATTTTTCAATTTATACATGCTCTCTAAATGCATATTAAATCGAAAGTAGGAACAAAAATAGGAATGACTTAATAAAAGAAAAAAATAATCTATTTTCTGGTTAATATTTTAATAAAGGTCTTCTAATTTAAAATTTTGATAATAGGTAAAGTAACTTTAGTAGCTTTAATAACTTATAAATTAAAATAAAGAAAAGTTAAATCAAATAAAAGGAATACACTGAACTACTATTTATCTAGACCCAAATACTAATTAAAAGCTTTAAAATAAGAAAATAATATTAGTTTACAGTTTGGTTAAAGCTAAAATTTAAATTTTGATTAAAAAATAAAGAAATAAGGTATTTAGTTAATTGATTTCACTACTAATATATTAATTATTCAAAATCCTTTATATTCTCCTTTTAAATCTCTTCTTAGATCACTAATTCTTCATTTTCCTATTCTTTGGTATCTTAATGTATTCTTTCAATGTTAATTAATTGAGAATAAGTTAAGCTCTTCTATAGAAATAACTTTTTCTTTATAGAGATACCTTTTTAGTTGATTTTATTCAAAGAAGATTCCTTTCTAAGTTTTTTATTCTGATTTACTTAAAGAGACTTGTAATTTTTTAATCTAGCTTTATCTCTTTATTTAGGTACGCTCTAACTACTTTTAAAGTTAAAACTATCAAGATAAGTATCTTTTTAAAGCTATAGCTATTCAGAATAACTATCTACGTTTGAAGGATCCATTAATTATATATTTTAATTTCTTCTCTTTATAGTTAAACTTTTCTCTTCCTCTTTTCTTTCCTTCTAGATAAACGGTTTAATATTACTGAAGTTTTAAATATCTACAAGTTGCTTTTTAACTAATTTAACTTAATCATGCTACTTATAAATCAGATCCTCAGAATACTGTGAGGCAAAATCTCAGCTTTAAGTTGATTTTAAATTTTCACTATTTATATTATTTAAATTTTCAATTATCAAGACTCCATTTTACTCGTCATAAAAGGAAATTTCTGTTTATTTTTCAACTAAAGATGAGTTTAGTATTTACTTTTGATTCTTCTAAAAAAGAGTTTACGCTTACTAAGATTATGCTTCTATATATGGATCCATTAACTATATCATTTTATCCAAACTTTTATTTCTTTACATTAGCATAAATTTATAGAATTATAACTCATCAGATTCGAAAAATTTCTTAATTAAGGACTTTTCTGAGCTATCTTGCTAGGGTTAACTTTCTTGTAGATTTTTAAAATGGAAACTTTATAAAAAAGATTTGAGTTTAGTGTCCTGATTTAGCTTAAATAAACTAACTCTATTAGACTATGATTATCTAAGTCTAGATTCAAGATCTGTCTTTATAACAAACTCTTATATGTTTAGAGGAATATTCAAGCAGCAGCAAATCTTTTTATAAAGACTATGAGATTTCATCATCGTTTGGTGACCCAGAGTGTAAAATCATTCTTTGAGCCAGTTTGTTAGAAAGTTAATATTAGCTATTATAATCATAGTAAAAAAGATAGAGTTTATTCAATCTTAAATTTCGTCTGTTAAAAAGAAAAGACCACAAAAAATAGTAACAATGCAGACTAGCAAGCTATGCACTTCACAGTTATTCATCTGCATTTTTATAAAAGGTTAGTATATTAACTAGTAATAGAAGCTTATTAGCAGCACCATTAAAATTGATAAGGCTTATATTTAAGTACTGAAACTTCAAAAAAATACCTAAATAAATGAAATAATTATCTTCCTATAAAGAATAATAGCCTCTCAAAAATAGCATTTCTAAGTATATCCTATTATCAAAAACCCATATTTTCTCCTAAATGCTAAATTTTCAAACTTATCTTTATGCCTTTTTATATAAAGCAATGTTAAAACAGGAAGGCTCAAACTTCATAAAATTAATCCAGGTAGACCAATACAGTACATCTAGAATTTATGGGCCTTAGTATAGCATTCAGTGTTAGTAACGTCTAAAAAAAAATATTTATCATCAATTTCCACGCAGCTAAAAACAGACAGCATCATCTTAAATACTTAGGAATGTAATAAATAAAGTACAATGATAATAGTAGAAACGTTTTCTAGCAGTATGTAAGATTTGTCTCAATTTATTATTGCTACTGATATTCAAATTATGTTAGATATTGCAAATACAATCAAAGGTATTAAAGCAAAGAATCTTAGCTATATGTTATAGATTTCTTCTTAATTTTCAAAAAATATCTATAGAAAACAATCAAATGATAAAATACTGCTTGATGCCTAATTAGTAATTACTTGAGAGTCTTAGAACCTTTAAATTAACTTAGGTCAGTTGAAATCTAAACTTGCTGTCAAGGCTACTATTTAGAAGTAATTTGTAAGAATCTTTAAATAAATGGAGGAAAATCTATTTTAATATTATGCAGCTTTTAGTGATGAGTAGATCATTATGATGAAAAATATGATCAGACAAACCATTAAGAAAATTAATCTCATAATATTTTTCTCTTTTGGATATGGACACTTTTAGCATTATTAAGTACTTACTTTTTCGTAATCTCTTTTACAAATATTACATAAATTTCCTTCATTTCCTTCTGCACAAGTTCCTTTTCAGTTAACTTTTTCCATCTTCAAATTAAAATCTTATAAAATTTGTTAAGATGGCTCTTCTGTTCCTTTACAATGAGCACTTTGAACACATTCTATAAAATTATCGGAATAGTAAGAAGTTCTTCAATATCCTCGCTAGACAAGCATATCTGATCCTCCTAAGCAGTCTGCACCTTTGACACATTCCTTGCAAACTTTAGCTCCTTGTTCTAGAGAATATTTTCCTTTATCACATTTAATGCATGCGCCTGAATATTGTTCAACCTCCCCAATTGTACAATTTCTCAAACTTACATTTAAAAAATATGTGAAACTATTTCCACCTTAAATGATAAACTTACTTGATTGAGAATTCTCAGAATTCTAGTCCACAATTCCATTTGTTACCAACTATATTTATACAACTGTTCCAGGCTGCGAAGTTATAACAAATCCATATACATTATAAATTCCTTTCTCAGCTTTTCAAGATGTTATACCACTTACAATAACATTCTAATTTCCTTAGGCTTTCAGTCAAGATCAAGAATCAGTTTTGACTATTTGATTGTATTTATCAACAAGTCCCATCTTTACTTCACTAGTTATTTATTAACCAGGTGCAATTACTTGAATTTGCTCCAGATCTTATTATTATAAATCCCTTCTAGCTTATTTTTAATCACCACAATAATATATTTCAGTTAGACGTTCGTCATAGGCTTTTTAACTTGAAATTTAGTAGAATATGAGACTTTCTGACTATTGAGAAACGTCAGGACCATAAGTAGCATAATTATTCTAGAAATATTCACATCTTTCTGAACTATTTAAGGAAGGTAGTCAATTTGGTTCGATTCCATTTCATGAAATAGCACCTCCTTCTCCCTGTTTTGATGAAACTGAGTTATTGAAGAAATAGTTATAAAAGATATTATACTGACAACTATCATAGAGGCATCAAATTTTTAATGCTCCTCCTTTTAAAGCATTTTATTCATTTTAACCTGCTTGATAGATCACCTAATTATCCAAGAACTTGTTCTTTAAGAAGCTAATTTTCTAATTCTTCACATAAACAGCTCCTCCTTCATTTCCTTTGCAGTTTTTAAAAACATTTTCTATAATTAAGAAAGTAATATTTTTAGGTTAATCTTAAGAAGTTAAAAATATACAGCCTCCATAACCTACGGAATAGGCATTTTCGAATTTAGATTAAAGTATTTATAAATCTTTTAACTAGTCACCATATATTACTCCTCCATGGTCAGTACTATAATAATTTCTAAAAGTACTATTTTCTATGTACAGCAAACTTTGCTAACTCCAAATTGAACCTGATTTCGAGTTCTCAAAAGTGCTTTTAAAGATTCTTACGTTTGAAATAAATGATTTTACTATGCAAGAATGAGATTTTTCGCTATTAAATAGCGATTCATTTATTTGTAAAAAAGAATTAGTGTAAAGGGCAATAGAGCACTAGTATTACTATCCACTATTCATTACTTAACTATTCTTTAGAGTTAAATTTGACTTTTATAAATTAATAGAGCTTCCTTCTGAGGATGAACTTCCTTCTACGAATGCTGTATTAAAGACTAGAGCATTAGTATTTTAAGACAATATTAGAAAAGCGCTTGTTTATCCTTTTTATTTGAAAAAAGTAGAATCATAGATTGTAATATTTGACATTAGCGATTTAATTCCAGGAGTTTCTTCGCTTGCCTCATTTTCTTGCATAATTAAGTTCTTAATTTCTAGGGTTGACTCAAGCATCCATAATGATCCTTCTTAAGCGTAGTTATTGCATATTTTACTATTCCTTATATAGTTTTTATATGTTTTAGCTTCGTAAACTAATAATGAACTCAAGACAAAATATGCAATGGATCCATATTTTTATCCCTTATTTTATTAGAAGGAAGAATTCTAAACCATAAAAATGCTTTAGGTAGAATAAAAAATTCCTCCATGTTCAGCCTCATTCAATTCACATGATATATTGATGACTTGAATTAAGCTATTAGTAGTAAGATACGCTACTCCTCCTTACTAGGCATAGTTCCTATAAAAATATGCATCCTGTACTACTATAAAGGATTCTGAAAATATAGCAAAGCATCCTCCTTTCTAGCTCTTATTTCTTTCGAATTTTGAGTTAGAAAAGTTTGCTTTAGAATGCTCAGTAATAAATATAACTCCTCCTTATTAGGCCTAATTTTCTAAAAAGGTACAGTTTGTGACGGAAATATTGGTTTGGAAATTAATATAAATAGCTCCTCCTTTTGAAAAAGCCTTATTCTAAATAAACGAAACATTCGTCAAATCCAATTTTGAAGTTTAAGATCCAATTATGCAACTAATAACATCAGAGTTCTGATAAAAATAAGAATTCTGAATTTTACCAAAAGAAGCTAAGTCTAGCTAGAAAATAGCTAGATAAGCTGTATTTGACTTATAAATAGCATTTATTTCTGTGAAATTGATATATTCAGCAGCCTTAACCAAATTATTCCCAGACCAATTATTGGTAATGATGTTGTCTATGCTTACAAATCTATGAAAATGTTTTAATCTTTTACCTTTTACATTTATTAGTTAGTCTCCCTTATTGTCATTAAAGTAAGAAGACATTATGTTAATTTAAGAAGGCAGCTCCTTAAATGAGCTTGAAAATAGAAATGATTAATTTAAGTTCTAATTAAAAGAGAAAGTATTATGACGAATCATGCTTCAAACCCCATTTAATTCAAAGCAGTTATAGGGGCATAAGTTATACTAATAATCAGAATATTCGTCAGTAAAGTTTACCAAATTCTATGTTTGAATTAGTGAAGCTTAGTTATTTATAAATGTATTGCTTTTAAAATAGATTATCGTTTCTTATTCTTATGCGTTTAAGTTCTAGGCGAAAATCAAATACTAAGCTTTATTTTATTCAAATCTTGAGTTAAAAGCTTAAACATTGTTTAATGAATTATCTTCTATTTGTATCATATAGTTTTAAGCTTCGTTTTGATAAAAGGAAATACTATTTAGCAAAAGCTATCCATTCTATACCAAAATAATAGTATTCCGATTATTCTAAAACTAAGATGATTCTACAGTAACTTAGTATTGCGCTTTAACACTAATGATAGTCAAACTGTTTTTAGAGAAATTACTATTTAGTATTTTAGCATTTCCTGTATTTTCCTAATTTGTAAATAAAAACAAGGTTGTTCCTTCGTTTTATTCAAAGTTACTTTGAGTAATAAGAAACTGCTTTTCCTCGAAGTAATTCTGAAAATTTATCAGAGGTATCTACTTTGCCTAATTACTTAGAAACTAGCATTTGTATAAAGTGCCAGTGCAGTCTTCTGAATATAAGATAGCTTCATTATTAAGAAATATTGAATAGTAGTTCACAATATGAAAATTTTGAAATCATAAGAGGTAAATAGTATTTGATTAAAATAAATTGCTCAGCATTGTTAAGGAAACATTTGAATCGTCTCTTTAATTTTACCCTCAAAATAAATAAGTTCCTTAATTGTTATAAAAGTAGCTATCTATTACTTCTATTTCATTATCAAAGTCTTATTAAACTTCATTCTAATAAACGAATAAAACAAAAGCTCCTTATCTATTAGTTACATTGTTGCTCTTAAATTCTGTCATATTTAAAACTACTTTTGAGTCTGTGAACACTATGGCTGATTAATCTTATTTTAAGTCCTAATTTTTTTCAAAAATTGACTAAAAGTCATCAAATATAACGTTTTCAAATGATATTACTTAGCCTACATTTAGCTAAAAAATATTATTTTCGAATCTAATTTTAGGATAGTAGGGAGATTTAAAATCATTGTAAAGACCATTAATGATATATCCCTCATTTTATAAAAACTAATTTCTAAGTACTCAATTTTAGCTTTGAGCCTTCAAACTTATTTTGAGCATTACTTATTTTGAATCCAAAAACTAATTTTTCTTAAAAGTGTTGTTGTATAGTAAGATTACAGAATCTGATATGTTAAGTAATGGTGATATAAGACCGTTTTAATTACTTTGAAACAGAGAATTATTTAATTAAATTTCTGCTACAGAGCTTGCTTAGAAAATTCCTCCAACATTACTTTATATAGTAATATTATCTAAAATCCACTTTACCTTTTATTACTGAATGCTTCCAACTGCTATTAGGTATTATTAGCATTTGTTATTTGCTAAAGTAGAATCTTTGAAATTAAAAAGCGATTTTAAATTGTTTATCTGTATGAAGTTTTTGCTTGAATCGAAATTTTCCTAAAAGATTGAGTTTTAAATAGTAAAGATTTCAACTTATTCTATAATCATAGAACCCTTATTATTCTAGAATGTAACTCCTTTATATTCTATTTAAGCCATGCTAGGGAAATAGAAGTCTCCTTAATTGTTCCTAAACAATACATTACCCCAGTATAAATTAGCTAGCTAATCTGAACTTTTTGCCTTAATTATAAAATTTTAAATATTTGATATAAATCTAACATCCTCAAAAACATGCCATTAGTCCTAAAGCTATCCAGTAAATATAATTCCAACGTTGTAATTATTACCACCATTAGTATTATTCTGAAAAGTAACATTTTAGAAAGAAGTGTTATACAACTAGCTTGAGTAAATTAAACTTCCATATGTTCTGTAATTTTAGATAATAGAATCTTTGATTTGAATGATATTGTACATAGTATTTCCAACTAGTAGTATAAAATTAGATATATCATTTTCAATTCCTTCAAAAATAGAGTTTTCAATATATAATACAAATTGAGTAACACTCTACTGATAGGATTTTTCTACTTCACTATATTATCGAATTTAATTACGGAAATATGAATTAGCTATTTTTAGTATTTATTCACCTTAGAATTATTCTTAAATTCAGAATCCAAGTAAACCTTTATTCTTAATGAAAATGCACCTATTAAATTATAGTAACTAAGCATCTGATATTAAAACGGCAAACAAGTCGTTATTATTGAATTGAGAATCTACAATGCTAATAGATGCTTAATTAATAGCTAAATAAGTTTAAACTAGACCATGCATTTAATCTCAAGCTTAATAATTATTACTAAAGGTAACTGTATCAAATTTAATATCATCAGTTTAATTCAGAAAAATAAAAGAGTTTCAATATACTACATTTTTATCAAAGTTAACTTATTTAAAAATAACTTAGCCTGCTTATAGTCAAAACAGAGTCTATTGATATTCGGAGTGTGCTATGTTAGTTTACTAAATTATTACCTGATTCTTTAGAAAGTTTTAAAACTTGTGACCATATTGTAAGTCAATCGTTTATGCTGAGATTAAATGTGAAAGCTATTTTTGATTTTATTATGTTTGTATTTAATCATAATTATTAACTAATAAATCTTTTTTAGAAGGCAGTTCGAACCCTTTCTAAAGTAGTCACTCTTTTATTTAATCATCTTGTCCAAAGACTCCAACTTCATATAAGCAAGAAAAATTTTGAACATATTCAAAATTATATTACTAGACATAATAAAAGGAGTTATTAAAAAGCTTGAGATTGTGCATGTTTACAAAAAAGATTCAAGCGTAGATATAATCTTACTTAATTATACTATTCTTTAGTGTTAAGTTATATTCCAATATAGGGTTAAGATTAGGATCTATTATATCTTAAAGCTGCAAATATATCATTGCTTGAGTATTAATAGATCCAGTATTTTATAGGAACTAGCACTTATCTATTTCAATGTTATATTAGTTAATCATGATGTTAATGTATATAAAATATTATTATGCTGTATTCTATCTAAAAAAGCTTTCCTATATGCTTATTTTTATTGTACTCCTTTCTTATGCTAATTAATGAGTGAAATAAATTAAGGAATTTCAGGCATAGTTTTTATCAAATATGCAGTTTGATACTATAACATTTGATAAATCGTTTAAGTAGAATAAGGCCTTGAGATTAAAATTATCATGAATGTATAAATTTTGCAGAACTAGAGTTTAAATGTTCTAAACTTATAAAAATTCATTGTACTTTTAGTAATTAAATTGGTCAGTGTTTTTATACGTACTGTGTCCTTGGTTAAATCCAGTAATTTCAGTATTATTGATGACAACTAAAGTATTTTCTTTTTTAGTTGATAACACTTCTATAAAAATATCAGCTTCTATAAGCTAGAACAAGCATTTATTAAATATAGTAGTTTTAGTATCTTATATTTTAATAAAATACTTTCATTTCCTTCTAACCTAAATAAACTAGACACCTTCAAAGCTAACTAGATTATTTTTTTGGAAATAGAAGGGAATAATATTTCAGTGATTATTCTAATTTTAATATCCAATACAGCTTTTAAGATAGGGAAAGTCGTTATTAGATCATTTTATTCCATATTCATCCTCTAACTGGTTATTAGGATTTAAATTTGGACAGAAATTGCAAGCAGCTTAATTATAAACAAAATCACAATCATTTGCGATATCCAAATTCTAGCTTTACTAAGTATTAATTACCAAGTTCTTTAAAATAACAGATCCATACGATGAGAAATTAAATTGCTGTTTGATATTCAAAATGTTTATCTAAACTTTCTAATTTTCATTTATTGTACAATTTAAGTCATTTGAATAATCAGCTTGCTAGTCCATTTAATCGCAGTTAAAAGGTTAGATAGTTACTGAATCAAAATTGTAAGATTGGAATTGATAGGAATTTTCGCTGACTAATTAAATATGCAAATCTTCTTAAATAATTTTGCTTAGTCTATATTATGCTATATTTTCATCTTAGGCAGATAAAAGTATTAGATTATATCTAGCTACTAATCCTTCAACTAAAGCATTAGATAGATGAGTATATGGTCTTTAAGGTGACCCGTTTTCTTTGTATTTTGGTCAATCTTCGCTTTGAGGATCAAATACATACTTTTAAGTTTCTGGAGCGACATATATAATTAAAGGTTATCTTTCGTTAGTTGAATCAGAGGTGCTTTTAATACACTATGAATTTTAGTAATCAAATAATTTCTGGTAACCTGGAGGGCATTCTTCAACACATCAAGAGGTATTTTATATTTTATAATAAGCTTATTACTTACCTTAAGCATCTTACCAGTATTTACAGTCATTACATCTTTTTCAACTAGGATCAGATCCTTAGAAGCAAGTGCCACAATATTCTCCGCAATCTTCTATTTTTCTCAGTAAATAATGTGAAGAATTAAGTGGTTGGTTATCATTCTCTATTCTTTAAGATAAAGACAAACTAAAGCAGAAATAGAGACAGATGCATAGTAATCTAATTCTAAATAAATAGGGATATTAAGCTATTTAGCTAATTTTCATTTTATAATCCTTTAAGTTTAATTAATCATTATTTAAGAGACTTCTAGTTACCTCTATAAAATCTTGTATATAATTACATCTATCTTTCTTTATTCACTTAGCTTCTCCTATATGCATAAGGATGCTTACCTTTAGATAATAATTCTTGAAATTAATTGCAAAAGATATGAAAGTATTAGAGTAGATTATAGCTGTTGGTAGCTATTTAGTTAAGCACTTTAATTAATCAAATAAGCTTAATTATTTATTTTTATATGATATATAACTGTTTTTGTATATCTATTGGTTAATAATTCAAATGTATTAACGAAATGCAGAATACTAAAATAGTGAATAGTCTATGTTATCATAAGCCTATAAATCTACTACAGAAGAAGGCTAAAATGTTTAGCATAATAAAGTAAAATAGAAGCATGAGATAAGCAAGACTAATGAATAGATATTTTCAAATAAAATAAGAAATTAGTTTTATCCAGATTTAGCTCAGCTTATTTAAGAAAAAAACTCTGAAGTTAAAAACATAAAAAGCGAAATACAAGAAGTATGAATTGAAAACAAGGAACTACTAGAAAAAAACAAATCATTGAATTAATAACTGCAATCTATGTCATAAGAAAACTTAAGCTTGCAATAATAAATTTAGAGCCTTTAAGCATAAATAGAGGAATATAAAACCTAACTATCTTAGGAATAGAACATGTAAAAATAGCAAGCTTCCTAGTTAAAAAAAAAGTAAATACTGAGAAGTGGATAAATCTTTGAATTTGTAAGTTTTTTTAATATACATAATTTATCTGGCTATTTAGAAGCTAAATAAAGTTGAAAAAATCCTGCAGAAACATAGCAAAGGAATGAACAGCGTAAAAACATTACAAAAATATGAATTTAAGAACTAAAATGATTAGAAGTGTAAAACCATCGAAGAACTTAATAATAAAATAGACAAAATATAGACTGTTGATATTCCTGAGTTTGTATAATAAATTGTATAGGAATAAAGCGAAACAAAGAAGCTTCAAAAGAAAATTAGAAATTACTAAGTTGAAATACAAAATTTACAGAACATAATAGCCCTTTAAGTTTAGGAAATTTATTAGATAAAGTAAATGTAAAATAATTGCTTTTAATAAAGACAAAGTCATCCTGTGTTAAATCTAAATGGAAATGCAAGTAGATAGTTTATGGAAAAAAAATAATCACCTCGGTCAAATTTTATTCACTATGCTCTTGCATCAGATTAGCAAAATTCTAAAAAGCATCTAAAGATTTTTGCTCAGCATTAAAGATTTAAATCCTCTGATTTTGCTTATATACCTAGTAGTATGAGATAGTCAAAGAAAGATTATAAAAAAGAATTGAAATTATTACAAAATGACAATATTAGCAGTGAAGACCTTGAAATTTTACAAGAAAGTTAGAATTTCATATGAGGAAGTGAAAAAGATAGTTTCTTTGCTTTTAAATATAAATAAATCCTGTTCTAAATAAAAGACATCAAACAATCTAATGTTTATAAAAGGAAAATAATATCATAATATAATCTTTCTTGTTAACTTCTCTTATTCAAATTTCAATGAGACAAGAGCTCTATCTTGTACTAACTACTATCTACTTAGTCTATTTATATTTATTTAATAATAAATAAAAAGCTTGAAATAGGGAAATTATTTATAAAGTGATTCTCAGGTATTAAACAAATAAATAATCTTTATAAAGCATTTTCTATATTTAAACTAAATAAATACTATTGTTAGGTATATACACTCATTATTAAGAAATAGTTAGAAAGCTTACTTTATAAATTAAAATATTTAAGAGAATAAGTTAGAATCTATAACATTTTTAAAATATCTGTTTAGAATTATATCTAAGAGGGAAGATGCAAAAGATTACCTATAATTTATATAATATCCTTCATATTATTACCAATTTAAAAATATTAAGCAGTATAAAATGCTCTAACTATAATAATTCTTACTAAATAGATAAAGTCTAACTAATATAAATATATTAAAACACTTCTAAAGTTTCATTAAGAACTTATGATGTTACTTGCTTGAAATTATATTAAAGAATTGCTTATTTATTAAACATCTAAGTATTAAAACTACAGCATCAAAGGATATATACAGATACTTATTACTTTTAAATTTACTAAGCCATTTAATAAAAGATTTAAACCAAAAATTCTATTTTTAAAATAGTTAAATATATTAAGAAATATTATAGATGCATTAGCTGATATGAGGCATTTATAACTATACCCTATTTATTTTACTATAAGAGAGTAAATTTGCTAAAGATGATCTTATATTTAAATAACCAGCATATTTATATGTTTAGTCTCTAAATTATTAAAATTAAAATTAAATTTTTCAAATTAAAATCCAGTAAGATAAGGGTTTCACTATATTCTTTTGATGGAAACAATTCATTATAAATATAAAATTTTGATTATTAAGCATGCAAAAATTAATATTTCTATACTTATCAAAAAATTTTAAAGATAAGCTATGTAGCTATTTAAAGTAATCTTATACCAACAGATACTTGGCAAGTACTCAGTAGATGCTTAGAAAATAAAGTTTCTATCATAATATTATCTAGTTTATTTAGGTAAATAAATTAGAAACTATTATTCAAAATTATAATTATTTCACAACATCTCAAAGATTATAGCTCTTTCATTAGAATATAAACTAAATAGACTTAGAATAAGCGTTTGATTAATAGTAAAGTATATAGCATAATAGTAAAATTAATATTACTAAAATTGGTTTCAAACTGATAAAGTTATTGAGATATTAAGAGTTTGCTACATTATAAATAATTCCATTGTCTCATTAATAATCAATTTAATTAATCTTTTGCGTAATTATTTAATTAAATCGCTAATTAAAGCTCCTATATGATCTAATATCTACCAAATGAAACATATGGCAATAGTTAAGCTATTATAAGCAATTGCACGGAAAAAATCTTTATAATCAAGAACAAACTCTTTTTTCTTTTTCGATAACTATGAATCTAATTAATTTTAATTATCCCTAAAAGGAATTAGTAAAGTAGTTTGAGAGATAAAATTAAATGATGAAAATATGGTTATTAGTAAATATTCAAAGAAAGTACAGAAAAGTGATATTGTCTAGCACCTATCGAAATAATTATTAGGAATATATATAAAGCTTTTAATTGCACGATATTAATAATATTGTTTTTAAAGGGTTAAATTTAGAGATTATATTTATAGAGATTCTCTATTGCAAAAATATATATAAATATTGCTTTGCTAACATAAAAGATAAGTCAGTTTTATTTATAAAAAATAAATAAACAACGAAAAACTATCAATCAAATGCACTTTCGATTTCCTATAGAATTTTATTAATGTCTCCTTCTATAGTATCGCTTGTCATTGTTTTTCTACTATTTACTCTTATACTATTAAAGGTTCTTTTGAGACCGATTTAGGAAAATTATGGAGAGCTGAAGTTTTATTAAGAGGAAATCGTTTAAAATTATTATGCTTATATAGATTTTTCATCCAAAAAATTAAAATCCATTTCTAATGGAATTTTAGGTTTCATTTTAGTTGAAAATTCGTTTTAATCAAAGGCTTCATTATCACTAAAAGATTAACCTTTCAATTATTTTAGAATAGAATCATATTCAATATCATTAGTTTAATTAGAAGTAAGATAATGCTAATATCTATCCATTTCTACTTAATTTATACTTTATATATCTTTACTAAAGGAATTTTTAGTTTCAAAGCTTATCTTTTAATGAATCATATTCTAATTATTTGGACTTGCCTTATCCAAAATTCCCATTTCTTCTAACTACTTTCTTAGAGGTTTGTCTATTTCTTCTTAGTTTATTTATCTGAATTTTTCTAGATGCTACTTATCATCCATTTTAAGAGGCTTTTTAAATTTATAAAGATTTTCTTGGCTTATGGTCTGAGTTTTTAAACAGTTAGGTGACATTTCAAGGTTTTACTCTTAAAATAATATCTAGTTTTCATTTTACTAATCATTGGTTAAACTTTCTATTTAAGCTAAAATAAGTTAGCCTCCTTATATCTCTTTTTATTAGTCTTTTTGTTTAGAGATTTCTGTTTCTATATCTTCTTTACTTTTGATACTTTAACTTACAGGACTTTTATTTTCTACCATTATTTCACTCTGAAAATCTAGTTCTTTGTAAGTGTTATGTCTTGCTGATTATTTCTCCAATTATTAAGCAGAATTATCTTCTTTTTGCTAAATTTCTTTAGAAGGTCTTTCTTATACGTTAATATTTTAATTTGGCTATTGATTTATCAGTTAATTCAAATAGGTACCATTCTTCAGAGCATTTTCTTCTAGTGGAACAGCAGTAAGCAATTTAGAGTCGATACTCATCTAATGAATATCTGAATCTAGCTATCTATTTTGAATAACTCTTTGCTCTTGCTAATTTTAATTTGGTTGCAAAGTATCCTTATTAACCTTCTAATTTTCTATTTACTGTCTATTGCAGGCACATCCCATTTATACAGGTTTATTTAACTTTAGCATTTAACTACTTATTTTAATTATTTTATATTTAATACTTTAATAATATTTATTGCTGAGTAAATCCAAAGCAATGCTCTTTATATCAATTTAAGGAACTAATAATTCAACACTACATGCTTCACATAATAGCATTTTGATAATATAAAGCTTTAAAGGAAATATAGTTGGGAGTATACTTAGAAGGTATTTGGCAGCAGTATTTATCATATTTGTTGCGTAAATGAAATAAATGGAGAATGCATTTAGTATAAGAAGATTGAAATATATGAAGAGCTGTACAATATAATAGAATTTAACTTATTTAATTCTATTTAAGTTTAATTGTATATCTTACTCAAACAAACACCATACAAAAAGTGAGTCCTCCAAACAGAATTATTAAGAATCCTACTATTAGCGTCTTAACTTTCGTTTATACACCTGGCTTTAAATCTTCTTTTTTTTGTAAAGAATCAAGATATGGATCCATAATTGTAAACCATAAAGGTGGAAAGATAGCTAGAATTACGCTTACAGAATAACCATGTGGCATTACAGGAGATTCATTAAAAGATCTTAAAATTTAATAAGGACGACTAGAGTCATAATGATGATCTGAATGTCTTTAAAGCTTGAACATTAGGTAATTTGTGAAACGCTAAGGAGCATTCCATGAGTGGGTGAAGTTAATTTTCTCATAGCAGCCTTTTTCATCCTTCATTCTTACCAATCCATAATGCCTTATATAGTTAACCGTTTCCAGCAAAAAAATTGACCAACCTGAATATCCAAGATGATAAAGGAAAGTTTCTCTTCCCAAAAAGTTATAAATCCACCATAGATGTAAAGTATGAAGCGTTGTAAACCAAATCATTCTATTACTGAAATGTATGGCACTTCTATTCCTTCTATGGAACCACGAATTTTCTATTCTCCATGAATCTATAAAGCCAAACACTACACTTTTAACTATAAATTTCTAGAGCCACTCGTTCCTCTTAGCAGTTGCTGGATCTAATTCAGTAGCCATATTCATATGATGTCCAAATAAATGCTCTATATAGAAATGAGAGTGTATCATCTTACTGAAGCATAAAGTTCCTGCAACTTTAAGAATTCCTTCTCTTCTATGAGCAAGTTCATGGCCATTTATTAATCCAGCTCCACATAAGTTACCCATTACAAACGTGAATAATAGTCAGTCCTTTAAATTTGTAATTTAACCTGTTGAGATCACCCATAAGCCTCAGAAATACATGAAAAAGTCTAGAAGGAAGAAGGAAAGTTAGGGTATTAAAAATCTTTTATCTTGTGCCCATTATTTTTCGTATTTTTCACTAATATTAGCATTGTCATGAGGAACTAAAAAATCTAGCACTGGAATTAGGCCATACACTATCCATATTAAAATTCATAAATTTCTATAGTAATAGAACGACCAAAGGAAGAATGATACTATAAATGTAGGTAGATAAAAGACAAAAACGTCTCCTCAATGAGGTGCTCTATCTATAATTTTAATTTATGAAATAGTTGGCTTTTAATCAGAAAGAACATCTTTCTCACAAGGATCGTCCATTTTATTTTAATAATTAGTTAATTTTTTTAACTACTCCTTTATTTATCAACCAAAGCTTTCTTATTCTAATTTGATAGCACTTTTTATTATCTCTTTCTATAATAATTATAAATAACTAAATACAAGCTTATTCCATATGCTTAATATATTAAAGCAAGTACTTACATGGATTTAAAATATATAATCTTTCATGGGAATTAATACTTTATTTACAAATCCAATGTATGGTCTATTTCATATTTTAGCGCACAAAAGCTGTAAACTAAAAATATTAGTAGAGGTAATATAATGGTTACCAACTTAAGTTTCAAATAGTAGTAAATATAGGTATTTCCACTTAAAGTTTATTTAGTTACTATATATGTAAATTCTTATTATTATTAAGACATAAAGTATATTATCTTAATTCTTAAGGCATTCCACTGATTTAGGTTACTTATATACATTTATATTTAACTTTTTCATGCTTTTTCTTTGAGTCACCGCTGTAAGTTACTTTTCTTTGCCTTCTCTTACTTTTTATAAGTAAATGATTGTCTTATATTAAATAAAAGCAAAATAATGATCTTAATACTAGTAGGAGAATAGAAAGCAACTAAAAAGAAAATAATACTATGAAGTATAAGATGAAGGCAGTAATAGCAGATACTGAAGTCTTGGCAGTAATAATGTGGCTAAAGTTATAACTTTCCATCTAAAAAATTAAATTAGAAAAGGTAGAATTATTAAATACTTTAAACTGTAGTTGAATTAATTAAAATGAATGAACGATTTCCCGATATTACTTTGAGAAAAGCTTAAAGCCAAAAACCTTTAAAACTATTTCCTTAAACTGAAAATAGCAGAAGACAAAAATACCCAAGAGTTGTTACTATGATCGTATTAGACTAACTCTCCCAAATAATTCAAGGATAGGAATTTAAATAAGCAGAGTAGAAGCATAAGCCAAAATCTCCATTTAATAACTATAAAAGTGAATAAAAGGCTTAATAGAAAAAAGAAAATTACTAGAATAATATTTGATAGCAGATATAGGATGAATAAACAACAAGTAGAGACGAAGAATCCAAAATTTTAAAAAATAGTGATTAAAAAAGTGCTCCTGCTGAGATTGAACAGTCGCTATGAAGAAAAATGAGATTGAAATATATCACTCAAAATCATTCTAAGACTAAATAAAATGTTTAGATTCCTGATTTAACTATAACTACTGAAATTTCTTAATTTCCTCATCCTAGCACAGCAAGAGGAAAATAATTACTAAACATTTCCCAAAGTCGACCTAAACTTAAAGACTAAAAGCGCTATTGCAATAGAAATTAAACCAGTCATCGTGGAATAAACTCAGAAAGAGAGCAAGTAGAAATCCTAGACTAGTGAATTTTAAACAATTAGTCTCAAAATAAAACTTTAATTTAAGAAATCAAAAACAAAACACTAGTAGCTATTAAGCATGCATCATGCAGGAGCATTATGTCAAGTTCAGCTGAAGAAAATATCTTTCCTTAAGAAAAAGAAGATTTATTTTCAAAAGATCTTTCTCCTCGAAGTCCTTAGTTGATAGTAGGAAACAGGTAGAAAGAAACTAAAGAAAAGGAAAAGTAAAAACTGTATGAAAAATAAGCAGGAAGTCAATTTGTTGAGCAGCAGCTTAAAAACAGATATGAGTATATAAATAATTACATAGGTGATTTGAAAAAGCAACAAAAGGAAACTTTAATCCAAAACTAACCAATCATTAATTCCATCAGAAAATAAAGCTTATTACTCAATACTTAGTTGATTAAGATTAAGAATAAGGAAAGCCTTCTAAATTAAGATTCAACTAAAAATTAGCCAAAAGAATCTATTTCACCTCTTAAAATTAAGAAAGTAGATTCTTCTTAAAATTAATTTAAGTAGTTTTAAGAGCATAAATAAGAAAAAGAATTTTAGCTGATCATTTAATAAGTGAAAAATAAGTTTCTTGGGGAGATAAGTCCTACAGTTAATTTTCTTCAATAGCAGAAAAGCAAAATATAAAAAATTTAAGATCAAATCACTTCCCAAAGAAAAGAAAGAGATGCAGTAAAAATTGCTTAAATAGAACATCTCAATAAATAACTTAAAGAAGGATGAGATGCACGTGAAGAAGGATTATCATGGATTATAAAAGAATTATGAAAACTTGGTGAAGCAGTACCAATTAATGCATTTCCAATTTTTCTAGATAACACAAGCATTTAATTTTTACTTGACATTGCTCATAAATCTATGGAATATGAAGAAATAGGCTAAGTAAACAAAATTTTATAAAAGAAAATCCAAAATTTAAAAAAAGATAACGAAAATTATTTCCAGAATGGTCAAAATATCAAACCTACATGAGATAAAATTTAGGAAGTGAAAATTCGACTGCAAAAACTATGCAAGAAATAAAAGTTGAAAAGACCTTTTATGAAGAAGGACAAAAAGAATAATTTAATATTCTCTCATTGGATTGATTGTGATGAATCTTAAGATAATATAATATAAGAATAAAAAAAGACAAATAAAGATCAGGTAATATCAAGAATGAATAGCGAAATGCAAGCTTTGAAGTTAATCATGTCTGAGCAAAGTGAGGAAATAGAAAGAATGAAAAATTAAGAATTATCAAGAATTACAAAAGAATTTGTTATGTATAATTATGCTGGAAGATTTTGTATTGGATATCGCAAAGTTATACACTCATTAGTTGGCCACCAATATGCTGAAAGATAAATTTTTAAGCTAAATCAGCAAGTTAAAGTAATTATTTATTATAGGATTACCTAAATGTAATCGATAAATCTAAACCTTTTGCTTTCAAGAGTTTAAAAATGCAATTACCTAAAATGGCTGAACTTGATAAAAGCTATAACACTTCTATCATTTGAAATTCACTATTTAACAATAATTTTAAAATTCCAAGCTTTTTATATTATTCTATTTTAAAAGTAAGTATATACTTTAATTTAAAGAACTATATGAATTATTATTATTAACCTTTTATTACATTCAAATAAAATAAATTTATACATAATGATATTTTATGAAATTATTGATGATATTTAAAAACCCTATTTCTGTTAATTCTATTTATAATATTTCAATTCTTTAGATTTTCAGTAATGTTAGATATTCTTTGCTGCAGCATTATTGATCAAATGTACCTTTATTTATATTTTATTCAGTAGTATTATTTTTTATTAAGTAAGAAATAGTTTTTTTAACATAGTACAAAAATTTATGAAGTATTTAAAAATGTCAAAAATTATATTTCTTTCTTGCCCTTTTGTATAGAGTAAATCCTTCATATGCACCATCTAGCAAGTTAATTAATCTCTTGGATGCTGCATTACTTCTAATTTTAATCAAATTCACATCAACATGATCAGCTTCAAGTTCTTTGGACAAATCTTCAGTTGCTTTTTCTAACTCAGCTTAATTAAACTCAAGTAAGGCCTTTTCTTTTAAATTTGTCATAAAATAAGCTGAAACATAAGTATACTTTAACACTCTTCTGCATTCTATTAAGTTTTAAGTAGAGTCTCGTATTAGTTATACGCTTGTTTCATGAAATCCCATTTCTTTTAGCATGCTTTACTTTTCATATGAAGTTTAAAGGAGTTTAGATTCAAATCTTTTTGAGCTTTCATGAGCATTATATTTATGGAAGTAGTGGATGTACTTTTTAAAACTTTCATCACTCATTTTCTAACTTTTGATCTATTTATTAGTTTAAGATTAAGCATTATATTAATTACAAACTTTATGATTTTATCATTCTTAAAGACAAAACCAGCAAAATTAATGTTGACATTTTTAGCAGCTCATATGGTTGCAACCTCCATTTTTTTCAATATTTTATTTACATTTTGGACATTTTTTTGTATTTGTCTTAATTCATTTTAAAGTAGCTTCTTCTATTAATCCAGACTTAGATTCTCATGATTCCATTTATTTACAATAGCAAGGAATATGGGATTCTCTTGGACATTCACGACACAATGAAAATCCACAAAAGCATCTTACAAACTATCCACTTTAATCTAATTTAATTAAAAAATTGCAATCAGGTTAAGGGCATCTTCTAAATAGAGGATGCATTTCTACAAAAGATTTTGTTACAAAAAACATGTATTTTTCAAGTACTTCAGAAGAAACATATTTTTCTGCAAACATTGAAGATACTATCTAAGAGCAGCTTTAATCCATGCATTTTATTTTATAAGATTCAGTAACATTTGCTTCAATGTGCATTTTTCAGCAATTTATGCAGAATACATGACCACATTCTAAATAATCTATTTGGTCTTCTCTTAGTTTATCAGTTAGACAAACAGTACATATGTCTTTAATTTAATTGACACTTTAATTTTACTTCTTTAATTCTTCTTACTCGATTTCTTTTTTCAAACTGTTCAAAAATTTTAAGGAATCATTTCAAAAATTTTCCAGTAAAGTTTATTTATTTCATTTGAACCTTTATAATAACTTTGTTGCAGATGAAAATCCTACATTGCAAACTTCCATAATTTCTTAAATATCTTATTCAATAGTTTTCATTAGTTATTCAGCTGTAAAAACAGAATCATTATCTATCTGAATTAGATTTATGTGGTCTTTTACTTATAGAATGTTACAGTTTTCTTCATAGTAGTTTTGTTCTGAATTTTCACTTCAATCTGAATTCTCACTGCTTATCTTTTATTACAAAGTTGGTAAAGCATATTGTTTCTTTATTTCTTCTTTCCAGGCATCCATTTCCTTCTGTTTCTGCAGCTACTTTTTCTTTTCTTCTTATTCCATCTCTTTTATTTATTATAATGACTCTTCTAAAGACACTTATTCAAAATGGTATGTAATAGCTGCTTCTACACTTGAAAACCCAGTTGCATTCAAAGCTTTCTCTGCCTAGGACTAAGTGAGTCCCATGGAAATTAATTCACTAATCATACTTTCTTCTTGACTAAAATATTGGATTTGCTTTTGATTATTCTTTTTCATATTAGCTTGACTTTTATAGATAAAGCAAGTATTATCTATTTAAATATGATTATTCTGCATATGATCTATCTTGGTATCTTTATTTAATCCCTTTATTTATAACTTAGTCCCATTCTACTATTTAACCCTTATCTTTTATTATATTATTCATTATTCTAACCTCAACTTTTAATTACAGGCTAAGCCTCTTTTATATACTTAGAAATCTAAATAGAAGATTATAGGAAAAGCTAAATAGAAGAGACTTGAAAAAGTTGCAATTAATTTGTGAAGCTAAATCTTAAAATAAAGATTTAAAATAAAGGAAATAATTGGCATAATAAAGCATAGAGTATAACTAAGATTAGTAAACTAAAGTTTATAAGCAAGAAGAATACTAAATTTATTTAATTAAAATGAATCTATAGAAAGAATTTTGTGCTATTTGTGAATAGAACTTCAACAATCATTTTAAAAAACCTAAGTAAACCAATTGTGGACATATTATATGCCTGGAATGCGCTCTAAATTTAAGTAAAAAGCTTACTCAAAAAAAATGCTGTGAGATGCTTAATATTTAAAAGTAAGAATCCTTATCATCTGATGAATTAACTTTTTCTTAGCTGTAGTCAAATTTAAATGATTAAAAAAGCAAGCTAAAACTTGAAAATGAATATAAATTGAAATCTGAAGATAATAAGAAAATAGACTTAAACTAGTTAAATAGTTTATCTAATAATTTCAGCCAGATTCAACTTAATTTGGAATTGGAACGAAATAACTACTTTGATGAGATAGAAAACAGGATATCTGAGATAGAAAAGTCTCTTGAATTCTAAAAGAATGATAACTTAAGCCAATTCTTAAAAATAAACAATGTATTAAAGCAAATTTAGTCGAAAAAGGAAGACAATATATAGTCAAAAGATACCCACGAAATATTAAACAAAATAATTCACCAAATAACTGAAATCTAATAGTCAAACGAATAAAACCAAATGGAGTTTGAAACATTTTAGAAGTAAATCAAAATTTAGTAAAATCAGATGTAAAGTCTTTAGGAAAGATACAATTAAATGAATGAAAGAAACGAGTAACTATTCGATTTATATAAAGATTAGCTACAAAACGAAAGCTCTTAAGATATGTCTACGAAGCTTTCAAAAGAATAAATGCAAATTTTAATTTAACAAAATCAGGATTTGTAATAGAAGATCCTTATTATCCAAAAAAAGTACGAGCAAAATACTGACTTAATAAACGAAAAATTCTTAGAGAAGTTAAATGAAGTGTAATAGTTATCAGGATAGTTCTAGGAAAAGATAAATAGTTAAAATATTATCAAATAGGATATCATAAAGCAAAATAAAGAAATTGCATAATTATAGAAAACTAACCTTGAATATTAGTAAAAATTGATTCATATAGAGTAAAAAATTAATTAGATAGAAAATAAAAACTAAAATGAGCTTGAATTTTAAAAGATATAACACTAAAGTGATAAATAAGATCAATTGTAGTAGATTAAAGAGCTTAAACTCCATAATGATTAAATTTCAGAAAAATTAAATCAAAAAATTTAAGAAGTCTCATAACTTGAAAAAACCTTAAGTCTTAAAAATGGAGAAATAATTGAATTATAGAATAAAAATTCCCAACTCCAAAAAAAATAAAGTAAGGCTAGTGCATATGAGCAAGAACTTATCTAAATTACGAAATAGATGGAAAATTCTGAGTAATAATGAGTTATGAAAATTAATAAAGTTAAGCAGAAATCTAAGTAAAGAAAGCAAGAAATTATTAATTTACAAGCCAAAATTCAACAGATAAAGTTAGAATTAAATGAACAATTAAGATAAAAGATGCTTACTGTGGAATCAGAAAAACAGACTACAATGCAAAGTTTAGAATAAAAGCTTGAGTAACTATTATTGAAAATAAACAAAAAGAAAGAGAAAATAAATAAACTGAAAGCAGATAATACTATTAAAGAAGATTTAGAAAAGAAGAATAAAGCATTGAAGCAAAAAATAGAAGAGTATGAGCAAGAATTTTAGAAAATAAAGTTGGATTAGCTTGATAAGGAAGTAATGGCTAACAAAATTTAAAATAAGAAAATTAAAATTAAAGAGCTGAAAAATAAGCTATGCTAATATAAGAGCAATTAACTATTATAGTAGGATTTTGAAGACTTAGGCTAGTAAATTTCTGAATTGTAAAATGAAAATCAAAACTTATAGAATAAACTAGTGCAATAGTAATCAGTAATAGAAAGTAAAAATCAAAAACTCTAACATTCTTAAGGCTTATAAGCAGAATAAGAAATGTAAAGTAAGAAATAAATTTAAGCTTTAGAAAAGTAATTATTGCTCATGCAAAATGAAAAGCAGTAAGTAATTCAACGCTTTGAAGAGAGGTAAGCTCAATTAAACTAAAAGTACATGAATAAAAAGAATAGAGCACTTTAACTTAAACAAAAAATAGTTGAAATTTAAGATTAATTGCAAAAGATGGAAAAACTTTAGCAGTAAAACTAAAGTGCTTTATAAAAAGTATAATACTGTGAAATGGAGCTAGAACTTAAGAAATAATAGATAAAAGCTCTTGAAATTCAAAATCAAAAGTACTTATCATAAATAAACAATCTTCAAATTTAATTACATGAGTATCAGAATTAAAATAAGTGACTAGAGAATAAAGCTGAGAGCAATTAAGAGTTAGATGAACTTGAGCTGAATTTCAAGCTTCTTTAGTCTAAATATGATTAACTTGAAGAAGAAAATATTGATAACATAAGCAAAATTTAGCAATACAAGCAATAAGTTAAATAACTTAATGAATAAGTCAAAGAAACTTAGATAGAAAACAGAGAGTTCTAAACTTAAATTAGTAATCAAGATTTATAAGAATCTTAGTGGTAAAATAAATATTTTTCCCTTCAAGCTTAAACATAATATTTATAGTAGTAGTGTAAGAAATTATAGGAGTAGCTGGATAAATGTAGCTGCATGAAAGTCAAAGAAGAGATAAGAGAGCTTTAGTAATTTTTACAAAAGTATCTTAATAGTGTTTATGATGAATAAAGCGATATGCAAATTGAAAATTTATTATAAGAAGATAGCTACTAACAGTAACCATAATCTGCCAGGTGCTCACCTCAACCTGACGTTTAGCAATTACATCTTAAAGAAAGAGAATTCACTCCAAGATAGAAATCTTCAAAGGAAAGTTCATATGATCACATTTTGATGTTTTATAAGCTAAAGAGAGTCATTTTATAGATCATTTAGTCGCAGAATGCTAAAAATCGAGATTAAGATTTAAGTAATATTACAAAATTAGAATAGAACAGAAAATTCTCCAAAAAGGTATTGGAACTTGATTTAAACAGCTATATGTTAGAAAGAAAAAAGTGAACAATTTCTAAAAATTTAACTTATTAAATTGGAATTTATTATAATTCTTTAATCCTTCACTCTTGTAAAGACAGAATAAAGCAAATCTATTAATTCAAATATTTTAAAATAAGCAAACAACATTTTTCATTAAAATATATCAATTTATTCTTATATACTAATTTACAAGCAAAAAGTTATTAAAATGCTTTCAGTTATATAATAGTTCAATAGGTATAACCATAATCATTAAATTTTAAGCTATTAATATAAAATTTAATAAAAGAATAATTCCATTTATAATGGCAAAACAATCAAAAATAGCTATATGTTGATGGCATTTTAATAAAACTTTATAAAGCTACAAAAATGATTTGTATAATATGTAATAATATCTAAAAATACCTTATCTAATTAAAAGATAAGACATTTAAATAATAGAATGGATAATCTATTTAATTATAGTTAGATGTTTAGATTTTAGCAAATCATTTATCATATAATAAGAAATGGTAATCCCAATTTGATTTATAATAGTAGGTATATAAAGCTAATCGTTTATCAACTCTTTAATAAAATTATATTTATTAAATATTACAACTGAGAATTTTCATTTTTTAATGTAGAAAAGTTAAAAAAAAAAAGTTTTAATTTTAGTAAAGATAGAAATATTGAAAATTAGTTTGAAGCAAAAAAGCAAAAAAGAAAAGAAATAAGTTAAGAAAGAATAAATCAGGCTATTTTATTCAACAAATTGAATTTCACATCTAATTTAAAAGGAGAAGATTTAAGCAAAAGATTTTCATTTTCTTGTATAATTCCATCAAAACTAACCATAGAAACTTCCATATTCTCAATCTCACTGTATTATTAATTTACTTTTGTTCAGTGTTTTAAAAAGCATGAGTAGGATAAAATTTAATAAATTCTTAATTTCATTCGTAAGTTCCATAAAAAACTTAGTTAGTATGCTTGGTATCTTTATTTTCAGAAAATAGAGGAGAAGGCATGTAATAATCTATCCATCTCAATTCGAATCGATACTAGTTTGAAGCAAAATCTCTAACATTCATTAGCACTAATGATAAGCTCTGTTCTTTGAAATACTCATTTTACATGTCGCTTATTCTTTAAAGATAGATGGCTCCTTTGAAGTTAAAAGAATCAATAGTAGAAGCATGCTTAGATGATCCAGTTACTTTCATTTTAGTAATTTATTAAATTAAAATCATAAATTGAAAATATAAGGTAGTGCAGTATTCTAATCTAAGTCTCTCTAGGCCTACAAACATGCATTTAGTCCTTTGTAAAATATACCTATCATATCTTATGTTTATGTATCTAACTCATCTCAATCTTCTTTAGGACATACTGTATAGTTAGTGTTTTTTAATTTAATTTAAATTTGATTCTCATCCTTTCAGGTCATCATAGCTCCACTTTAGAGATCTACTTCGTAATTTGGGTTTGGCTTATTCATCATCAGCATGCATTATGCTTCTGGCATAATGCAAATGATTTCAGGCGTTTTACATCTGATTACCTCCAGAAGTTTAGAAGCATAAGTATAAATTGTAACTATTTTAAGAGGTAGATCTTAAAGAGTATATTATATGTACTTGCTTTTCTATTTTACTTAAATTACTTCACCATCTGGAGATATTCTGATTTGTCTATTTCTTACTTATAAATGCAGCCAGCCATTCTCAGTTAATTCCATCTTTGTGTTTTGGTTACAATGCTAAATAGGAGGCAAGTTGTAAGTACTCAAAGGTTTTAACTTTATTTTTTAGTCAACATTTGGGGAATAATTTGGAGATTCCACCATTTGCAAAAATGATTTATGTGTGTTCTTATCAGGATTGTATGGAGTTGGAAGCAATGACTATAACTAGTTTTCTTTCTATTAAGGAGAAGAAAACGGAGAAACCTGCTAAGTTTGATCTCTTGAAGCAGTAGACATTGAAGTTTGTTATTTAGCATAAGGGCTAGAAATTCTTAAATTAACTCCACTATTTTGGTCTGCTTGTTAGTTCTAATATTCTTCTGTCTTGATCATATCTTTCAAGTTTTAATCTGAAAAAAGTCTTTTTTTACTGTTATTTTTGGACATTGTTTTAGAATTTTTGGTCTTGCTATTATTTTTGAAAGCTTATACTTCTTTTGAAACTTCTTTGACCCCCTAAATTTGTTTCTGACTATTTTACTTTGTAATTTTAGAAGAATAAGCAGGTGGTTTTTACGTTTTCATCCTAGAATTAGCAGCAGAGAAAGATTCAGCATAATCACAAATTTCATATTCCTTTCAGTGTTCCAAATATTTGTTTTCTTCCTTATTTTACAGTTTTTATTACTATTGTTGAATTAACGGATTTTTTTGAGCATTTTTGAGATGTGATATTTGTAAAGGTCTCTCTTCTTCTTCTACTAAGAAAAATTCATGCTAAAGTACTTGCTTTAAGAATGGACGTAAGGAAGGATTTGGATTTAATAATTTTCCTATTATATCTAAAGATGCTGAGCTTAGATCCTTGGGAAGATCATAGTTTCCCTTCTTTACTTTCATTAAAGTTTCTTAAACTGAAGCAGATTCAAAAGGTGGTCTTCCTATTAAGCATGCATAGAGGATACACCCCACAGCTCAAACATCTGCTGTCATTCCATATGGCTATCTACTAACAATTTCAGGTGGAATGTAATTTGGAGTTCCACACATAGTTTAATGCTCTTCATCGTGATCTTATAGTTAAACAGCTAAGCCAAAATCACCAATTTTCAATTACTGATTCTATGTTAATAATAAATTAGAGAGTTTTAGATCTCTGTGTAGAACTTTCTCACTATGTAGATAAATAAGTCCATCTATCAGTTATTTTATCAAGTGTCTACTTTATTTTTCATTTAGTTTCCCCTCACTTTTTAGATAAGTGTATAGTTCTCCTCCCTTAGCCAGTTCCAGTACCAAATAAAATGAATCTTCATCTTCAAAGGAATGATAAAGCTTTAGAATATTAGGATGGTTTAATTTCATTTGAATTGAAATTTCGTGCTTTAAGCGTTCAAATAAGTTTTATTCCTATAATTTGAGTTTGTCGATTATTTTTAAGGCATAATGATTTCCTTACGATCTTGACTTAACTTCATAAACGAAGCTGTGTGCTCCTCTTCCTAAAGGACAAATAATTTCAAAGTCTGCTAGCGAGTTAACTAAATAGTCTTGGTTAATTAGGTTGTTTTTTTAATTTTTCATTTGTATATATGAAGTCAAACTAAAATGATAATACTTTTAAACTAATAATAAGAATATATTTAAATACTATTTCACTCATACTTTCTCTCTTTATTTAAATCTCTCCTCTCTCATTTCCTTTACTTCCTACTGCCCATTTTAACTTACTTACATTTTTCCATATCGTCTACTGAATTTGTGAAAGCAAGTATATAAAAACTCAATATGGTTACTAGATATTTCTAGGGTTACTAAGTAAATAAGTTTTCATTTAAATAAATACTAAATGATAAACAAATAAGCAGTTAGTACATTATATTAATTATACCTCTAAATACAATTATTTCCCTTCTATTTATCCTCTTTCTTAGCTTTAATTACCTTATCTCTATATCATATTTATATACTTTTTTACTTAAACTAATTATTTTAGAAATTTAAATTATAAGAATTCTTAAGTGGAATATGTAGACTGCTCTTAGATAGCTTCATTATATAAACTATTTATAAAGCAAATTTGAACAAACTTTAGAAGATCTAACTACTTTAAGTTTTATTGCTTGAATACAATCAATGTATCTATATTTTAGTAATAGAGCGTAATTAAAAGTTATCCCTTATATGAAATTTTAAAATTAAAGGTAGAGAGATTAGCAATTGATAAAGCATAATCAGTCAATCCAACAATGAAGCATTCATTTATATAAGATAAAATCCAACTATCTTTAATTATCAAATAATAGCAACTCTTTAATGCAATATATCTTACAATCTCTTCCTAATCTTTTTCAAAGTTTAAAAACTCAGTTTAATATAAAAAATTGTTAAATCTATCCTAATTATAAATACTTGCTTCAAATATGTTAATTAAAAGATGCAAATTAATAAGATTTATTTCTTAAATAATATATATTTAGATAAGTTTAACATTAAGAAGTAAATTTTAATTGAAATGAGAGTTAAATAAAATGAGAGATATTAAATTATCTATAAAATTAATTTAATAAAGCTATTTACAAAGGAATTTATATTTAAATCATTCAAAATACTTTAATTGTAAGCTACTTTAATCTATATCAAGGATAAAATGTATATTCCCTTTATTTTTTGATATTTCTGTTGCTCTTTCTTTTAATATGCTTTCAACTTTGAAAATTTTTGATTTATAATTCTAAAAGGAGTTTTTAAAGTTTTAGTTAGCGTAAATTTAGAGAATAGTTCATCTTTTAATTGATAATGATGACTGATTAAATTGCATTTAAAATGAGTGTCTTGGGACTTAATTAAATATAATTAAATTTGACTATAATCAAACTACATAAGTAGGTTAATAGCAACTATTCCCTAAATTCTATTTAATAAATTAATATTTATTAGTGCATTATTTACTACAAATATTTAGATTAATAATCCTAAGAAAAGGTTTACCATTGTAATATTATATTTACGTTTCTATCAAAATACTAAACTAACTTTTAATAATTAAAAGAAAAATAATCGTAGAAGATGCTATTTATATTATAGAAAATAAACTTATATCATATAAAAAGGCATTTATTATACCTTTATGTTGTAATAATTCAAAGCTTTTATAAAAAGGTAAGAATTTGATTTAAATAAGTAAAACATAAAATAAAAAGGTTGATAGTATAAGTATTCGGATCAAATCTACAAATGAGAAATTTTTTCTTGTAGGTTTCCAATTAGTCTTTTCAAGGTATCAAAAAGCCATCTTTTTGCTTATAAAGGATCAGAAGCGATTATTTCAAACTCGTTCTCCATTTGAGAGAGTTATTCTCGGAGTTTATCAGCTTAAGTATATAGAAGTGTTCCAGCCCATCTTGCTCCTTCTTAGAATATTTTATCATATTCTTAGTTTTTAGCAGCATTTCTTGCTATTTCTCTTTAAATTTCAATCTAAAGTTGCTAGGCTGCTTCTGGTTCCTTTTTTTATCTTTTTTCTTTTACAGATTGAGCTTTAAGTTGCTTGTTAACAGTGTTTAATTCCTATTTTAACCTTGATACCATTTTATTTGTAGTAATTTCATCAAAAGGAGCTCTTGCTGCTAGCTATCTCCTTAGGCCCATAATTTCTATGTTACAGTTATGTCTAATTCTTGCTATTTACTTTCTTTCTCTTTCCCTCCATATTCTATTTAAATCTGTTAGAAGCTTATTTATTGCTGTATTTGTGAGTTCAAATCCTTGACGCTTTTTAAAATCTTGCGCAATTTAAAATGCTTCTTAAGGAATCCAGTCATCTTACTCAGATTTTAAAACAGGTTATTTAGGAAGGTACCTTATATCACCAGAATCTTCTGAAAATTCAGCAAAATCTTTAAACTCTTATGTACATTTTAGTAAATTCTTTAGTCTCATTGTATCAGCTCTTAAATGTTCAGTTTCTAGTAAAGCAGCACCCTCCGATTTTCTACTCAGGAGTAATGCATCAATGCTTTTTTCTGACTAAATAGTATTAAATATACTTACCTCCATAAGTTTTCCTTTCAATCTCATAATTTCATCTTATTAGTTTTGTGCAAGTTATTACAATTCATTAACTTTCATTTTTAAAACATCATCATTTACATTTGTTTACCTCATCCAATCTTCCTTTTATTGCAATCTATTTTCAAAATCCTTAATAACAGAATCTCTAATTTCTAACTCCTACTGATACGTTTTTACTTTTGTATCAGATCTATCATTATACTCTTTTTGAACACTGGAAAGTTCTTACATTTTTTCTTCAAGTTAACTAACTTATTATTGCTATTAATGAAGACTAGAAGCTTATCTTGCAATTTGCTCGTGACTTCTTTCTATTTCATCTTCAGCTTGTTAAAGTTACTTAGCTAAGTTTTGGCTTTACTCTTTCAATTTTAAAATTCGTCCATCTGACTACTGTAATGCTTCTTTAAGTTCCTGATTTTCAGTTAAGGCAGTTCTTAATCGATAGTTGACTTCCTTAATGTTAGAACCAGACATTTTAAATAGTTAGAATATTTAACTATAAAAGTATTCTAAATACTCCCCTTTATTTATTAATTTCTTAATTTGAATTTACTTTTCTCTTATGCACTCTAATCTTCTAGCCATGTATTATGCTAGTCTTTACCTATCAATCCTTTACTTATAATCTAACTATCTTTTTAAGTGAAAGCATATAATTAAGAAAGTAAAGTGCTAATATAAAAGCATAAGATAATCTACAATAAATAGAAATATAGCAACATATAAAGCTAATTAAATGCTATAATCTTATAATGATAGACATATCATATATCTATAGCTTATTTAAAATAAGCTTATTTACATTTTTATAAGCTTAGGTATTAAATCACTTGCTTAAATTATTAGATAGCTCTAATTTTTAGGGATATTAATAATTAAGAGTCTATTATACTATTAGTTATTAGACTAAACTAATTAATAAAGTTCATTTACTTTAAACCTAAAGTCTTTGATTAATTTATTAAATGAAGGCAATTTGCTTCATAATATATAGAAATTAATTATACTTATAATTAGAATTTTAACTAAATTCTGGGAGTTTTAATATTTTGGGTTTAATAGGATAATATAAATATAAGAATTAAATATATAGCAGCAGTTTATTCTTTAGCAATTTTATAAGAGATAGATCATCTGATGATATCAACAATCTCCTTGTAAAAATATCTAATTTATATAATTTGAAGCATGCTTAAAGAATAAATTGACAAAAGCACATAGTCATTCATTTAATAAATGTAAAATACTTAAAAATGTTTAAATTTAATACAAAATTTCTTTAATAATGACTTATTTCTTTATTATAGCTACAATGAATGATAATCTTACTTATTAGCAATTACACATTATATAATTAAATCTCTTAAAAGCAAAGGAAATAAGTTAATTTTACAAAGTTGCTATCAGAGTTTAAAAGATTTAATCCTTTTATCTCTTGAGATATTCTTTTATTTCATTAGGTAATTAGATCTTTAATCATTAAAAAAATTAGATTGGATATTACTAAAGAGAAATTTTAAGTTTAATAGCTTCTAAACTTATAAAATAGTATATATTAAATATGCAAATTAAAGTTTATAATTAGTTTAAAATCATAAGCATAAAAACTAATTATTTAATTAAGTATTTAAGAAATTTTTATTTTACACTCTATAATAAAAAGAGGGAGCAGTGCTTCATCACATTAAATGATGAAAAATTAGTATGATTTTGATTAAATCACACCCATTTTCTGATTCTTGAAGCTTAAATATTTCTTTGCTTAAAGCTATAAATACTTTGTATGCTTTTTTCAGAATCCATATAGAAGTAAAAGTATTACACGTTCTTGGAATTATTTTATAGTTTGAATTAAGTTTAGTAAAATAAATGCTTATCTTGCATAAAAATCTTGATAAAGAGTTAATTTTTAAATTTCTTAGTGTATTAGTAGAAAAAATAGAATGATTTTTTCGTAATGAGCTTATTAAAAATAACTTTAGATTAGTTAAAGTTCAAGAATAAGATATTAGACTATAAGAGTTGAATTAAATTGAATGCGATATCAGTCAATTACTAGCATATCTTTTTCATCTTGCTTCATGTAATTTTTTGACGTCCAAATCTACTCCCAAGGAGACCCTTCAGTGTGACAACCACATGAAAAAACACCTTTATGATAGCAACTTTCATTCGGACCATCATATGTGCTTCCATCTTTGTCATGTCTGACTTTTGCTCTTCCATCACTTGCATCATCGATGCATGAATCTCCGTAACAATAGCAGCACATCCATACGCAGCTTGAACCAAAATGACAATCATCTTCTGTCTCGCATCCCATAACAGGTCTTGTACATGCGTAAATTGGATATTAATAAACGCTTTCATCAACAAGAGCGAATTTCTGCAAAAGTGTATTTCCATCAAATGTCTTACTGCATGAAAAATTAAGGAAGCCATTATAATAAGCTGCTAAGTTAACTGCTCTTCTATAACTATTTGGATCATTACCATATCTCAATTTAAGAAGATCCCAAATTGACATATACCTATAATCAATTGGTGATAGAGTTTCATTAGCCTCATTCAAGAATTGTTCTACAAGTTAAGCTGTTCTATTTAAAACTATTTATGATCTTGTAGTTGTTTTTCCACCTCTAGCAAAAATTGAATTTTGCATTGAATATTAGGTAGAGTTTGTTTTCTAATCTTTTGAATAGTTCTCGCACAAACTAGCTGTGACCTTTCCAAAACTTTCAAGTCCTTCAAAGTTAAGACATGCTCTTATCTAAAACTAAGTATCTGTATAATCAGATGTTTCTTCTGCCAAAGTCCATTACTATAACCTACTTCCGAAATCAATACTGATAGTCAAGTGTGACCCATATTTTTTCAAAAATGTATCATAATCAATCCAATTCCCAGTAAGACTCGGATCAGGAATATTTAGCTACAAGTTATTGAAATCGTTTAATACATCTTAGCTAAGTTCTAATGTTGAAATGCAATCTTATTTAATGGTATTTGTTTGTGTGAGAGCAGCAAAATCAAAACTTACTCCTTTTACTTAATAATCTTTCTACTAAGTTTATGAGTATGCCGCTGTTAAAGTGAAGCCCATTGTAAATGCACTTTATAAATCTAAGGAAAGATCAGTTTCCGAAGAGACATAAGAATAAAAGCTATGAGTATTCTCAGTTAATATAATTTTAGAATATGTTTTATAATCCTTGACGATTGATATGCAAGAATCTGGAATTTCAGCTAGAATCTAAGCTCCGCCACTCATCTAAGCCAATAAATTTGCGTTTGGAATATAATAGCCAGTTCCAATTTCAAATTGTTACTACTAAGTGAGTACCAAAACGACTAATAGCAAAATTAATGATTTCATTTTTACAAAATTTACTTTTAATTTACTGTATAATAGTTTGCTTTTTCTAATGCTCTTTACTTTAGTAGGTATTCATGAATTCAATTTTAGAACTTCTAGCATTATGTAAAAGTCTTATATAAGCGTGACATTACATTAATATCAAATATAGTATTTGATTATTACAGCTATCTAGATAGCATTAGTGTATTTCATATATAATCTGTTCTGATATATTATTTTAAATTATCCTTTCTTCAACTATTTTTATTAACCTTCTTTTCCAAAACTTTAATTTTGATTTCTTCATTGTGAAATTGTTGCTCGCATGAACATTTCTTTACATTAAGTCGATTATATAAAAATATCAGCTTATGCTTGAATGATAAATGAATTTTTATAGAGCAGTAAGACATTTCAGAGCAGAGTTATTAAAAGTCCGAGTAGAATATTAAGAAGAGAACATATTTTATTAAACTCTTCGTTTAAATTAAAAAGGATTTAAAGATTTTTAAATTAAATTTTAAATTAAATAGGATGTGAACATTTTGTTTGAGAAATTAAAAATGTCTGAGCAAGGAACCCCACTGTTCCGAAATTTGTGGCTGGGCACAGCATCTAGCTTCTTGGCAGCCTCTTTCGTCTAACCTTTCGACACAATCAAAACCAATATTTAGTTGCGTGCTGAGGGACATAGAGGCTTTTGCGGTGATACTTGGGCTGTAGCTAAACAAATTACCAATGAGTAAGGAATGCTAGGATTATGGGCTGGATTAGATGCTTAATTCTTTAGAACATTGGCTTTCACCACATCAAGAATCTTCTTATATAGAAATTTCGTAGAGCATATCGAATATAAGTAGGGAGAAAGAGCCTCACTAAAGGATCGCACAATCGCAAGTATGTATGCTGGAGCAGTTGCAGGTTTTGCTTCAACTCCTTTCGAAATGGCAATGGTGAGATTACAAGCTGAAAAATATTATCCAGAAGGATAAAGAAGAGGCTATAGATCTGTATTCGATGCAATTGGAAAAGCCACTGCAAGAGAAGGAGTTTTCTCATTATGGAAGGGAGCTTATCCTACTATGGGGAAATCAATTGGACTCGCATTAATGATGCCACCATATGAATAAGCAAGAGACTGGCTTGGAACTCATACTACAGATTTACCAACAACAAAACCAATGGCTGCTATGTGGGCTTGCTTTTGGGCATGCGCTTTAAGTCTTCCATTTGATAATATGAAGACTAAATTGCAAAATCAGCAACCTCTTGCAAATGGAAAGATGAGATATAGAAATGCATTCGACTGCTTCATGAAGGTAATTAATTATTCAGACATCAATAAGAGAAGGTGTATATGGATTCTATAGTGGATTTTGGGCATATTACGCAAGAGTCACTCCACAAGCAATTCTTGTATTCTTTAATATAGGCTCTTTATATTGTGGATGCCTGGCAAAGAGTTTTGCACAGAGAATGATCGCACGCTAAAATACTTATATAAGTTTAATATTTACAAATCAAAATACTCATTTTCAATTTTTATACTCTTTTTCCACAATCTAGAAGCTTCTCACATCACAATTAAAAAAATACAGTACATTTTCATCAGTATTTCTAATATACTTAAAATTACATTTATTCAAGCTTATCTTCTTTTATTAATATAAAGATTTTATTCAACATTATTAGATTTTATTTGCTTTTTATAAATATTTAAGTCTAAATTATAAAATTATAGCATAGTTTCTCATTCAAAATATACCTAACTAATAGATTAATCTTCTAAACTGGTATGGCTTGTGAATTTTTTCCTATTTTTTCAATTCACCTCTATAAGTTTTCACATTTCCCTATTCTGGTGAAGAATATTTATAAATTATACTACTTGGTTGTGAGCTTGTAATTAAAATAAAGATTTTCTAATTTAATAAATTAAGTATAAGTAGTTTATAAGCTTATTATTAAATTTAATCAAGTATAAAATTAAAAGAGATCAATTATTTATTTAGCACCTAAAATTTTGCATTCTTTTAATAAAGAAATTATCTTTCTTAGAAAGCATCACTACCTTTAAATACAAAGCTTACTATAATAAGCATAAATTTATTCTAATATATCTTCTTAAATTAGCTAATTTAATGCTTATTAATAAAATAGTTTCTTATCTAATAGTTAAATATTAGATATATGCTAAAAATATAAGGAAAAACATATATTTATACAATAAAAGTAACTAATAAAAGAAACTATATAAGCTTAGTTAATAGATGAACTAGCTCTTTAGTAATAAAGTGCTTGCTAATAGATTAATATATTCCTATTACTTTATTAAGTATTTTTATATCTTTTTTTCAAGCGAATGTAATAAAATAAAGAAGATCAAAATAACTATAATAGTTGCATTAATTACTGATAGTTTTGGTTACATTTGAATAAATTAATTAGAATAATGATACAAAAGAGTATTAAATAAATGATTGAATATTTTAAAGTTGATTAAAAATCATGTTCATAAGCAAACTTTATAAGGTAAATTATAAATAACAAGTTTATTTTAATGAAAGATTAATGCAAAGAAGGGCTTACATGATTAATGATTTGATATTATATTTAGAGATAGAAAAAGAGAATACATATTATAAGATTTAATAATGAGAGCAGTCAATTAGATGTAATGAATTCATGTTCTAGTAACTGGCCTGCAGTTGGTCTCTAGAGATGGTTAAGACTCATACATATTTGAATAAAATTTCTAGCATCTTAAGGAATCCAAGCAGGGAAGAATATAGTTCCCTTGAGAATAAGTTCAAATAAAGTTTCGTAATCATAGGCTTCAAATGGTATAGTTCCTGTTAGCATTTAGTAGCAAAGAACTCCTATTGCATAAATATCACTTGCAGGCAAATTATAGTTCTGAGATTTAGCAACTTCAGGTGGTAAATAGGCCAAAGAGCCACAAAATGAATTTGCTAAACTTTATTCTCTTGCTAAACCGAAATCAATAAGTTTAACAGTTTATTATCCACCATTCTCATATTTAATTCTTATGTTATCAGGCTTAAAATCACGATAAACATATCCTCTTGTATGAAGATAATTTAGAGCTTAAAGAATTTGCTTCAGTCAAATTTTAGTCATATTAAGAGGTGCAGGAACAGGAACGTCTTTTTCACAATATTCTAAAATTAAGTGCAAATAATTTTAATTTTAAAATGACCTGTAAAGCTTAATGATATTTGGATGATCTATCTTACTTAGTAGTTATATTTCTCGAAGTGCATATTTCATTTAAGCATTTTAAAGTAAGAAGTTTTTATCATATTTCTTCATAGCATAAATTTTTTGGGTATCAAAACTTTTTATTTTGTAAACTGTAGCAAAACTTCCTTTCCCTAGCTCTTTTAGAATTTAATATCCTGCTATAGTTTCAGTATAAGACCTTGCAGCAAGCATTGCTTTGAAAATAAGAGTCACTCAATTATTAGTTCCTTCTTCTGTATTTGTATAAAGTCAGATAGTATCTATTTTATCTTAATTTTTCCAGGTGAGGAAGAATCAAAACTTTCTTTTTTCATATTTTGATCTTTAAACTTGCTGTATATCAAGTAGCTTTATTAGTCACAAGAATTATTTATCTTAAGCAAAGTCTGTTGCAGAGTTGAAGCAAACAACATGTCCTCTCTCAACATCTAAGAATAAAAATACTTATTTATTCAGTCAAAAGTTGTGCAATCAAACTGTACCAGATGAAGACTAAACCAGCGAATTTGGATCTGGACTTTCAAATGAAAGAGCGTCAATAAAAATACGATTTCCTTCAGACATTTAATAAAACTTCACAGGAAAATGTTCGTTTAATAGAACTCTTGTGCCAAACTTGTCAAAAAATAATCTGAATTTATAATTGCATTTTTTAGCGATTTATTACTTTATTTCGCTTATCATCGTATCTTCAGTGACTTGCAAACTAAATTCAGCTACTTATATTTACATTTTATAATTACATAAATTTTAATAAACTCTAATTATTTCAACTTATTTACTTCTAATAATATCATTCCTTCTATCTGTTTCTATATTCTACTCCTTTTATCTTTTCTTTAGTTAGTAATCCGAGAAAGAGTTTAGAATAATTTGATTGACTAAATCATAATACCACTTTAAATTAGCTCGTTATTAAAAGAAAATCTCTATGTAATATTAAAATATATTATTTTCTTATATTAAGAATTATAAAAGAGCTAAAAGTTAGTTATTTCCTTTTAAGTCATATTTCAACTAATTTCATACTGTAATCTATTTGCAAAGAGTCAAGAGAAATTATATAATTTTTTTTCCTTCAAGTTAATTTAAGATAATCTAAAATGATTCAGTTAAAATGATCAAAAATTCTACTTCAAGCTTTCTTAACTTTAATGCTATTTAAATTTTAAAGTATCCTAAAGTATCTTTATAATTAATTATTTAGTTATTTGCTTTTAAAATTTTAAGAAAATCTAATTCTCGCCGTTTTCCATTCTCTAAACGGCAGATTGAAAATATAACGGGGGTATCTGTTGATCAGATTCTGCAGATAGGAATCGCCATATTTTGAATGCATATCATTGATCATAGATTTCAAATTATAACCTTTGCCAGATTATCTCCATGTTTGATTCCATCAAAATCTTGAATCCATTAAGGGACCTCATAAGGATTGGAGGTAAAATAGACAGTTAAAGCCGTGCTCCAGTCACTCTTTTGATTAAAACTATTTAAATAAATAAATCCTTTGCATTTAATCTATAATATAGCTTCCTTACTTATAATCTATTAAATTAATCTATTTTTACATGCAATTTACTTAAATTATATCTTCTGAAGTATCTTTATAAATTAAAGCAAGGTAATCTGTCTTAGATTTGGATTAATTGTTCAAATAAAGCTTAATAAGTAATAACTTTTATTTAAAAGTATGAAATATCTGTTATGTGTTGCTATTTAATTATAATCCTACACTGCTTATTATAAAATTTATCTTTACATTTTACTAAAGAATACTTATTCCTATATTTTAAACTTTCGCTTCAGAGTTGCTTAGTACTTTTATTTAATATTATAATTGGCAATCTAAATTTTCTTTAAGGTCATAAGTTATAAATCGCAACTAATTTAATGCATTTAGAGTATATAATATATAATAAATGAATAATAAGTAGGATTATGATTTTTAAAGAGTTTAATCTGCCTATTTAATATAAAGCTATTCTGATACTGCACTTTATATTGAAGCGAGATAATTAACTTAGCATGCATATTATTATAAAATATACTAAAGTCAGTATTATATAAATAGTATTCTCATTTATATATTGTGGTAGTTTGATGACATGTCTAAAATTTGAATAATATATATTAATTCTATATTCTAAATCTAATGCCTGCAATATATTGTTTGCTAAGAGTCAAAATTTTATATCTAGTTAATTTGGTTTAAGAGTAGTTTATAAACAATTTAGTATAGCACTTAGATAATCTGCCTATTTACTTGGAAACAAAAGGATAAATAGCTAATGAATTGAAGTTAAATTGATTCTTTATAAATATATATACTCTACTTAACTTATTATATTATAGCTTATATATCAGTTATTAAAGCTAATAACTTAAATATTTAAAAGACTTTAGTGATAAAATGAAAGATAGCTTAGCATTGAAATAAATATAATAGATTAGTTTATTTTTATATTTTATGTTAGATAAAGAAAGGGAGATAAAGGAATATTAAGGAAGAATAAAAAAATTAGTTGTTAAATAGAGTTTTTCATGAGATGTAGAAATTCTGTATAGAAATAACTTGATTTGAGCCGCCTAAACATACGTATGGAAAAACTTTGCTTCCAAAATCTCCAAAAACAGATTCCTCCCCATCATTAATTTAAAAGACTATTGTCTTTTTGGCAAAATCCAATGTAATGCTAACTATATCTCCTGTATCATATTTACGAAATTCTTTTTCTTGCTAAATACAGCCTTTTTTAGGTTCATAGAAATCTCCATTTCTATTTAATGCCCAGACTTTAGTTTTTCCATAACCGTTCAAGCATTCTTCATCAAATTTTATGTTCTGTTCACTTGAGCAAACACCAATATAAAGATCAGCAAATCCTGTTTTTCCAGCTGAATCTACTTTGAATGAGATCATTGCACTACCTCTATCAATGCAATAATCCGCAAAAGCACTAGACCATCCAAAATGAGATTTTGATTTCTAAACAGTTTAGCCATCGTTTGTAATTTCCATATATTTAGATTTGAGTTTTGTACTCCAATTTATTTTAGAAGGAGTTAATCTTCTAGCAGCTGGAGGAGCTGTAGCATTTTCATAGCTTTCTTAAATTTCTTAAAGTATATCAGCTGAAGTTATTCTTGCAGGTATCATTTTTCCAAAATTGGCTTCATCAGATATTAATTCAAAGGTAGGATGTCCAGGTCTGAAATTATCAAGTTCATTCTTCAAAAAATTAATTTTCTTTTAAAGTTATTCAATCTATTGATTAAGCTCTGGTTACTTATTATTATTGATGAAATAATCAACTTTATTGACTGAATTTTTATCTCCACTCAAACATTTAGTGACTTCTTATAAAACTTCATTAAGTTCTTGCATCTTCTTATCCATCAAAGCTTCTAAACTTGCTATTTATTGTTCAGTAACTTAAAAATAGCTTTCATTAAACTCATTAAGTAAATCTTATTTAAGAGTCTATAAATTCTGAATGATTTTATCAATATCCTAAGTTAGCTGCTAATTTTACTCATTTTTGTTCTGCTGCATAATTTATCGAATTTCTCGCAGTCTATTTTTAGATTCATTTATACTTGCTTAAAGTTCTTGAATTTAATTTTAAAAAGTCTGAAGCACTGAAGAATTTTCAGTTTCGACTTCTTCAGGTTCAACAAGTTTATGTCCTTATTAGTTATGACTAATAACACAAAGAACACAAATGCCAGTTTTGCAGTTGATGCACCATAGCTTTAATGATTTGTTATGTTCTTGGCAAGTAGGTCCTTTTTTATCCATTATTAAATTTAATTCAAAACTAACCTCTTTATTTCAATTTATCCTTTATCTAATTTCCTTTTAAACACTCTAGGATTTACATATTACCTTAATCTTTTTATCTGCTGATTAAAAAAGAAATATACCATCTAAAAATTTCTAGTTTTGAATAGCTAGAAAAATGAAGTGATTAATGCTACTAGAGCGATTATGAAATACGAAGAGATGATGTTTTATTAAGTTAATGCAAGGTAGTATATTAGAATTGATAAAAGAATTGACTCATTAGGCTAAAAGTTCTATAATAACATAAGTTAAAAGTAAAAGTTAAAAGTAGTTGAATTCGAATGCCACTATAGTTATTATGAAAGACACATATATAACAATAAGCAGGTAAGCGTGCTTTTTGGATATCTTACCTCTATTATAGATTGAAATTATAAAAGTCAAAATTAATGAAATTATTAGGAAGTAAAGGCATATTCCAAGAAGCGGCTTAAATGTGTAGTGTTTAGTTAGATCTGATTATCTAGAGCAAGTAAGAATTATAGAAATTCCTAATCCTATTGAAATGTTGAAAAGTGAGCCAGCAAAGCAACCAGCCATTGCCATTGTAAGAGACACTTTTGCAACAGCCATATCTGCTATAAAATCTATGTAAGAGCTTACCTGGAGCTGAATTTCCCCAAGCAAGAAGTGTCATTCCTAGAATACTTTAACTAAGACATGTCTCAATTCCAAAAATATGAATAATGTCTATTATTATTCCTGATATTACATTTATTCACTGAATGGAAACTATAAATCCTACAAATGTAAGCATTAAATTGTAAGAGGGAAGCTTTGAAGGGCTTGTAGTTTATCATAAATAAATACTTATAAAAATTGCAGGGATTAATAATCAAGCGAAAAGTGGCAAAGGACCAGCTTAAATTCCAAAAATTTTTAAAGTAAAAAACCAAAAAAATAGAATGAAAATAGGACTCAAATAACATTTAGTACGGCTCCATGTATGAGCATCAAATATTGGCATAGTATAATCAATAATAAACATTAAAGGAAATAGTACAAGAGAAAAAATTCTGCTTAATAAAGATTTTTATTTCCATTCGTTTATATTCTTCATAACAATGTTTTTAAAAGAAAAAGCTATTTAGCTCAATTAAGTTGAAGGAAGAGATACTTTGCATTCCTTTATTTAATTTTATCGTTCTTCAAAGGTAGCATGATTAGTGAAAAGAGTCATTTCTTATTCTTAAAAATGATGCTACTCAACTCCATACATAATTATTTATCCAGGTGTAGATGGTTCACTAACAGTGCTTATCATGGAGTAAATCATCATTTCTTAATATTTTCTTAATTATATGGAATTTTTGTTTTAAGTTAATCCTAATTTTCTCTGATTTTTTTCTTCAATAATAACAAAAACCATAAAGCATCCATATAGAACCAAAGCGATGATTCCAAAAGAAATATGAAAGAATCCTATTATAGCTGTAAATCCAAGTAATAAGAGAGCTAAGTAATAAAATAGAATATCTCTTAAAAAAGAGCTTATTGCTAGATTTGTATCTGATCCGCTTAATATGCAGCATGCTGCTAAAAATGTGCATATAAACATACCCGCTCCTAGTTAAGCTCCTACTGCTATTTCTAAATCATAGTTATTTACAGCAAGAATACTTGAAATTACATCTGGAGAACCACTACCAAGAGCTAAAAGTGTAACTCCAGCCAAACTTTCTGAGCAAGAGAGTTTCTTAGCTATTAATGATAAGGAAGGGGTCAAATATTCATCAGCAGTTTCTCCCAACACATAATATAAAAGAACTAGCATAAAGAGTAAAAAAATTAATCCTCCTCAATTTCCCTCAAAATTACAATAATGTAATTAATATAAATCAAAAACTGCCTATGTACTGCAGTGCTATTTTGCAAAATTACATTAGTCAGCGGCAAAAATGATGTCTGCACATTAAACCATTTTTGATACTAACTTTATTTATAAAAAAAGAAAATAACTAAACTTTCTCTTACTATCAAGACCAACAATTATTTATTTTCAATCTACTTTTCGTTTTCTAACTAATTTAAATGACTGCATCACTGTTTTTTCTAAGCAGAGTATAAGTAAAAATAATAATATGATTAAGTTAAACTACTCCACTTCAAAAACTAATAAAATTTGTTATGCAAATAAATTGTAGAATATTATTTGCGTAATCTACAATTTTAATATATTGTTTTTACCTTATTAAAAATATTTCTAATATTAATGTAAGCATTCAAAACTAAAAGAAAACTTTAACTTTATATAATTAAAATATATATAAAAAAACTTATTATTATTACTATTTAAGTGTCTTTTATTATCTTCTTGTTATTCATACTCTATATAAAACATCTCTATTATATGGGTTACTTTTAAACTTTCTTACATATTAAAATTGTTATAATTAAGTTAGGGTTAATAAGCTTATGTTAGTAGCATAGTTTTTAATACTTTTATTTTAGCATTTTTATCATTAATTAGCTATGCAATAATAATTACCTAATCAGTCTTCTTTATATTATTCCATAGTATTAAGCTTTTTATTCATTCCTTTACTATCTCCTAAGAATGTTAATAAAATGATTGAAATAATCATAGTATATTATAGAAGACTAATATTTATCGTTAAAAGAATAACTATAATATTGAAATATAAAATAGAAACTTTAAAGCTTAGCATTGAGAAAATACAAATGCTCTGAAGATATTTAGCAAAACCTAGAATAATGCTATAAAACAAAAGATTTATTAATTTATAATCTTTGAAAGCTTAAAAGATAATCATATTTATAATTAACATTTAATTAAAAGACCTTATTTCATTAGAAAAGCTAAAATTTTCAATAAGATTATTTCTGCTCTGCAAGGTTATTTTTTAGTAGATTTAATTTCTAAATTTATTAAAATACATGCAGATAGTAAGCTTTTTAATAATTAAGAATTCTTTTTAAATCTTTTGACCAAAAACCAAATAAAAAACTTAAAAAAGATTATTTATATTCTCAGAATTTTTGAATCTCTTTCCTTTTCGGATTTAAAAATGTTTTAAAATCTTGAAATGAAAAAAGGAAAATAGTTATAAGCATTTGTTATGTGATTTTTAAATAAAATTCTTGAGATAAAAATAAAGTTTTGAATTACCATAAAGATTATACTGCAAAGACATAAACAGGATTTTATTATCTTTATTTTTTACTTAAATCTGCATTTATAATTTTAATTTTATAGTGATATATTATAATTTAGACTGAGAAGCTTTCATACATCTAAAATTAATTATATCTTTATTGTTTTAACCTAGTTTCTAGCATTTATTAATATAAAATGTTTCTAAAATGTCATTTTAATTTCGTTTTCTGCATCTTTTAAATAATTTAGTTAATCTGGAAGAGTAAGTAAAATCTAGTAATTAGTTTTAATTTTACTATATAGACAAGATTAAATAATATAAAAGCAAGCTTAGATGTCTTTATTGTATGATTAAATTCATTTATAACTTGCTAAGAATTATGAGTCTTTAAAAATAAAGCAAATTGCTTGGATATCATAATGAAGTAGTTTTGCAATCTGTGAATATATAAAAGGAATTCTGAACTAAATCGTTAAAAAGATTAATGTTAATATTATAAATAACAATCACAAAGCTCAAATCAACTATTGAACAAGTGGACTTATTGCTTAACTTCTAGAATTTTTGTATCTTCTTTTTTTGGATTGGCTTTTAAGAATAAAAGAATCATTTTTTACTTATTATTCAATTTTTTTAATTGTTGGAAGTTTGCGGATTTTATAAATTTTCATTCTTGGTATTTAACTATCTAAAATTAATCTAGTTTGAATGTTAAATTATTTCTATAAGATATTTTAATGCCATTGAGCATTATATGAAATCTTTAAGTTTTCACTGTATTACTAAAAATTACATAGTAAGAAAATTCCTTTGGATGCTTTATTATCTTAGTTAATCCCTATTTTGATTTATCCATGAATCATATTCTGGTGATAAGTTTCTACATAATTGAAAATTACCTTTCTAACTAAAAATCCTTCATTAAATTTAAATTTCTTCTATGCTACTAACTTTAAGGCTAAGTTCTGATTTTTTTTCCTAGCTTTTTATCTATTTTTATTCTCTTAATAAGCACTTTATCATTCTACGATTATTTAGACTTACCTATTGCTTTTGTATATTAGGAAAGCTCATATATTTAGAAAGTTCTTTTTCATTTTCTCCCATCTTTTTCAAATTTCTTAATCTTTCTTTATTAGATTACGAAACTTTACTCTAGTCTGCTAATTTAAGTGGATGCTTAGATGGAATTGAAATTTTTACAGATTATGATCCTCTTTCCTAATTTTTTGAGGAAGGATTAGTTTAAATTTCAAGATCTCTTTATTATTTGGAGAGTGGATTATAATTACTTCTATCTGTTTCCACTATTTAAGAAGATACTTAAGAATTGCTTCGTTTTCTGTTTTTTAATGTTAGAGGAGCAAATTCTTTCTATATCAAAGATTAATCGATAGTTAGGTCTTCCTTAGTTTTTTTATCTTAATTTTATTATTTTTAATTACCTCGCATTTATTTCTCTTTAACTCCTTTGGTCTAAATACGCTTATTATTTTCTTTTTACGCTTCCTTTGATTTTACTTCAGATTTTTTTATCTTCTTTAAATTTTATCTTGAAACATTCTTTGTCGTATTTTTCAAACTTTCTTCTTAACTTTTTTATATTTAGTTATCCTTAGGATTCAATTAATTTGCATTTAGTTATTCGCTATTTTCTTTATCTTAGCTCTTATTTTCTATACTTTAAGCTTGTTCAAATTCATCTTCATATTATTCTTCATCTTTATTCTCTTTTCCTTTTTAGTGTGTATTAAAATTTTATTTTTATTCCAATTCCTTCTCTATTTGTTAATTAGATTTTGAACTTTATTTAAGAATTTTTGATTCAGATTAATCTTAGCTATCTTCAAAATCCTACTGATATTCATTTTATTCTACTACTTTTTAATTTTATCTTCTAGAGCTTCCTTGACTTTTGTGTAAATTCTATATTTTTTCTTATTTACCTTCGAATTTTATCAAATTTTCTTTTTTTTCTTCTTTATTATTCTAACTAAAATTTTCTTGCTTACCTTATTTCCTTTCATCTTAAAAAGTACTTCCTTCATCTAAATTTATTTTATCCTATTTAAGTTGTTTCTCTTTAATGATCTGATTTAAACCGTTATTTTTTTAATTATTCTACTATTATAATTTTACATTTTTAAGTTGGCTTTATTTTTTTTCATTTTTGCTTTACAGTTTATTATTATTTTATCCATTTTTGCTATCTACTTCCACCTATTTTTTTGTTAAAGAGTTATTTTTAAATTACTACTCTACATTTATTTCATTTTTTTATTCTTTTTCTTTATTTTCTTATGCATTTATATTCTAATCTTCTTGATCTTCCTCAAAAGAACTATATTTTTCTTCGTTTTCTTCTTCATCTATTATTACTTTATTTTACTTTTATGTTAATTCTTAATTACTTTATTATTATTTTTCTTTATATTGGCTATCGAAAGATTTTACATCTACCTTTAACTCTTCTATTTATTTACTTTACTCTAAAATTGGTTGTTCATTCTAGTTATTTTCTATTTCTTTTTAGTGGTCTTCCTTATTTTTAATTTTTTAATTTTTTTCTTCTTACTCTTATAAAATTTTATTGATTTCTTCATTTTAATCTTTTTTATTTTATTTTTATAAATTATTATTTTCGCTTAAACTAGATTCGAAGGACGTTATAACTTCCTTTTAATTTAATTTTTTTTCCTTTTCATTTTGATCTTATTATCGTCGCTTTTCTAAATCTTAATTTTTATCTTCTATTTTTTCTTTTTTCTCTTCTAAGTCTGCAAGTTATTTTTCCTAATTATTTCAAATTTTTTCTCCTTAAGTAGACTTTTAATTTTCTGTAAATTTTAAATCTTCAATTTTCTACTCGTTTATAGTTTAAGAGGCATCAATTCCTTTTGACTTGATTTCTTTTTATTATTTTTGCTTCTCATTAAAAGAATTATTTTATTATATTTATACTTAAGAATTCTCTATCTATTTTTGATCTAATTAATTTTACTCTTTGCTATCAATTTTTTCTTCTATATTTTTGAACTGATTTACTTCATCGCTTTCAATTTCTTATTTTGTTTTCTAAACTTGTGAATTTGTTTAAGTTTTGCTTTCCTCTTAGATAAATTTTCCATTTTATTTTTACTAATTTTTTTAAAAATCATCCTATTTGTTTTCTTATTTAATTTATTCAGATTCATTTATTTCTTTTACTTTTTCTAAATTTTTTTAAAAATCAGCCGGCTATGTTTCTTTATAATCTTTCTCTTCTTGTTTATATTATTAATCTTTTCGCTCCTCTATCTTCAAATCAACTTTCTTCTCTAATCTTTGATCTTACTATGTATTGCTTTCTGAATCAAACTATTCTTCTTTAGTAATAAATTCATTTTTTTCTTACTTTTTTTGTTAATCTATCAGGTTATTTTTTTCTTTTGGCATCTTTTATTTTTATTCTTCTTCTTAGCTAATTATTTTTACTTTTTCATCTAAATTATTTTGCTTTAATTTTTCCTAATTTGCTTATTAATATTCATTACCCTTTACTTCTGGCTATTAATCTAGAGAATTTTAATTTTCACTAGATAATAGTTTTTAATCATTTAATTGTGTTTGTTTTATTTCTTCTTATTTTTTTATTTATGGATTTTCTTTATAATCATTTTACTCTTCATGTTCAAGATTTTAAAATTATATTTTTTTAATTTACTCTTCTGAAAATTATGTTATTATATTATCTTAATCAGATTTTTAAACTTATGATTCTTTTTTCATTTTATCCTAAAGATTTTCATTTTAAACTGTTTCTTAATTTATTTAATATTGGCTTTCTGTTATTTTTTCCTTTTATATTATGTTTTACTCTTTTTTTTCTTAAGTTGGAGAACTTTACTGCTCTTTTTATTCAACTGCTTCTTAATAGATTAATATTTTTTCATTTTTATATTTTAAATCTTCATTCAAATGGTTTTCTACTTAGGTGGTTAGCTTTTTTTAGGTATTGTTTTTTTAATTTTCTATTTATTAGTTTTGCTGTTAATTATTCTGTATATTTTATTCTTATACCGATTCTTGTTTAGATATTTAAGATTTGCTCTTTTAAATCAAATTTTCTTATTCTTTTTCTGAAGCTTCATCTTGATCTGGATCTTCTGACTCTTCTTCAGTTACTAATTCTTAATCCGATTGTGATTCATTGACATTTTCTAGCATTGGATTTATTTATTTTTCTTGAATAGAGTCTTAATCTTTATCCACCATTGTCAACTTTTTAGTTTTCTAAAGCTAAAATTTTTACGAATTCTGTTAATTCTAATTTCCAATCTATTAAAATTTAAGAAATACTGAGCTAAAGGTTTATTTAGTATAATAGTTCTATAGGATTTTAACGAATTTTTCTAAAGAGAATTTTATTTTCCTATTTTTAGTTTTATTAGATTTAGGTTTTTCTAAAACTTATTCAACTTCATAATGATTTCATTAAATAAAAGAACCTTTGCTTTACTTCGAACTTTGCTACTTAGCATAAATTCTTTGTTAAAATTTCATTTTTATGAAAGCCTGAATCTTAATTATTTTCTTAATTTACTCTTCATTATATTTCAGTTCCATTTTATGTTTTTAATCAGTTTTCTTTTTTTTAAATCATAACTGCACATATAATTTAAACTCCTATTGATTAAACATATTAACATTTCATAGTTACTTACTATTAGGATTTATTTAAATCTCTCTATCATTTCTTCTAAATATCGCTTAACTTTTCTATAATTAAATAAATTATAATGTTTTAATAAATGCATTTTAGGCCAAAATAGAATTATTTGCTAGCTACTAAATAGCAGGTAAAAATAACTATTGAATATGAAAGATAAGGAAAAACTAAATTATGCATGCAAATAAAGAGCAATAATATTACAGCAGTTGAGCTATTGATTTACTCTACTATTTTATTTATAATTAAAATACTAATTAAACAGCTGATATAACTAAATTCTACTATACATTTATATTAAAATTATTAGTAAGAACCATATAAATATATACATATTATTATTTAGCTTACTAATAAGTTTAATCATTGTCATTTAACTAGAATCTTTTAACATGCTTATTGCATGTTTTAGATATCTGCTGAGTAAGATTATACAATTTATAGCAGAATTAATACAAATGTAAATCATAGTTTTAGATTAGCTAAGCATTATTCTTATTTATTTAGTATAATCTTTGAATCCTATTTTAAGTTAATTAATGGGCCAAATGCTATTATTAAATAAGCTTCTAAGTATTAATTTATGGATTAGTTTCCTCTTATCTATTCCAAGATAATATTTCTAACTATAGAGATAGCTATATCATATTAGGAATGGATAAGCTTACAGTAGATTATAATTTAGCTTATATAAGCCCTTCTTAAAAATAAAGGCTATCTTATATCCTATAATTTAATGCTATTACTTTAAATAATATCGCTATCACTAAATTCTAATTTACGAATCCCCAAATAAATAAAGCTAGAAGGTATATAATAAAATAATTATCTAAGTAATTAACTTTTAATTTAAACTTAAAATATAATTTTAAAATATTCTAGCAAATCAAAGCAAAAGAGTAACTAATACCTTAGAACTTTTCCATCTTATATATTTTTATATCTCCCTAAGTTATTGTTGCTGTAAGTATTTTCTCTATAAAATCTAAGTAACTTGTAATAAAAATAATAAAGTTTATAGCAGATAAATAGTATGAGTGGAGTTTTAATTTAGTAATTATTTACTTATGATAATTGATAAACATAATAAAGAGTATCAAAGAAATTGTAAATTAGTTATTAACTTAGTTAAGAGTTATTAGTATAAACTGCTGCAAGTTTAATACAATAAACCTTAAATATATTAAGTAATTATTAACTTAAAAGGCACTTATATATAAGTTGCAAGCCTAGTATTTATTCTAAAAGTTACATAATAACTTAAAATTCTTTAAAGCTTATAAGCCAAGCTATTGATTTGTTTAATATTCAAAGTGCTAATATTTCTTTCCTATCTATTTAACTAAAAATGCTTAATTGATAATATGAAATGATAAGACAATTGCATAGGGTTCCAATATTATCATGGTATTTTAAAAGGATATATTTTAAAAATTAGTTCCGATTTAATTCTTTGATAACAGAATCTATTTATAAATTCATTAATATAATATGCTATATTTTAATTGCATGCATCTAATATATAAATAAATTTAAGAAGCTATATAGCACTAATTACATTTAAATGTATAGTAGCATTAAAAGTAATTGCTATGAATCTAAATGCAAGAATATAAAGGAAGTTCTATAATTTGTATTTAAATAATAAGCCCTATTACTTTCTTTAAAGTTTACACTAAGCTTATTATATTTTACTCAAAGTACTAAAGAATGTTCTTATATTTTTGTTTGAACTAAAAAAGGCACTATATTAGTAAAAAATAGCTTTATAATTGCTAAGATCATTCTTTTATGAAAGTTTTAGTTAGTTCTATATTAAATAAAATAAATAACCCTTTCTTTATAAACAATTCCCTCACTTAGTCATTTTATTTCTCTATATGCTCATATTATTAAATATCTAGTTTCTTAGCATTTAATCTGAATTGCTTTAGAATTAAGAAATTTTATAAGTAAAATAAAAGAAAGGTTTAAAATAAAATGTAGCAATGAATGCTAGCCTTTATTAAATTATAGCTTGCTATTGATGCTGTGTAATAATTTATTAATGTTAGTTATTAAAGACTAATAAATAGCATAACCTAAGTTTATACCATTCTATCACTATAGCTATTTAAATCTTTTAGTATATTTCCTACTAACATTAAGATAGTTATATTTAGAGTCTATTAAATATAAGGAAAAAAGTAAAGTTAAGAAATCTTTCTCATTGACTTCATTTAAAAATAAATAAAAGCTTAAGTTAATAGCAAATTAATATAAAACAATAAGTTTTAACTAAAGCTTAGTTTATAGAATCATTGATATAACTAATATAACAGTAATTTATTAATTAGACAGAATAATTAATAGCTTTACTTATAATATATCCATAGACTTAAACTTTAGTTAATTGTAAGTAAAACTTCATTTGTATTTAAAGTGATAATTCTCTACTTTATATAATCAATTTAGTAAACTAAGAAATATTTACTAATTTAAATTATTTGCTTGCTATTTGCAACTCTAGAGCATTTAATTTATTCATTTATTACTAATTAAGTTTAAACTTTTCAGAATAAATATAGTAAGAGTTGCTTAATAGATAGAAAACTAAGAAAAATGAAATAAATACAAATAGCTATTATAAAAATTATAAATTTGGTATCTTAGTGTTTAATAAATTAATTATTTCATCTATTTATGGAAGAGGTTGCTAGTTAAATAAGCAATTTATTATATAAATTAATCCTATTATTTTGTAATTAATATCTAACTATAAAATGACATTAATATAGTTTATTGGTACTTATGCAATTTATAAGATAAAGACGTTGCATCTCTAATTTTATATAATAACTAGTTCAAAATAGCAAATTATGATTATTATATAGAGCGCTTGCTTTACCAAAATATTATTATATCTTTAGATAAATTATTTTAGTTTCCATGCTACTTAAAGTTTTAATCATTCTTTAAAAAACTTAATATATGCTTCTATTTAGTATGACTTAAAGAAGCTGGACATTATATCTAAAAAATATACTTTAAAATATCTTAATAAAAATAGGAAATTAACAATAAACTATCTGCAAACCTCAACCATTAATACTGAAATATAATTATTTATTAGACTTTATATTGTAAAGCCTCGCTGTAATGAATTGATTTTAAATGCTTAAAATGTTCTTATATTAAATAGAAATCTCAACTCTAAACCATTTTCAATAAAGCTAAATCAATAAAAATTTTAGATATTAAAATAAGCTAATTAAATCAGCAAAAGCAAGCAATGCTCATCTTCCAGTTAAATTTAATATTATAATAAGCTATTAAGCCTTTAATGATTAAATTAATTTTCCTAAAATTTGATTAATTAATAATTTAGATAAAATTAAACCAAATAGAAGCAACTTTTCACACATTAACTTTATTATTGAAATATAACACAAGATACCAATATATTAAATTGTAATTATAGCTTAAGTGATAAGTATGATGTAAATCAAACTGATAGAACTTATTTAATCTAGAAATAATATAACTTCCTTATGGCTTCTCTATGTATATATCAAGATAAAAATTAATCTAGCTTCCTTATCTTCATTCTATTTAATTAATAGTCATTTAATAATTAATCTTAATTAATTTAATGAGGATGAGGCTTGATCTAAAGAATCTTTTATATTAAAAAATTAGAAATTTAGTAAATTATAGTTTAAATATAAAACGCCTTCAGCAAGCAGCTATAAACTATTTTATTTCTATATCAGATAAAACTAATTTTTTAATAAGTCAACTTTGTAAATATAAGCAAGCTTGCTTAATATTAATCCATTTAGGCAAATTTTAAATGATCCCTTATAGATATAGACGAAAATAAGTTATTAAATAGTTAAAGAAATTTAATATTTGAAGTATTTGGAAAATCTTGCTATTAATGCAAAATTGGCTTTAAACTAGTTATAGTTGAGCTAGAAAGTTATAAACTGGAAGTTGAAGCTGAGTAGATTTATTAATTATCTTAAATTAAATATCTTTAAATTTAAATTCATTCAGTTCCGAAATATCTATCACCAAAATCACCAATTCCTGGCTCTAAATATTTTTTGGAATTTAGGTTAGTATTAATACTTGATGAAACTATTTTAACTTAAGGGTAGGCTTTTGCTAAAGCTTCCACTCCTGTAGGACATCCAAACAAGTTTATAAATAGGATATTTTCTTGAGATACTCCAGCATTAATAACAGTTTCAATAGCTTTACAAACTGTGTTTCCAGTAGCTAACATAGGATCAAGCATTAAAACTCTTCTTGAAGCAATGTCTTTTGGGAACTTAGAATAATAGAATATTGGATCTTTGTTTTAGCTCTATTCGTCTCTCTAAATTAAAATAAAACCACTAACAATATCAGGTATTATATTCTAAACAACTTTTAGCATTGATAATCCAGCTCGTAAAATACTAACGCAACAATATTTTCCTTCCCATTAAAGAGTAGAGTAAACTACGTTACTTCCGCTAGCAGATGTTATGGTTCTATCTATCATTGGCTCTCTGGCTAATACTTCCTCTATCAAAATAGTAAGCAACCTTTCAGAAACCTTCTAGAATTACTAAGTATTAATATCAGGATTGCAAAGAGTTCTTAGCAAAAAGTCTAAAGACTTATTTTAAATAGGAATAATCAAGTTCTAGTATGTCTTCATAGCCAATGAACTCTCCATTTAAATTTAATAATTGTTATAATAATCTTGTTATTAATTAGCTTAAATAGCAAAAAAACTCTTTCTTTCCCTTTCAAAAACTACTCTTTTATTATCAAATTAACTATATTTTTCCTCTTATTCTCAGCCGAGATACAGAATTTAATATCTTTACCAATCTCTTAAGATTTAAAATGCTTTTATATTTATAAAACTTTATATTCGCTTTAATCTCATAAAAATTAAACAGGCTGAAATACCTACTAGTTAAAAAGAGCCATATTTATAAATTTATCATACTATTAATTCTGGCAATCTAGTTATATATAGATAATAAGGATAATTACTAATGTTTACTTTCTTACATTATCATATTGTAATTTTATGCTTCAAAGCTAAATATTTGTAAGTATTTGAGCTATATAATAATTTTTTGTTATAATAACATTAATAATAGATTATAGTAATACCACCTTCAGTCAGATTCATCACTCGATAAATGCTTAAAGTTATTGAAAATTATTTCCCTAGCAAAAAGCTTCATAATCTTACTAATTTTGTGTTAAATTAAGATGTATCAAGATGTTTTCTTTTTGTCTATCTAGCTTTTAGGTATTTAGTTAAAATTTGGATTATTTTTGATTACTTATTATTGCTAATATCTATTTAGTTCTTAAAATTTAGTAATCAAATATTTTCTATATAGTATCTTGGATCTATAAGTATTTCTTTCAGAAGTAACTTACAGCTTTCATATTTTATTTCAGCGTTTTTAATTTTCAGCATTTTGCTTATTTTAAAACTTCCAGCAGAATCATTTTAAAGTTCAGTTTTTTTACAATACCAACGTTTAGGTTTTATTTTTTTCATTCTGTGCTAATGATATACGACTAATAGTTAATGGGATTATTACGGGATAATTAAAAAAAAAACTTTCTTTGATCTCTGCAAATTGACTTATCTTTTATTCTTCTATTAAAATAGCTTGCTAATTTCTTTCATACAATTATGATTACTTATTTAAGCTTTAAGGTTTTAGTTTTCCTATTTTATAAAAATCATATTAGAGATTAAACTCTAAATTGCTCACTAAGCATTTGCAATTACAATACTAGATATTAATTTTCTTTTTGCATATTTAAGATTTATAAAAAATCATTTATTCAAACTATCCTGGCTTGCATTGTCCTTTGACTATTAAGTTTTTTGAGAAAAGTTTTTTATTTTATTTTGGTAATAAATTAGTAAAGATAAGAGTTATAAGGCTCTTATATAGAATAGGTAATAAAAATAAGATAATAGATGATTGCACTAATGGTAAATAATTTAAGTTTTATGCTACTTAATAAGACTAAAAGATGTATTAAGTAGCCATTTGAAGAGATTACACAAAAGATACTGGAGAAGTGTAAGTTGATGTAGAAATAAGTAAGAGGAGTTAATAGTTTAGTATATAAAGAGTTAAAGTAATTAAACTAATTGTTAAAAACTAAATCAGTTTTTCTTGGACAAAATACTGAGAATGTAGATAAACATCCCAATAATATCGATATATAGCATTAAAGCGCCCAAAATATAATCGTCATACGTTAACTCTATTTTTCTACCCCCAACTATTAATTAAGTATCAATAATAATATAAATCCCATAAATACCTACTCCTATGCAACTCATGAACTAAATTAAACAATTACCAGTTATAATGATTAACTTGATCCATAAATAAACAGGAAAATTCCAAACATTATGAATAAGTAAAGAATAACTAGCATACTAGCAATACAGGTAGAGAAATCGTTTTTCGTAAAACAAGCGTATAACGAAAGTAGAATAGTTATTCCAAGAGTTAGAATAGCTGCTTGTAAAACTAACTACGGTTCGCAAAAAGCACATGAGCATCCTACTATCCAAGATTCACTTAGCGTCTACAATTTATAATCTTACAAAAGTAAATAGAAAGATATAATTCCATGGCACTGACTTTGCAATGTTAGGTAATATTGCTACAGGAATCAGCACAATTATTGAAGTTATTGCTGCAATCCAAAATAGCCACATATTGCTTGTGATAAAAGCTAAGGCAGATTTGTTTAAAGTAGTTAGACAACATATTGAGCAGGTTACTAAAAGCTGGAAGGATAAAATTCCGTAAACTTTTCTAATAAAGTTAAGTCTATCATTTGCTTTATAATTGTAAAAATTTTCATCAACACCTTCAGATCCTTAAATCTACAAAGAAAATTATTGGTTATCTTGCTTAGCTGAATCCTTATATGAAATTTCTTCTGCCTGCTCTTCTTCTGCTAAATCAATGTTTTCCATTTTCTATTTATATAAATAACCTAAACTTTAATAGATTAAATATTAATCTAGCCTTTATTTTATAATTTTATCATATCATCATCAATATATTTGCCAATGATATCCTCTCCTATAGCCTTTCCATTCTTATTTTCTTTAATTAATATCATCTACTTTAGCTTTTCAATCTTTACATTAAATTATGCTGAATATATAAAAAATGAAGAATAAATAGTAAAAAGGAAGGAACATCTGTAGTAAAGGTAAGTTAAATATTGATAATAGAAATGATTTAAAATAAAGTTTAAATAAGGGAGATTCATTGAAATTGTTGAATAAATTAGAACATTTATAATTTTTTATAAAATATGGCCAAGAGTAAGAATCATACAGCCCATAATGACAACTTCAAGAACCATAAAAACGGTATTAAGAAGCCAAATAAGAATGATTTCAGGCGTTTAGTTGGTTGCAATCAGAAATGGAGAAAGAATAGACGAGTGGCCATCCAGCATGATAAGAACCATCCCATGAATAAGGGAAACTCCAGTTGAGATTGAAGGATGAATTTTTCACTTTTAAATTAAACAGTAATTTAAAGCTTGTTTCTATCTAATATATCTCTCCTCTAATGCTCTATCATTTCCTAATTGCATAAATAGGAAAGAAAATGGAATTTCTGCATTTTTTAAGGCTAACATTCATCTATTTAGCTAAAATTACATGATTATTATGGAATCATTAGAGAGGATAAATCAGAATTGAGTAATTTTGCTTAATAGCATTATCAATAGCAATAATTAAATCTAATTATATCTTTATTTCATATTCATTTTATTCCTTTTTATTTTCATATTTTAACTAAATAGAGTTTCTTTCGGCATTTTATAGGCAATGCTACCACTTAAATAAAAATTATCTAAAAGTGAAATCACTTTTTTAAGCTTTTAAGTGATAAAGATTGAAATAAAAGAACTGATTGAATATAAAGTTTAAACAGTTTGGATATTAAGTTTAAAATAGTAATATCATTTTACATACTTTAATTAGATATTTCATAACTTTTCTTAGTTAGATAACCTAATAACTATATTATTCTGCTGTTTAAGCTTAAGGAATTTGAAATGATTAAAGAAAATAATATTTAATATATTTTAAGCTGATTGAAAAATAATTATTGCTGCTTATTTTCTTAAGCAGATTTAATTTAAAATAAGAAAAAAAGTATTTTCAGCGCTTTTTTAATCCTTTAATATTATAATTGCTATCTATATAATGGAAACCAGAGCAGGTGATCCCGCTTTAAAGCGTTCTTTTAGAGGGCATAGAGATCATATTACATCTGTTTCTTATGCACCTGGATTGAAATAAGTTGCTAGTGGATCTGACGATTCTTTAGTTTCAGTTTGGCATTTCAAAGCATCTTAAAGACCTTATAAATTTACAGGACATAAAAGTGCTGTTTTAGATGTTTAGTATGCTCCATAAGGGGATATTTTAGCTTCATGTAGTAAAGATTGCTCTATTAGATTATGGACTAACAATGTTGAAAGTAAATCTGTTGTTATCAAAGCCCATAGTGCATCTGTCCGAAGTATTGACTTCTCTTCTGATGGATAATGACTACTTTCTTCAAGTGATGATAAAACTCTAAAAATATGAACAGTAGCCGATAAAAAATTTGTATGTTCGTTATCTGGCCATGCTAATTGGGTAAGAAGTGGAAGATTTTCTCCAGATGGAAGGCTAGTAGTTTCTGGATCTGATGATAAAACTGTTAAGCTATGGGATATTTAATAAAGATAGCCTATTCATACATTTTTAGACCACACTGGTATGGTATCTAAAGTAAAATTCCATCCAGAAGGAAATTGTATAGCTTCATGTGGATCTGACAAAAAGATAAAAGTCTTTGATATAAGATCTAAGAGATTAATTTAGCATTACGATGCCCATGCCGATCTTATTAATTGTATAAGCTTCCATCCTAGTGGCTAGTTTTTACTCTCAGCAAGTTCTGATGCTACTCTAAAGATTTGGGATCTTAATAAGGGATGCATTTTATATACATTATATGGACATGAAGGAGCGGCAAATGCATGCGATTTTAGTCCAAATGGAGAGACTTTTGTAAGCGGTGGAAATGACGCTATTGTAATGGTTTGGAAAACGGGAATTGAGCCTGATAAATAACAACAATAACCAAGTATAGCAAAAATGACAGCAAATATTTAATAAGAGCCTCTAAATACTGGAATTGAAATAGAAGGTATTTAAATACCTTAATAGAACCATGAGTAAGCAATTCCTCCTCAAGCTTACTTGTCTCATTAAAGTGTATAAAATGTGTAAAGTACCCCTATTTAATATCAAGAGTAAAACTTGGATTTTTCAAGAGAATATCCTTAGTAAAGGCTTTACTAAGCTTCTCATGTACAATAAGAATTTATTTAAAGCATTCCTGCTAAAGCCACAAAGCCTGTAATTTTTAATCTTTAGCTTTAATCGAACTAAATTCCAGAAGAACTGTAGACTACTCTAAACAAGATGATTAACTAGATAGATATTATAACAAAAACATTGGATATTTTAGATAAGCGAGTCGCCACAAGCGAGAATCAAATAACTAATTTGTCAAACTTTATTAGAGAATATATGACAAATAGGAAGAATGAAGAGTAGTGATTAAATTAAATGTTATAATTATTAACTTATTGTTTTAATATTATTCTAGATTTCCTAACCGCTTCTTATTTCTTATTACTACTCTAAATTATCTCAGCTTATCTTTAAATTTATAAGTGATCAATTAATTACTTCTTAAAAGTAAGTTATAATGAATTTATATATTAAAAGTTTGCTACTATGCTTAAACTTTACTAAAATAAAGATAATTTCTTAAATAATTATTATAAAATGCTAAATTGAGATTTTACATTCTGCTTTAATTTATTGTTTAAAGATATCTATGAAATTATTTAAAGTACTTATTATAATATTTTCTTTGCTTAGTATGCTTTAAATTATATCCTCTATTTTTTAGTTAAGTGTGATTAGAATTAATTATCCCTAATTTTTTGACTTTCTTTGCAAGCATCCTTGACAATTATTAAATAGGATTGCTTTTGAGTAAATTATAATTTCTTGTAAATCTGTTGTAAGTTTTTGTTTATTCATTTATTCAATTATTGCCAAATTTCTTTTATTTCTAACTAATCCTCCTTAGTGAAATCTCAAAAGAAAGCAAGGGTTTTTAAAGAGGAAATAATGATAATATGAAAGTTTATTTATAATCTAAAATTAGCAAATGAATAAAAAGCAAGTTATAAGCTATATATCTTAAATGCTATAGATATTCAATATAGTTTTTCGTTTATTTAATATAATCACTATATTTATTTCTTATAAGGCTTTGCTTTTACTTTATCTATGCCTTTTTTAGTTAATTGCCAGATTTAAATTTATTAATTTCATAACTAGAGATCTAAAATTTTTTATTTAACATAATAAATTTAAACTGTATAATAGTTAATATAATTAGAGTATTATTGCTTAGTAATTACATCTAGATTAAAGATTATTAGAGTATTTAGAAATTAAATATAGTAAAGCAATAAAAATGAAGAATTAGAGTAATAGAGTAAGATATAGCAGAATTTTCAATAAGAAATGCCATATTTATTTAAATGTTAAATCTTTAATGCTTCTCACTAAACTTTTCCAGCTTTTAACTTATTATATCCATTTTCGTAATTTCCTGCTTTTTCCAGTTCTTCTTCGTAGATTATTTCTTTCTGAAGCTTTAAAAACTTACCTAAAAAGCATTTATAATTTCAGGGAACTTTTCTGGATATTAAGTAGGATCGCATAATTATTTTAATTTGGTTTGTTCTTTCCAAATTTAAACAATACTACTCAATTTACTTGGTAAATATGTTCGGCTGAAAAAAGCAGCTTCTGCATATTTTTAAGATTCAAGCAAAATATCAAGACAGTTATTTACATCTCTGCATGTAAAATAAGCAGTAAAGGCAACATTATATCTCTTTAAGCTCGTTGCCATTTATGCTAGTTCTATCATCTTTTCTTTATTACCTATTGAAGAATAAAGCATAAGTAAAGCGTTACAATCTTATACTTGCTTAAAGCAATTTTCAGCTAGAAGTAAATTTCCAGTAAGCAAAGCAAAATCTCCTACAAGCTTTAACTTATGTGAATTATCTGTTGCTAGTTCAAATGCTTCTTACATTTTATTGAGATTAAGAGCGAGTTCAAATTTGTGTTCTTGATCTTCAGTTATATCAAAAGCTTGCTCTTTATATCCTTAGGCATCTAGAAACTTAGCTACTTTGTTATAAGTTTCTCTAGGTAACGATGAGAAAATTTCTTCTGCTTTTTCAAAATCTTCTTGTACAATAGCAGTTTAATACTGTATTAAAGATTGATGAAACTTATAGAGAACGATTTTAAAATCGTTGTCAATTAAGACAAGGCTATTTTATGCTTATAAATATCCTATTAGATATAGCTTTTTATCTAGTTGACATAAAGTCATAATTTTCCCTCCTACACAATAATTTAGTTTCATATGATTATTTGTATATACAAAGCATTACCCAACCCAAAATCCGCTTGTGCATGCTTCAAATACTTCTTATTCAGTTATAAATGCCTCTTCAATATCTTCTTCTCCCTATGGTTCCCATGTTGGTAGCATTTTATTAACCATATCTTCTTAATATGATAGAATATAGAAGCATTCCTCTAGCATTAATGTAGCAAATTTGTTGTCATCAGACCATAATACGCTTTTAGGGCAAGCGTCAATTCTTCTAATTAATTTTCCAAATTCCCAATCATAGAAGCAAACAAATTCATCGCTTCTTAGTCCTAAAAGAGAACCTCCAAAGAGACCTTCTGATAAAAACTAAGGTCTAAAGCTTAAGTGTTCTTTTTAATTTTGTCCAGATTTAAATATTTTCACTTTATAGGAATCTCTAACTGCAAAATCTCCAGCATTTGACCAAACTAACTCAAGTCCTTATCCATAAGCTTAGTTTCTGAAAGCTTAAGAAGAATAAATAACCCATTCTCCATCTCCACATACAGCGATGGATCTACCATTTGGACTATGCTTTAAAAAGCTTGGATAGATTTCACATGTTCCTAATTCTTTGTTTGGAAGCTAAATTGGTTCTCCTTCTTTACTATCTTCAGCTATACGAGAGGTAAATACAGTATTTCCTTTAATCCAGACAACTTTACCATTTGTAGCCATTGATGCTATAGGTTCTTCACTACCCAACTTTAATACTAAGGTGCCTTCGTCACAGCCAATTGCAAGTAATTTAGATCCTGGTAATGCATGTAATGATCAAATTCTTTCAAGTCCATAATTTAAAGTATGCTCTTATCTAAAAGTACTAGAATGCCACATTTTAACAGAACCATCTTCACTTCCTGAAATAATAAGAGGTAACTCTGGATGTAAAATTAAAGTACTAATATTACTTTTGTGACCCTTCAAAGTTTAAACACATAATTTTGTTTAATAATCCCAAATTTTTATCATAAAATCATCGCCTCCTGAGACTATGTATGGTCTATCACCACCTCTGAAATATTCTATACAATTAATACCTTAAAGATGTCCTGTCAGTGTGAAATGAGGAGTTTCACTTCCACTAATACCCCAAACTTTTATTGTAGCATCTAAACTTGCTGTAGCAAAAGAATTATTATCTTTGGGATTAATTGCAATAGACATGATATAATGGCTATGTCCCTCATAAGTTTTTATGTTAGTTCAATTTGATTCCCAATCCCACAATTTTACAGTACAATCATCAGAAGCTGTAAGCATATAAGGTAGAGTGGGATGGATAAGAATACTTCGAATATAATCTTAATGTCCTTCAAACTATTTAATTTTATCCATTGTGTTGTAGTTGAATATTCTGATTTGCATATCATCACTTCCAGAAATAATTCATTACTTTCTAATAATAAATTTACAAGCTCTTATGGGAGAATTTGAAACTTCAAACTGTTTCATTGCTACTTACGAGTTGTAATCATATATAACTAAATTTCCTGAATAAAGCCCACAAAGAACCCAAGGCTATGTAGGATGGAGCTCCACTGATTTCACACGTTCAGATCTTGTACTTAATTTCTTTTTAATTTCTAGCTTCAGAGGCATATTTAATGAAAATTAAGCAAAATTTTTAAATTATTTAGCAAATTTTATTTTAAACCTATCAATATCCTCTTATATAAAGCATTATCTATATCTTTTATTATCAAAGGAAATAATCTTAGATATTTTAGATATTTCTTGTCTTATTCTCATACTACACGAGAATAAAATACCAAGTTGTAAGGAAGTATGCTATTTCTATTTTTAAATATTAATTATAATAGTATTATATGACTTTCTACTCTATTCACTTTAAACTTTTATGTCCTCATTATTTAGATATTGAATTTGATTATACTATTGAATTGCTAAAGAGAAGACATATCCTATATAAATAGATAATATTAATATGATTAAAGTTGATAACTAAGTTCTGTTATTTCTATACAAATCCACTTTTATATTATTTAGTTAATAGATAATCTAGTATTTATTTATAAGACATTAGCAGTTATTATTAATAGAATTTTACTTTTTTATCAGCCTTTTACAGTTTGAATGCTTTTATAAGGTAGGTTATGACTCTTAAAATAGCTAGATATTTATTAAAATAAGCAAATTTAGTTTCTTTAGTAGAAACACTATAAATAGTTTATCATTCCATTTATTCACTTTTATAATACTCTTTAATAGCCTTTCTTTACATTCTCAGACTTATCCCTAACTTTCTGACTAAATAATGATATTTCATATATAAATTTAATAACTAGTTACATCTAGTAAATTTATTCTTTATAAATTAATAGAAATTTGCATTTATTAAGCTAAAACCAAGTTCATGGAATTAATTTAAGGAAATATATTTACTTAGAAATATACCTATTACTGTAAGAAACTAAATTCAGTTAATCTTGCTTACTAAAAGTAAATATTTGCTTGAAATTGAAGATCTTAATTTCTGAATATTTTTAGTACAGCAAAAAGTTTAAAAATTAAATTTCTAAGCATACCTTCAAAATGCTATCTATCTGCAAATTTAAAAATATAACTAGAATTAGTTATCGATAATACAATTGTTATCGTTTAATTATAGACATTTTGATGCTCTATGAAATAATAAACCATTCAATTACAAATTAAACATAAAATCGTTTCAATTTAAATCTCATTGGATTTATGCCTCAATTTGGTAAGTAATAAAAATATAAATTTTCAATTTCACTTCTTTATATCTTTAATGATGCCTCACAGTTTTATTAACTAAATATAATTGAATAAAGTAGTTACTGTTTCCTTTATTTATAAATAAAGAGTTAGTATGATTAATTGATATAATAGCTTAATAATAAAGGAATTTATTTATATATTTATGAAGGTTTTGGAAAATCACACTAAGTGTTTAAGACTAGGTATCACTTCGAATAGTTCTTTTAAGGATTTAATACTAGCAGGCTTTTCTATAAAATTATCCATTCCTGATTATAATGCTTGCTCTCCTGCATTTGTAAAGACACCCATTGAAATACCACAGATGTATGTTCTATTCCACTTTCTTTCCTGCTCTATGATTCTGAGCTCTTTAGTGGCTACAAGACCATCCATAACAGGCATTTGGATGTCCATAAAAATAATGTCAAAAAGTTTTTTTTATTTAGCTAAGTTTTCATATTTAGCCAAGGCTTCCTTTCCATTTGAAGCAGTTTGGAAGTTTTAGAAATTTAAATTTTCTTGTATAATTGTTTGTAAGGATTTTTACTAAAAAGGACTATCATCTACTATCAATATGTTCTGTTCATTTTAGCAAAGAGCTGGTGATTAATCAAGCATGTCTTTTTTAGTTCATTATAATTAGATTCTTCCTCTTCTTTATTTCTAAATAAATTCTCACCTTTTTGTAGTTTTTGCCAAAGCTTCACAAATTTTCGTTTTCAAAATTGAGTTCTACTGAGCTTTTAAAAGTATTCTCAGTGTTGCTTAAAACCATTAATGTATTGAAATTGTATAAATCAAAGCTAAAATACTTAATTTCATTTTTTTTAAGCATTTCCTCTAAAAAATCTCCACTTTTGGATGTTTTTTTGCTTACTAGTTTGGGTGACTATGAAGTTCTTGGCTTTTGTGAGGGACTCTTTCAAAGTTAAGTGTGAAAATTTTAATTTTTAACTATTTTAGGCATTGTTTTTATTGGTTACTATTTCAAAGCAGTCATTTTAGTGTTTAAGCCATCATAACTTAGAACGAAAACATCATCTTATTCTTCCTTTATTTACTCTTCCTTCTCATATGGATTAAAATCCTAAATATTTTCACTTTAAATTTGCTAGCTATTTAGAAAAATGTCATTTCCTTTTTGATCTAGTGTTAAATATAGAAGAACAACATTATTTTGGCTCTAATCAGCGTTTTAGAATTTTATTTAACTTTAGAACTCATTCATTAAGGGACAAGTTACATATTTGTAAAATCTGAATAAGAACTTACAAATTTTCCTCACTTTCCAAGCATTCTTTCAAATTTTGAAATTCACCTTGCCCATTTCAGATAAACTCAATCATAAGCTAGCAAGATTCTTCACTTCTTTTAACTAAAGTTACGTTTAGTTCAACTTCTTTGATTTCTTTGTAAAGTTCAATTATTTTAAAAATAATATTCTTATTAAGCAATTCGAAGCTCTCTATAGAGCAGCAAAATCTTTAAGGAATCTCTTTGTGTATCTTAACTGTCATTTTTATATGCTTTTGAATACTTTACACTTCCATAATCATGTGAGTATAAACTTCCTTTAGATTGAATTTTTGAACAGACTTCTTACGATTAAATTGAAAAGTGTAGATCAAATTTCTTATATAAGGACTTTTATAGTTATTATATATATTTGCTAGTTGTTCCTACAAAAAGCTGAACTACTGCTAGAAGTTGGAACAGTCAAAAAAGATAAGTTACACTGCGTTCTTCTGTTTTCATACTATTTTATTTCCAAATATTCTTAAAACTGTTCCTCTATAGGAAATTAGCTAGTCTCTGTTAAAGATCGTTTAATCTTTATTTTTTACATACTGCTCCAAAGGATATTTCAAATCAGGAATTTAATCAAGTAAACTAGAATTAACCGAAATGCAAGATACTATTGGGTTTTGGTTAACGAATTCTACATTAAAGGCATAGTTAACTACAATGAAACCAACAGGTAAACTATTGATAAGACTGGCTAGGTTTTATTCATTTTTTCTCTCTTTTTCTTACTGAATTCACTATATTTTATTGAGCATCACTACAAAGTAAAACATCATCAAATTAATTATCAATAATATTAAAACTACAAACCCTTTTGTATAAGCCTAATATGCAAAAATGCTTAAAGCCAACTAGATTACGCTCTACATCCATAAATTAGCTGCAGAGATGATGTTAAATATAGTCAAGGTAAAAGAAGCTATGGTAATTCCATCTATTCCATTAATAAATCATACTGAGTATCATGTAATAACTAATTAGTTTCCAAATTATATTAGTTTCTAATTCTTTCTTTTGCTGGTTTTAGCTCAAATTGCATTTAGGATTAAAATTACCAGACAAGAAGGACTGGCTAGTAGAGTGAGCAGCAGTCATAGTGTTGGCTGGAAAATGTTCAGCATATTCTGCTACTAGCAACTTAAATCTTAAGAGTACTGATGTTCTGCTTGCTTATTTTTGAATTTTAAATTGAACAAATTGAGGTTGTTTACCATTTTTATTAGTAGGTAGCTTTAACACTTAAAATTTTGCTGCTTTAATTTACTATTTTAATTTACCTTCTTCATAAAATGTCAGAGCATATCAGCATTTTATAACGAATATTTAAGAATCACATCTACTTTATTTCTCAGGCTATTTATGCTTAATTACTACGAATGTATATTTTAAAAATAATTCTAAAGTTGGATGAAGCTGTGCTTTCAAGATGTGCAATTAAACGAATATTTAAATTATAAAGAAATTATATCTAATAACTAAATAGATATCTACGTGTAGAAAAGCTAGCATGTTTTAAAAGTCTGGATTAAGATTAGTTTTAAATATTTGTAGATGAATTAAAACTATTACTTATAATGCTTTTCTCTTTAAACCTATTTAGTTCAATTTATTTCATTATATCTTGCTGATCCTTTATTTTCAAGTAGTTAGCTATTTACTCTAAATTTATTTACTATTAACAATTGAGTCATAGTTATTACTTAAGAAGCATTGATAAGTTTAGCTTTTCCTTTAGGTTTCAAATTAATTAAGTTATGCAAAGGATTCCATAAATTTAAATAGGTGCTAGTAAACTTTTGATTACTTAGCTATAAATTTAAAAACCTTCTTAAAGGAAACAATATAAAAAGATTAGTTTCCCTTAATTATCTTTGTAACTATGAAGTTACTATCAAATATCTAGAATGGCTACCGTAAGACTTAAGATTTATTATTCTTCTAATTCTTACTTTATTTGATTATTTTTATATCCTTTAATTACTCTTTTTAAGTAATTTTATTGAGTCTATTGATAATTGTAGTATTTCGCAAATAGAATAGAATTTTAATATCTTAGTTTATAAATTAAATAGACCCTGCTTTTAGAAAGAAATACCTGTCTTATAAATTTAATTAAGCAACTATAATAGATGAAAGGATGAGAAGTAAGTATAATATAAAAATTGAACAAGCATTTAAGATAATTAAATAAAGATAGCTTATTACTTCTTTAGCTTCATTTTGGCTTTTATCAAATTTATAACTTTATTTATTCAACTGGCTGAAGAATTAATAGTATAGATAATAGGCTTTTAATAAAAATTGATCAAGCTTAAAATAAAGAAAGATATTCTATTAAAATAAAAAGCAATAGACTAATAAGATAATTTAACTTTCTTGCTTATAGCTAGCTTTATAGTTAAAACTTTTTAATTTTTACTTTATTAAATAATTATTTTGGTAAATATGATAAACCAATAAGCTTTACTATTAACAAAGTTATTTAAAATAAACTTAGTTAAAATTTGAAATACAAGAATAAGCAGGATAAGTTCGCTAAATAAGAAAAATAATTAATTGATATGCTTAATAAATATATAAAACGTATCTCAAAGAAGAATTATGATATTATATTTTTTTGGTTAAGATCCTATAAAGTTTTAATTATATTATTTAGTTAGATAAACTAACCAACCACATATAAAAACCCTTATAACTTATTTCTAACTAAACATTTTAAGAGAGTTATGCTAATAAATAAAAAAATGAAAATAAGATTGTATCTTGCTTTATAGTTATTATTTTATAAGCTTAAGAAATAATAAATGAAATTTAACTTTTTAAGCAAGTATATTAAATTCTAGGAAACATAGTATACTACAAGTTCTATTTCGAATATTCTTTAATTTATTTAAATACTTAGAACTTATAAATTACAAGTACTTGTTAGAATAAAAATTATATATTCTTAATACCTGATTTTCTGGCTAAAAGATAAACTATTTATTTAATTATGATATAATAAAATTAAAATTAATTCCTTTATTTAAGATTTTGCGCTACATTATCAGATTGAACATTCTTAATTTGTCTGATTTTTAACAGACTATTAAACATCAATAGCGTATAATATGATTTATTACTTTAATTCCATCTTATAAAAATCTAGAGAATAGCTTCACAATTAAATAGCAATTAAAAATACTACACTTAATTTAATTTAGCAAAATAAAATATTTTAAAATAGCTTCATGATTTCTATACTTTTCCAACCTAATTAATTCTTAACTTATATGAAATAAGTTGCCTATTAGATCATCTTTCTTATACTCTTCAAATCTAGGAATCCAAAATATCTTAAGAACTTGGATAATAAAGGATTAAATAGTTAATGATATCTTATTTTTACCTTTTAAATAAGTTTTCTTTTTTATATCTTATTAATCCTTTTAACGTTTTTATACAGATCTACAAATTTCAATTACAGTTTTTATCTTAAGAGAGACATTTTATAAATCAGACCAAATCATAGCCACTTTTAATACTATAAAAAATTAACTACCAAATTGAGCCTTTTAAGAATAAGAAGAGCTACAAAACATAAATGAGTAGATTGGAGTTGATAGTAATGATGTAACTAATGTAGCAAATAGCAATTATTTCTACTTGCATTAGTAAACAAGCAACTTTTCTTACTGCTAAGAATATCCAATAGTTATAATTATCCTAATTATATTAGCTGAAGAGTTAGCTGAGCTTTATTTATTATGCTTAAAATTATTGTTTCTTATAATTTTTAACTTCTAAAATGGAATTAGATCCTAAAAATTAGGAAATAAATGTTAACCACAAAAAAAGAAAACAAGGAGAAGATAAGAGCAATAGTAAATTACAGAATTAGAAAATCTCCTTGAGTGAGGAATATTCTCTTTAGAGTAAAATTTCTTGATAGCTTGATTCCTCTCAAAAAGAAGAAGATACGACTGAAATATCCAGTAAGTTGAGGAAGAGCGAAATGTATATTTCTAATTTTGATGTAATTGAACTAATAATAGTGAAAAAATACGAGGAAGCTTTGCAATTCATTAAAAAGAACTTTAGCAATATAAGCAAAGAATAAGGAACTACAATACTATGAATATGTAACTTCTATGAAGATGAGAAAATTATTAAAATAAAGGAATTATTATTTTAAAATTAGAAGTTTAATGAAGAATTATTTCCATAAACTGAAAACTTCGAACATTTCAAAGTAATACCCTAAACTTTTTATTTGGAAAAATAAATTTTAGCTTAAGTGCTTATTATGTGCTCCTAACATTCATTTCTTCCACTGTAAGTATCTATATAGAATTATAATTTCACTTGACTCTAATCAAATCTTGCTCCAATCTGAAAAAATAAAAGTGGAGTAAGTTTGTTAAAGGTGCGATTCTGAACTTGCAATGTAAGATTTTATTTAGATAAAATTTTATTTAGCATTGATCAAAAGCATTTAATCTGCTAGTTCCTATGATAAAATTTAAGCAAGAAAATAACTGTGATGCAATAGTTTAAAAGTATAAATAAGAAATAGGCTTGTTTAGTCTTTGCTATGAAACCAATTAAAAGTACTTACTCAAGTATTTTGATCTTCAATTTGTAAATTTGAAGAAAGAGTTAAAATTTTCTATCCAATGTATGTTTGTCGATACAATATGGTATGATTTTTATATAGTTTTATACTTTCTTTAAATATACGCATATAGTTTGAAAAGTGATGCTCAGATATTATAGAGAACTACCTATCATCTGGTTTCTTACTAAATTGTGGAATGGAAATGCTATCTTTAATTCCTATTAATAAGTGGAATCATATACAGGTTTGCAAATTGTGCAAAATCCTTTTGAAATTTGTGAAGTTTAAAGCCTCAGAAATAAGTTTTTCACAAAAGCCAATGCTTACTATTGTATAAATTATAACTCTATTATAGAAACTATCCAATAAATGACCTGTATATAAGAATAATTGCGATGATTTGATTTTTAAATGATAAACGCTTGGATAAAAGGTGTCTAAAGTAATTAGTAAAGAGGAATGAAAATATGAATTCTACCTTAGATAGTAGAACTGCAAAAATCGAGAAACTTTGCAAATCATGGCTCGCTAGCGCATATATTAGCTTCTTAATGGTTAAATGATGTCTCATGTTGTAGACAAAATATGAAATGGACCACATAAATATGAAGGTCTTCATAAAGCTTCATGTTTCTGAAATGCTCTCAATGCCCCCTATTTCAGTTAGGAAAACTCTAGTTATGCTTAGCCAATAGATGTGAGTAAAAACTATTTATTTTAGTTTGAATTGTGACCTTAATCATGCTAACTAAGATTTTATGCTTTAAGTACAAGCATTGTCTCTTATGTTATTTTTTACTAAGGGAATATGTATTGAACTATTAGGAATGATAGTAAATTTCATAATGATAAGTATGGAGACATGTTGGATACGTTTTTCGCCCTTGTTTTAATTATGATATTTAGCTTTGGTTTAAATTAAATAAACGAATGAGTTTTTTGCTTAATAAATAGAAGAAAATACTTATTCACATTATAAAGAGCACTCGATTATATTTCTGTTACCATAATGATATTCCTTTTATAAAAGGATAATGGTTTTTTTGAAATCATAGAGGATGAAATAATTAGGGGCTACGTAGAAGGCATGCTTCGCTCTTTTCTCAATTTATTTTGCTTTTTGAAATTTTCTATCATTCTTAGTATGTCAAAATTTTATGGTCCTTTTATTCGAATGCTTTATCTTTCTATCGTTTAATTTAAAAAAATTATAATCATCTTTTTATGTTTTTCGCTAGTATGAGGCTAAATGATGTGCTTACTTTTCCATGATAAAGTAGAAAGCGATTTCATAACTTGAACTGAATCTATGATAACACTTTTCAAACTTGTATGTGCTAATTTAAATTTTGAAGTGTTTACATAAAATAAACTTTTTGGTGTTATACTTTTGGTTATTTATATAGTATTAGTTGGAATCATTCTTCTTAATTTATATATTGGTATGCTTTGCACGATTTATGATAATATGAGTTCAGAAACAGAGTCAGAAAATAATGCCTATAAAATTAATCAATTCTACGAGATGTAGTGGGATGATTAATACGGAACTCTAATATTTTCTCCTCCTCCTTTTAGTGCTCTCAATTTTCCTTTCGCTTTAGATTTGCTCTTAAATAAAAAAAGTTAATCTCAGAGAAAATTCCAAAATAAGCTTTACAGTAAAATACTATTTTTCCTTACTGCCTGCTTTGTCTTCATCATATTCTTCCTTCTTGACCTTTTATTTTTACTGCTACTATATTTAAAACTGATTTTTGTTGCTCACAAGGGAAAAAACTAATCCATAATTTAGTGAACAGTATAAAGAATCTAATGAATATTTACAGGTATCTTTGTTCTATCCTTTTACATGGGAAGAAATTTAATTTTCTTTTGATAATACCTATATAAGGACATAAACCTATAATAAAGCTATATGCAAGACAATCAGTTTTTTAAAAAGATAGAGGTTCTTATAAAAGAAACTTTATAAGTAATAGAGTAATCAGATGATGAGATTATCGATAGGACATAATTGATAAATGTACTTTAAAGCTAAGTAAAAGGTTTAAAGAAAATGGATGAAGACATAAAAGAGGGAATTTGTAATGAAAAGTCCTAAAGTATCAAACCTTTTTTATTCAATTTCTTCAAAAATCCAAAAGGCATAGCTAGAAATACAGAACCTAATGAAGAAAATAAAGATAAATAAGAGATTTCCTAAATAATTACTGAGTTTTTAGATAAATTCTATATTTAGGGGGAAGATAGTAAAGATAAAATCTCTATTCTGCTGATGAAAAACTTCTTAATGCCTCCTAGAAGAGTTAACTTCATTAGTGAAGAATATTTCAAAGAAGAAGAATAAAAATATTTCCTTAGAATTGCAAGTTTGGAAGTTTCAAAGATTTATAAAGAAGCTTAAAAGCTAGAAAAAAAATAAAAATAGCAAAAGTAAGAAATCTGTACTGAAGTTATAGAAGAAGAAAAACCTTCTTAGCTAAATAGTATAATTAACAAATCAGAAAAGTTAATCTTTAAATAAAAAAAATATGACAATCAAACTGATAATTATATGTACCCATTAAAAGGAGAAGAAACTGATGAAACATTTGTAGATAAGGATTCATTACAAAACTCAAGTCATATGTGAATAATGCTGGAAGAATTTAACTTAATTAAATCTAATTGAATATTGAAGTATGTTAGTTTATCTTTAAATTTAAACAGATTATTTATAAATTTATAACAAAATAAGACAAAGATAAATAATGCATTAAATTTATTATTATGTATTATTTATTATAGAATCAAATTAACTAGCATAATCCTTTTAAACTTGCAAGCTTTACTTTATTATTAAGAATCTTATTTTAATAATTTATTAAATAGAATAGCTACCAACTAAACCATTTTTGTTGCAAATTCAAAATAAATATCTTTATAATAGATGTAAGTTGATTTTAATAGATTTAATTTTAATTTTACTTAAATTTATACAAAATACTTAGAATTAATTCTTTAATCATTATGAGTGTATAAGTATAAAAGTATTTTATTTAGGAATTAAAATGTTTGAAGAATAAAAATTTAAGGGGAATAATAAATAAAGATAGACTTAATTAGATATCTTAATTACATTATTTTGTTTTTGTATGAATGCTAAAGATATTTTCTAACTATTTTGATATCACTATTATTATAACTTCTTTCATATCTAAAAGATTCTATTGCTTTTTGCTAATATATGCTATCAAAAACTTTATTCTCTTGCTATCCATCCTGCTCAATTAGCTCGGATTCTTAATACAAGGATTAGGATAGCCTGTTTAATGAATTTAAGTTTTAAAAATCATTCTTTGTTTTTTTCTAATTTATCTTACATTCTTCAATCAAGTTACTTAAGTTTGATTCCTATTATATTATATTTTTATATCTCTACATTCTCAAAGCATGCTCTTGAATAAATGAGTTTGCTTGAGGCTTAACTTCATTTGTAGATTTATCTTTAAAATCTAAGTTTTTGTTAGTATAACTTTAATTCAATACTTTTAATGGTTTATTCCTTTTAGAAATTACCTTTTTAAACTTTTTTTTTCTATTGCAAGCTTCTTTGTTATGAATTAAGAACTAATTTTTAGCTTTGTTAATGTCTGCCATTAAGTTGGACTTTGGGGCAACATAAAAAGTTTTTTTTTCAGTCATAATAAGAACTGGCCTTCGTTCTTTATAGGGATCAGAGTAATCTCGTTCAGTTAAATTTTTGTTTTTGTAAAATTTGATTAAGTCAACTTTCTCAAAATCTTTAATAAAATTACGTTAGGCATTTCTTGAAGTAATATTTTTATCTTTCTAATACTTATTTAGTTCTCCTTCTTTTTTCTAAATTACTTAATTATTCATAAAAAATGATCCTCTTTATTTAGAAACTGGTCTACTTTATTATTGTTCTGGTATTTCCTCTATAGAGCCAGATGAATTAGAATCATAAGTTTCCTTTTTATATTTGACGCTTTGCTTTCTCTTTTTTTTATTATCTTTTCAATCAGATTATATTTCAGATTCTTCTTATACTGGAATTAGAGAAGGTCTTGAACTAATTTTTGGCAATTTTTTAAGTTTCTACTATTTAACACTAAATCTAAGTCTATTTAACTCTTTAAAAGTTTCATTATAGCATAGAATAGAAGCTTTGTCTACATTTATTCCTTCTTTTAACTTAGACAACACCTCGTCATAATGCATTTGCAATTTCTCGTATACATCTTTATTCATATTACACTCTGGAAGCTTTTTAACCTATTTTTAAGGCTTTTCAGATAACGAACAATTACTTGGTCTTCTTTCTGCCAATTATTAGAGCATGATAAATATGCTTATTTATCATAAAGTTATTAATACTAGTATTTTATAAGACTAATACTAATTCTAGATATAACTCTTCCTAAACCTTAACCTTTTACCATTTTAAAGGTAAAAATTAAGCTTATTTAAGATAGCTTAGCTTTATATACTCACTCCTTTTATTAGAATGCACTAATAAGCTCTTATTTGTTTACTTGAAAGCTTTCCTTTACCTTATACATGCTTATAAGATATTTTTAGATTTAATTTGAAAGAAAAGAATAGTGAGAGATAATAAAATTAAGTGTTAATTAAAGATTTAATGTAGAAAAGCTTCACTATCAACACTTAGAATGCTCATAACGAAATAGATTTACTCAAAAAGATTATTTCAGCTAACTCTTTGCTCAAAGAAGGATCTAAGAATGCTGACTTAATATGGTTTGCTACTGCTAAATAGATAGAAGAAACAGGAATAGATATATAAGGGAGAGTTATTAATAAAATTCCAGGAATTAGATCAATTGCTTGTAAAAGTGAGTTCGCTAGAATTTTGAACACAGTTTAGAAATATTTTCCTTATGAATATAATATATGCCCTGAAACTTATTTATTTCCACATGATTATGAACTTCTAAAAGATAATTTTGGAACTGGAACATATTTAAGTAAACCAACAGGAGGAGCTCACGGTACTGGAATAATAATATTAAGGTCAGTGTGAGATATGGCTTATTATAGTAAAGAAAGCAGAATCGTTCAAAAATATATAGAAAACCCTCTTTTACTATATAATAAGAAATTTGACATTCGCTTGTATGTGATTGTCTTATGTAACCAATAAATTTAGATGTATCTTTGTAAAGAAGGTTTAGCACGATTTGCTACAGTTGACTATACAATGCCTACTAGGAACTATGATGTAAATGCCCATCTTACTAACTTTACTCTAAATAAAAAATCGGAAAATTTTTAAGTGACAAATGAATTAATTGAAGCTAATGATGCATCTAAACAAACTCTAACATCACTCTTTAATGGTATATTATAACAAAATTTAGGAATTAAAAATGTCGCTATAAATGAAAATAGAACTGAAGAAGAATAATTCCAAATTGAAGAATAGAAAGAGGATAGAAATATGATATAGAAAAAGTAAAATGAATAAAATACTTGACATTAATCTAAAGAAACTTCGTGATGATAAACTCCTAATGCTGAAATCTAAAATTTATGGAATAAAATAGAGAATGCAGTAAGCAAATGTCTTTCTGCAGTTACTCCTTTTATAGTTCATGCGTAGAATTTATAAGATCCTAAAGTTTAGCAAACTATATAATTTTAGATTCTCGGAATAGATGTAATTTTAGATGAAAACTGGAATGCATTTGTCCTTGAGATAAATAGCAACCCTTCACTCACTATAAATCAAGAAGGAATAACTTAGCCTGTTGACTTTTACGTAAAATCTTAAATTCTTTCTGATGCTTTCTAATTACTTATTGAAGGTAAAAGCTAATTTTCTAGTGAGATTTTGATCCAGCCGCCTTTATAACTTATGAAAGCCATTTAAATTTTCGATTAGTTGAATGAACCTAAGAAATCTAAGTTTTTAACAAGTAGGAAATTTGGAAAATTAGCTAAATATAATAAAAGTTTTAATAGTAGAGATTTGGATATTATTTATACCAAAGTTTCTAATACTTTTGCTAATATGAACATACATGCTTTCATTTACGCTCTTTAGCTCCTTGCAGACAAAATTTACGATTAGGAATTGCAGCCTATTTAGAGACTTTCTTAGTTGCTTAATTTGATATGATTTTTTCCAATTTGTTTAACTTTACTTTATGTTCATAAGAAGAACCATAAATCTCTCTTTAAAGACTTCAAAACTAAAATATTTGAATAGTCTCAGTTAATGATGCATTTAAATTTAAATGCTAACATTATTAAAATATAATCATACAAAAATAGAATATTCTAATCATGCTTTTTCATTTTAAATTAAAAATTTATATGCTATATTCACTTATGATCACTTTTAATAATCACTATCCTTCTGAAACTACCAAATTGATCTATTTAAGCATGAAAGATAGTTTTATTAATAACCAAAGTATTAATTATACTTTGGATAGCTTAACTAACACATTTTAAGTAGGACTTAAGGTATTTGCATTTCCTTTATATAATTATATATGTTTATGTATATTTTTCTCAGTAATAGCCCTTTATGATTTAATTTCAAGAATTTAATTATATTTTGAATAATTGAAAGGACATACTGCAACTATTTTAAATTATTAGCTAAATAAAAAAGTGAAGCTTTATATCCTAGGAATGAATACAAATAGCTTATTATCAAGATTTAAGATGGATAACTATATTTCTAGTATTTAAAAGAAAAATAAAATGCTTTCAAGTTTCTTTTTTAGTTAGATGTAAAATATTTATTTCTATATGCCTATATAAAGTGGAAAATCAATATAATTTTAAAGTTAAAAATAAGAAATAGATAACTCTAAAACTTTTAGATTATTAGATTCAAATTTATTTAGAAAATTCAATTTTAACAACTCAAAAAACTATTAGCAAAAGCTTCCCACTACTAATCATTTTCAATCTATCTGAATCTGTTAAGAATATCTTTAATAACTTCAATCTGAGAATCAGAAAAAGCCATTTTTTTCAATTTTTTCCCACTTAGCAAGCAATCTTTAACCTCTTAAGCTCTTTACGCAATTTAATTCATTCCTAAGATGTTTGCACATTGAAACGCATGGCTATCTTTTGAAATTCCTTTCTATATAATATATGAAAATGTATTTTCAAATATTTAAGTTTGGAAATATTAGATTTTATTATTATTTGGAACAAATTCTGCAACCTCGTAAAAATGAGTAGCAAATAGAGCCAAAACATTTTATCTTTCTTAAGCTAAATTAATGATAAGAGAAGCAAGTAGCGCAATTCCATCTTGACTGCAAGTACCTTTACCAAATTCGTCAACAAGTAAAAGACAATTAACTTTCTCACTATTTTGTAAAGCAATGCTCATATTTAATAAATCTTCTTAAAATGTAGACATATAACAAGATAAACTTTCAGTGTTACCAAGTCTTGAAAAAATCTTTTAAAGTAATCCTATGGTAGCAAATTTCGCAGGCACAAAGCATCCAATATGGGCGAGATAAACAATCTAGCCAATACTTTTCATATATACACTTTTTCCTGAATTATTAGCTCCTGTGACTATTTATATTTAACAATCTTCAGAGGACATAAAGCAATTGTTAGGAATATAAGCTTTAACGTTTTGCTCTACTAATAAATGTCTTGCTCCTTCTATTTATACCAAGAGTTAATTTTCTACTAAATCAGGACATATTAATTGAAATTATTATGCAGAAATAGCTAAACTGATAAAGGCATCACATCAGGATAGAATTTCACTAGCTTCTAGTAAAGATTCCAAATTATCTTAAATTTTCTTAACAAGAGCTTGAAATATCTACTCCTCTAGCTCGCAAATCTAACTATAAATATTGCCATACTAATTATCAAGCTCTATAATTCTAGGACTCTTGTAATAGAAGAAATCATTTTATTTAAATTGATATTCTAGTTCTGATAAAGTTTAGTCATAAACTGAAAGTTATATAAAATACCCCAAATTAGGCATAAAAACTATTTTAAGATCATCAAATAAATTAATTTGGGTGAGTCTAGACAAATTATTTTTTTCTGCCTATGCTAATTATTCTAAATATTGCTATAATTGCTGATACATATTTTTTAGTTCATCAAGTTCGTCGTAAACACCTCTTTTTATATTTATAGTATCCGTTATCTCTATGCAAAGATTTAAAGTATTCTCCATATCCAAAATCTACCCTAAGTCAAAATTTTAGGCTCTTTGCATTATTTTCAAATCAATTTTAATTTGCTTTAAGACTTAGATTGCGCTTATAACTTTTTGAAGTGATTTTTGAAGTTGAACAAGTTCTTTTTTATGCTAATGACTGTTCAAGTTAGAACTGAAAAGTCTGAAGCATATATTTGGAATATCTCCTAGATGCTTTAGATAATTTTATCCAAAGTTTGTAAAAGAAGTAAAATAGTTGACACTTTTGAGTCGCTCTTGCAGTTCTTAAATATCATTTATGGGTCTAAGAAATAGTTGCTTGAGTATTTTTCTTCCAGGTTATGTTAAAGTGTTATCAAAAAGAGCAAAAAGAGATAGACCTTCCTTACAATGCCCTACTCCTTTAATATTAGATGGATGGTGTTCAGTAACAACAATGTTAAGATTTTAAAGGGTCTATTTATCAGTATGAAGGAAGTTATTTAGTGTATCAACTTCGATTCTATAAACTTCTAAATTCAAGCTTTGAAGAGTTCCATAAAGAGCTCCTGTTGAACTTATCATTTATTTTCTTCTCTTATCAACTACTAGATTTTAGTTAAAAGCTTGGATTCTATCAAGAGCTATATTAAAATCAAATTCTTATTTTTTAATCAGTTAAGTATTAAAAGACTCTAGTACCACTAGTAAGCTTTGAGCACTTTACTTTGGCAATAAAATCAGCGAAGGGTTTATTTCAACCAAAATTTATTCTATAAATTGAAAGTTTCGCTTATCAATAACTGAAATATCTGTCTAGCGAACTATTCCACTTTCATAATAACTCATTCCTAACGTATTAGATTCATAATAAAGAGAGAGAATTGAGTCTTGCATTGTGTAATATCTATAAGATCTAAAATGAGATTTATATTCTTTAAGAAAGATACAAAGGTCCTTTTTATATCTTTTAAAGCTATTTATTTAATTAATTTAGTAAAGGTAACTGTTCTTATTTAAAATCATTAAAGTATTGCTTACCCTTATATGCTAAAATTATATGTTTAATTAACTTTTAAAGTTAAACTAATTCTTAAATTAAGCAGGAGAGTGTAAAAGTTAATAGTATATAAGTTATTTATATCTATTTAGCCTATTTTTTAGGAATTATATCTATATCAGATTAAAGTTTTTAATAGGCCAAAAATACTTTAAATTAATAGATTTTAATATTAATTGAGAGTCATAAAAGGGCTAGTTATTTAAGTTTTAAAGATGGTATATCATATAAAATAAGACAAAATTATATTTACTCAAGAGTTTGCTTTTTTAATTTAATTAATATATTAATAAAGCTAAATTTTCCTTCATCATATAATAAACTAAACTTTCAAGCATATATTTTCATTAATAATAGTTGAAATAAACATTTTGATATAAGATATCTTATAGATAATTTATATTTCTTCAAAGGTAAAATGCCTTTACTTATATATAAAATTAAAAATTAAATACCATCATATAAATTAATTTGGAAATTGGAGCTTAATCAATCATATAAAATAATAAATCACTCTTTTAGGAATTATTCTCCACAAAAAAGAGCCTCAAAGATTACTCTAAAAAATAAACTCCAAGCATTTAATGGAAATTAAAAAAGCTGTTTATTAACTCCTAATGTATAAAAACGTAGCAATGTGACATTTCAAAAATATGGTCAACATTTTTACACTTCCAAAAGCTGAATATGGAGGTGAGCTAATGTCTTGAAGCAAGCAAAATTGAATAGAATCAATTCAAATATGAAATTTATAGATAGAAAAACATTTAAATAAATGGTTTAACTTTTAGGGATTTAAATTTTATAAATCTTAGTTGAATGCCTTTTAAGCAATCATGGCTCTGAGATTTTTTTAATTTTTTATAAAAATAGAACAGAAAGCATAAAATTTCCATAATCAATTATAGGTTTTTTATTTAGAAATAATTGAAAAAGCTAGAAATTAATGATTTAATGAGGTTTAGCAATTTTCTGCAATTTATAATATTGAACAAGTCAGATAAAAAACTAAAACTTAAAGGTTCTTATAAAATGTAAAGAACAACATTTAAATTTAATTTTATAGAGCTACTTCTTAGATATATAGTATACCTACTGCAAAAAATATACTCAATAATTTCAAAATTCCAAAGGTACCTTGATTTAAATATACGACATTGAATAAGCAATTTAGCAACTTAATAGAGAAATTATTAATATATTTAAAATAAGGACACAATCTTATAAGGATCTCAGGAATTGTCGTTATCCTGTTAAGAACAACTTTTTTATTGGATGAAGATACTATAATTTTGAATATATTATGGATTTTAATTGCTATATAGATATTAGGGAATGATTAAAGCAAAAGGCTGGATATAATGATTTAAGTTATCGTATGCCTTACGTTCAAATTTTCATTAACTAATTCGACTATAAGTAAATATAATTTCTGGATTTATAAATAAAAATTCGCGAAAAATGTTACTCGATAGAAAATGATAATTATTTGCATTGAACAAAGCTGATAAGAATAGATGAGGAAGATAGAATATTATGATGAACATTAAAAATAAATGTCTTTAATTGGAAGAAATCATTCTAGCAATTAAAAATATAAATAATTATTTTTAGTTTATATTTAAATTTTTATATAGTAAATAGATGCATTTCAAGTTGTAGTACATTTTGCTCTTATAGATTTATTATGCTTAACAAAATTAAGATTAGCATTTGAAAACTAATTATCTCTAACCTATTATTAAGAAAGTTAGTTAATTAAAGTAAGGATGATATATTAAAATTCTATTATGACAGATATATAAATAGCTTTAAAGAAAATATTTATCTCATCAATCAGATAAAGAGAAACTATTTTGATGATTAATTCGCTAGATTTTAATTACTTCTACTTTAAAAATAGCAAGTGAATGAGTAAGTAAAAGTGATAAATGGCTATTGGAGCATTTAAAGGATAGATTTTTTATTAGTGATTAATTATTAAAATAATAAAACTGTAAAGTTTCCAGATTTTAGAATCACTATGCAATATCTTTTCATTATTATTTTATAATGAACCATATAAATGAATAGAATACAATATAGAATCCATAAGAAATCCAGTAGATAACTAAAATTCAATTGAAATTGTTCTCAACCTAATTATCCAGACATTAAAAATTATCTTTATTTCATCTAAGAATACTTCCCTTGATAAACCATGATAGCATAAATCTAAATTTAATAATTACAAAGAAAGTATGAAAGAGATGAGTCTCATGCATTACAATGCCTCTTTGAATTGTTTCTTCTCATGTTACAGATAATACAATGAAGATAGCCAAAACAATATACTTTCATTAAGATATAAAACTTGAGTTAGCATATCAAAAACAATATAAACAATAAACCAAGAAATAGTTTCATATTCTACATTATCAATATCTGAATCTCCATCATTCCACCGTTTACATTTTGTATCAAGACCAAGAGCTGCTATAGCACTTATAATTAAAGAAAGGTTTAGTAGAAACATTATGAAATTAAAAATTAGATTTACCAAAAATATTCTGCTCTTTTCTTCATAATGTGTTTATTATTTTTCTTCTTTTGTATCTGAATTATCTTATGGCTCTTAAATCGAATTCTATGCTAATAACTCAGTACGATATGTGCTCTAATTACTTTTTTAATTTTCTTACATTTCATCAGTCTAAATTTTTTGCACTAATTAACCTTAAGCTGCGAAAGAAACCTCTTATGACATAATTATAAAAAAATGATTTTATTTCTTATTTATAGCTAATTATAATTCCATTATAATTAAATTTTCAGTTTCAAAAACTGTCAATAAGTATATTACCTCCATTCTTTATCCTTCGAATTGAAAACTTCTTAAATACGCCTTTAATAGTTAGAAATAGTAGTTTCAAAGAAGTATCAATAATTTAAAAATTATCTATTTGAGTCTAGATATCTTGACTTAACTTATTGCTCTAATAATCTAAATAACTTTAAATCATCATACAAAATTACTATCAACTATTTGTTGAGTTAACATAATTTGCTAGAACTAATTAACTATAAATGAACACATTCCTCATTTACCTCTTAATATTGGAAGCTGAAATATATATCACGCTACATTATAAAAGTGATAAAATTAAAAAAAAATTAATATGAATTGTTTCTTACAATCTATCCTTAATTGCCTAAATTTTAAGCCATCTATATAAATAGGTAATGAATAAATATGATTATAAATCGCATAGACAATCGTTAGAGCGCAACTCTTTCAATATTAATATTAATATGGAAAAAAGTGTTTTCATACTTTTTGTTATCATTCTAGCAATCCAATAAGTACATTATCTTTTCCAAATGAGGAATCTGCTTATTAAAATTATTCTCGAATCTTTAACCAAATGCTTCAGTCTTCTTTAATATATCCAAATAAAAATTAGTAATTAAGTCATTAGCAGCGCGTCAGTCAAATATTCATACTGCCAGCGAGAACCTTTGTGGAAGTTAGGTTTATCTCTTTCGAGGTTGTTCGACTCTCCTCGTGGGGTATCTATTGTGAGATTACTCGCAATGCAGTATAAACTTCACCAGATTACCTAATAGTTCACCTGACTGAGGCAAGCATCCATATTTTATTTTAATAATATTAATTTTTAATAAACTTTATTTTCTAAAAAAACTAATAAAAAGAGAAGTAACTTAATTATGATAAAAGTATTTTTTACTCTTATGGCTTATAATTTTAAATCGAATAAGAAAAAGAGACAATAAACATTAATAGTTTTACCCTTTTAAATATAAATTAAAAGAAGGCTTTATCTTTTATATTAAGCCTCTTAAATAATAAATGCTTAATAATCATGTTTTTCGTTATAATTTAAGGAATTGATTAGCATTTTTATACAATTCAATACTTATTAATTAAGTTCTACTATTAGTTACTTTTAGCTCCAAATTTAAAGTTTTTATTAATCTAAAATAATTAAAGAAGTCATAATTCCATTAAGGAAAATTATATAATAAAACTATAAGATATTAATTATTATATTACTATAAATTATAAAATTAGTTAAATTCTTTCCTTAGAATAGATTTATTTTGATAGTGGATTTATTTAACTTAAATGCTTTTATTAATATTGTTAATAGCACTAATTGAAGATAAAATTTTAATTACTATATTATGGGAATATTTTATTTCTTTTAAAACTCTTTTTCACAATTCTTAAACTTGTAGATCTTTTCTTTAATTAATTTCTTTTTTTGGCTTAAAATACGGCTTGGAATTTAAATTCTCATAGTATGCTTCATATTTGTAAAGTTTACGTGTAAGTTATTTTAAGACTCTAGAAAAGGCTATTAAGCTTCTTAATCCCAAATATTTCGTTCATTAAACATAGAAGATAATAAAGAAAAGCTTTCAAAATTACATTTCATATCATAAGGAAAGACCATTTCAGTTTAACAGCTAATTTCTCTTTTATTGCTTAGAATTTATTATTATTCATCTATTTTTCTAAATTTTATTAATCTTCTTTCATTATATTTCTCTTTGTCAAAGCAACATTTATCATTTTTAAACTTCGTTTTCTTATAATCTAGCTAATTGATTTCTTCTTCATCTTTAGATTTATTTTAATAGAACTCCAATTCTAAGTTGAAATCTTAACGGCTTAATATAGCATGTCCAGCACAGCAGTATCTAATCTAATTTTAACCTTATTTCTGCTAATAATTATTTAGCAGTTAAGTTCATTAATCTTAACTAGGTTTCTGTGTTAGAATATCAAAATTTTAAGAATTGCTAATATTAAAATTGTATTATGTTTCATTAATCAAATTATTAGATAAATCTAAAGTTTCTTAGCATACCAAGTTTATCGCTTAATAATCCCATAAGCTCTTCTAGTTTTTTATTTAACTGTTTAAGAGAGAATTAATTTTCATTGGATTTAATAACTAAAAATAAAGCTTTTTGATATATATAGGTAAATTACAGTTAGACTTTCATATATTTTTCTTAATTTTAAATCATTTCTATATTTATTTACCAAATTCTTTGACTGCTTGCTTAATTCTTTCATTTAATTAAATATTATTTGCTAGTTTGTAGCGAAAATATTAAAGAGAAATAATTGGCTTCTGCATAGGATGAGCAAAAGTAAAGTAAATATAAAATTTAATCTTAATTTCTATGTTTTAATAAGAAATATAATTAACTAAGCTAAACTTAAAGGGATAAGCTACTTTGCTCTTTGAATAAAAATAACTATATTAATTCATCTATATCTACCATAAATCTTATTTATTGAACAGTAATAAATAAATCATAACTAAGAAGCTTTTAATAATTTGCTTCGATATCCTATAAATTTTAATTTACTTTAGATTATGTTATTAGACTTTAATGTATATCTAACTTATAAAATGTTATAAATAGAAAAATTATTTAGATTAATTAAGATTTCTCATTAAATATTATTATTAGAGAATGCTTATGTTGATATTAAAACAATTATATATCTTTTTTAGCTTTGTTAATTAATGCAATAATAGAGAATTAAGAAGTATTAATGTTGTTGCCTTTAGTTTTATTTAAAGGTGTTAATTTAATATTCTAGGAAGTTTTTAGCTATTTCCTATGCTAGTAATTTATATTACTAGTAAATTCTCCACTCTCTTTTTCTTGCTATCAATGCTATTTATTTAGATTTTTTGGAAAATACTAGAAGGATTTTTCCTTTTAGAATATAATAATTCAGTAACCTATTAAACTTATTAAAAAGCTTAAATAATAAGCTTTCTATAAGGCTAAAAGATTTAAAATAAAGAGTCTAAATAATTATTTCACAAGTTAGTAGATCTAAATACATTTTTATTTATGACTGATATTCTCTTGGTAAAGCTTATAACTTAGTTCTATGATATATAAGACTAGTGAATTAAGATTAAGATATAAAAATGAAATAATTAATAGGATTATTATTAAAGTACCTGATTAACTATATTCAGATATAAATGAAATATAAGTAAGAAAATGCTAAATATATTGTGCTAAACATCCTTACTAAAAGCTAAAATAAACCAATGTTAATATCTTTATAGCTTGCTGCTTGACTTGTAATTTTAAGAATGCTTATATAGGATATTTTTAAAGAAATAGTTCATGTTTTAGTGGAGATTGAATGGCTTAGAATGTAAAGATAGCATTTTTAAATAACTTAGAATTTTTTTAATAATTAAATATCGAAACCTAATTAAAATGCTTAAGGCTAAGAATTAAATGTCTAGTTTAATATCTCCACATAGAGTTGTGCAAGAAAGAGATGAGATAGAGTTCTTCACTTGATTGCTTGAGTTTGCAGAATTGAAGAGTAAGGAGGTACGTGTAATTGACACGTTTATCTTCGATCGTTCTTATATATTTTATTTGGCACATGATATGATCACTTATGAGTTTGTAAAATAAAAGATTACGCAGAAAAATATGTAAGTTCATAACTTTAATTTAGGTTTGCACAGCGAATCGAGAATTGGAAATTTTTTTATTAAAATTCTAAGTTGCCAAATCTAAATTTTGCTAGGTAAGAGCAAATAGAAACTGAAAGCTTAGCAGTTTGCAAATATCGATAGCAAAATCATATGCATAAAAGCTTATTAGATAACGAAAATGATATTTTCTCTAATATTAGCCTGCTTAGAAATTCTAATAAATTCCTTATATAGAGAAATATCAATTTCATGAACGGAAATTTGCATTCAAAGAGTGTAAAGGTAATAGTTAAGTGAAAAAAAGGCTAAAAAGTCTAGATAACTTAAAAGAATTCAACCAATTTAACTATAGGAGTAAAGTTTTAGCAATTGCTAGAATACTTTACTAAGACTTTAATAAAATAATTAAATAGTAAAATTACTTATAACTTCAAAATTCGTTCTGTTTAGCTTCTATATTCTTAAGATTTGAATGACATTTGATATTTAACTGATGTTCATAATATAAAGGTTCGCCACTCCTTTAGTAGACTTAAACTAAAATCAAAATTTCCTGATGCTTCTAAATGAACTCAAAGAGGCGCAGTTACAACTCATGTAACTTTGGACTCAAGTAGTGATAATCACTGCAGTTTTGATCTTGACTGCGAGTCTGATGATAAGAATTAAAACAAATATGGAATTTCGTCTTCGTAATTATTCTAAAGCAACGAGTTAAAAACAAAACTCATAACTAGAACTTCTATATAATCTGAAAACAGAAGAAACAACATTCCAAGTCAAAGTACAATTAACATTAGAAACGCTCAAGAAAGAGCATTGAGCTAAACTCGTTAGAAGTCATAAGAAAAAGAAAATCAAAGACAACCCAACTTTCGCATAATAAAGCTTGAGAAGATTGAGTAATAAGTACACTTAGTTCCACTTAAAAACTTTAAGAACTTCCAATCAAGATATAAAATAGCTGAAAGAATCAAAGATTCTTGGACTTGGTTTAAAATAGCAAAGAACGAATTATATTGCTAGATAAGTCATCGATAACAATTTTAAGAATTAGTTCTTTTTCTATCTCTTATTTTGGATTTCTAGTCTTTCTTACTATCAATTTATATTATTTTCTAATAATCTAAATTACCATTAATTATTGCTTTTAGTATTAGTTCTTCTTAAAATAACTAAAGTAAATATATTAGATTTAGTTTTAAAACCAGAGATTAAGGGACTAAGAAGAATAATATTATTAGATATTACAATTATCATTTACGAATACCTTATCTTTACTCAAGTATGCAGCACAATAGATTCTATTATTTAATTCTATTTTTTTAGCTGTTATAGAGTCAATATTATTGAAATCCTTCACAAAATATGATAATTAACTATCAAATCTATAGAGCAAATCATAATCTGCTTAAGATAATAAAAAGAACTGTATATTTAACTTTTAATTCCTATCTTAAGGTTATTAATTAATTTAAGATATTTAAAGTATAAATCTATTTTAGGGTATTTATTTTTAATTTAAATTATGGCTGCTTTCTGAGGTATTAAAACATAAATTAAATATAGTAAAAGCTAATTATTTTTCATTGAACTATTCGGTGTTTAAACATTATTTAATGATAAACAAAAATTTAAATAGCTTACTTTATCTCTTTCTCTTTAATTTTTAAAAATTAAGATATTCTGTTTGAATTTATTAAAACCTTTAAATCTTTTTCGATAAAGCTGCTTACTAGTAGTTATATTCCTTCAGTGATATTTCAATTTATTTTTGCTGAAGTTTCTATAAAATAAGTATTACCTTTTTAAGATAAGAATAAACCTTCTTCAGTTAAAACTTCTCTTTGTTTTTTAGATCTATTTTATTTGTCATTAGTAGAATCTATGATTTTGAAGAAACATTCTTGAAATAACTTAGATTAGTTTCAGTATTTAAAATCGAGTTCTTATTGGTAGCATCATAACACAAAATTATTTCCTTCCAGCTTCAATCAAAATTATAAGAGTATATTTAATTAGTTCTTTCCTATATCCCAAAAATTGTGGAATATTTTTCTTTATTCTAAGTAAAAGTTATTACTCTAAATAAAAGCCATCTGTCTTACAATATTATTCAGTAAAAATATCATACTAAAATCTTTATATTATACATGATTTTCCTATATTTGAGTCTTCTATTAATGCTATTTTATTGATCTAGTAGTAAGCTTCATAGTATATAGTTCTTTATTCTCAATTATACAAATTAAATTATATTAAATATTAATTTTCTTAGCTATCTGCTTATATTAAATCTGATGCCAGAATATAAAATGCTAATTAAATATTTTATTATAAGTTTACTAAAATAGCATAGGCTAATTATACTTATAATTACATTTAGTTTATTTTGAATTAATTCAATTTAGATACTTAAGCAGCTTTAGCAGGAATTTTAAAGAGTCTTTTAATTTATTCTTATTTCTCTATTTATAAATTAAAAGTCCTTTATATAATTTGCGTTAGCTTGGACATTCAGAGTGAATAAGTTATTTAAGATAAGAAGCTCAAATCTAAAAATTTCAATGTATTTAACTTTCATAACTAGAAATGAATTTTACAAATACATTATTATTTCAGATAAGAACGAACTAGGAAATTTAACAACTTTCAATTTTAGTAAAATGAATAAACTTAAATCTGCAATCTTTTTTATACTTTTATATCGCCACCAATCAACTTACTCTAAAATTACTATATAGGATCTTTTCTGATTAATATTCTTTAACCAGATAGCTAAAAATTAATAAAAAAGACTTTAATTTAAGGAGCTACTATTCTTAATACTTTGAAGAATAACTAAATTAGAGAATTTTTAGGTATAAATTTGTTTGATAGTTACATTTTTTAAAATAGTTAAAAAATGTAAAAATATAAAATATGCCAAGTATTAAGCAAATGAAAAAGCATTAATATTACATTACCATTGTAATTAGGAAATATTTACAATTATCCAATGATTTAAAAATAAATGAGATATATATTAGTAGTTTAATTCAAAAATAAATTAGTTTGCTTTTGCTAAGCTTAAATTAAATATAAAAAGGAAGCTAAATATATATTCAGTGTATTAATAATAAATCATCTGAACAATATAAGAAAGAATAAATTAATTGAATGTGTATTTTCAATTTTAGTAGGCTTAATAAAGTGTAAATGATAAGGCATTTTATGATGGATATTTTCATTTAAACAAGATAGCTTTAATTAATTTATTTTTTTATGCCCTAGTTACTTAATCATTTTTTCTTATAATTAAACATCTTATTTTTATGACTATATAACTTAAAAATACTATTTATACAGCCCATATTGATTTTAAATGCTTTGAACTAGATTTGCATAGAGTTAATAGGTTTTGTATATAAATAATAATAAAGATATATAAGATAACGTTAAATAAATAGAGCTTAGTACTTAATTTAAAATACATGAATATAAGAAATAACTTTATTTACTAAGTATAAAAAGAGGAATCTTTACACTATTTGGATACTAAATTAGAGATATTAAGAATTAATAGTTTTGAAATTTAAAATACCATATTAAAGAAATTTCTATTTAAATTGAATGAAATATCCTGCAAATCTTATAAATAAATAGGGGAATTTAAAATATTTCCAGGTAAATTAAAATCTTATTAAAGATTAGCAAATTTCTTTAAATAACAGTAAATTGTGAATTACTAAGTATCTTTCTCCATATTTAATTAAATTTCTAATTTGAGTCAATAAAATTGTAAGGTAGTTTATTTTTATTATATTTTAGTTACTAGTTTATTGAAGTAAAAATATAGACTTATTATTGTTCTAGAATTTGGATTTAATAGTAATTAAAGTTAATAAGAAAAATGGAAATTTAAGAGAGAAACTTATATGATAAATTGTATGTAGACTCTATTTCTAAATATAAATACTGAGCTAAATTTCCTTGAAAATTAGTTATAGGCATCCTATTAATATTTTTAACTACCTTATAAGTTTTAGTGCTTAGTTCATGAAATACATCTTATATAAGAAGCTAAGAAAAAGTTTGAGATCATTATTTTTATGAAACAAATCAATATTTTGAAACCCATAATCTCTTGAGACTAATTTAATAATCTATCTAAAATTACTACAAAATAGCAAATATTTCAATTGAAAAATACGAACTACCAAAGAATAACAATGGCTAGGATATGCCAGTTCTTATGAAAATTCTTTATAAAGAAAGTTAAAACATGGAAGATAGTTAGTGGAATCTTACCGACAAAAATTATGGGCCTTTTGATTCTGATTTTTCATTGATAATTTTTCTTGATTAAATTTTATCTTACACTCTATAGTATAAAATTTATCACAAACTTGATGTAGAGCAAAGATGAGGAGAAGATTGCTATGAATGGACTATAATGCAGCAATTTGAGATGAAAAAGTGAAGTATCAACGAAGTAAAAAATATTTACTATATTGACTACTGCTATTGAGACCATTAAACTTTAAAAAAAAACTATAGTTGGATACATTTATCAGTCTTCCTTTTTTCAATAATATGTGGTTTTCTTTATTTAAGAAGCATAACAAAAAGCTATAAAATTGTTACTGAGGATCTAAAGGGATATATAGAATTAGGCTTAAGTGAGAAATTGAAATTTTTCAATTTATGAGATATTTTCAATTTAATTGGTAATATTATGCAATGCACAGGATCTGCTATCAATATGTGAGATTCCAGCGTTTACTCTTAGTTTTAGGCAAAGGAAGTATTAGTAGGTTTTGGATGCCTTTTTGGATGATTTTCTATATTAAGATTTATTACTCATCGTCCTGAGTATTATTAGATGATTGGAACTTTAGAAAAATCTGCTGTTCCTGTAGCTAGGTGTATTATAGGAGCTTTACCTGTAATATGTGGGTATGCTTTTGCTGGAGCAGTTTTATTCTGAAACTCTGAACATTTTGTTGATATGACAACGACTTTCTTAACAATGTATGGAATGATGCTAGGCGATTCAATTAATTAAATAGGAACTTAGTTGAAGAACTAAAGATTTTTTTGGGGATAGATTTATTTCTATTCTTACTTAGTTGTCTTTTATCTAATCGTTACTTTCATTATCCTTAGTATTATTGAGTCTAATTATTTGATTCTTATGGAATAATATAACAAAAACTAAGGAATTGCTTCTAAAGCAGTTGTTACAAGCGAAAATAATTAGGATAACGTAAATATGGGTGATACAATCTAAAGGCAAAGTTCATTTTAAACATCCACTTAATTTAAAACATCTTTGCAGAGGTAAAAATCAATTAGGACCTATAACAAGCTAGTATTTTCAAACTAAAAAATATTAAAATAAAGTCATGCTGGTTCTGGCATATCTTTTCTTAGTGCTTAAGAAAGAGAACATAAGAGAAGACAAAGGTTTAAAAAATACCTCACGAAAATTAAGCACAAAAGTCACAAAGCTAATCAAATAGCTATTAAAAACGAAGATTTATGAAATTTTTGGCAACTATTTTTAAAAAGGCACTTAAAGGATGCTCCTAACTAATTAACTAATCCCTTTTAGAATATCACTTCGGAATTTTCAAATAATAGATTTATGACTCTTTCAAGTAATGCTCTATAAAACTTAGAAAAAAATTACAATAGCAATTCAAAGAACTATTAGGAGTGAGAGCTTACTTTTATTTCAAAACAATCGACTAAAACTTTAATTCAATATTTCTTAAATCTTAATGCTTAAAATAAAAAAGCTATTTGATCAATTATAATAAAATATTAACTAAATTCCTTTTTATTGCTTCAGAAAAATAATCACTTATATAAATAAATTTTTCTAAGGAATGGCTATCAGTTATTCAGATTCATACTAGATTCAATATCTTCATTCCATTATTTGTTTTTCTTTAAGTTTTTAATTGTTTAAACTGAAAATATCCAATTTTAGAAATACTATAACTCAGAAGTATAAGTAAGAGAAGCACTTTGAAATATAGATATTTGTTAATTTAGGATGATATGGAAGGTTGAACTATAATTAATAGGTGTTCTTATTAATAAAAATAAGTTATTTAGTATTTTATTATTTACATTAAAAATGAGCGAAGATTTACAAGAAGAAGAATTTGACTCTAATGAGAAGTTTGAAGAAGAAAAAATAGAGAAGTTCGATCTGAAAAAATACCAAGAAGCCTTTGATTAAGGAAATCTGTATTAATAAGTTGCAAGCCCTTAGAGTTCTTCAATTTTAGATCCTCGATTCACCAAAAAGATTTTAAAAGTAGGCTTGATGTCTGTTAAGGCTGAAATTTTGCTAGTAATTTTTTATATAGTTTAACTTTAGATAGGCAATATATTGGCAAAGCTTACTTGAATTTTCTATGATGTTTGCTGCGTTGCTATTAAATTTTGTAAATGGATTAAAACTAGCTTAGGTCTGACTTCATGTTCTTCATTTTGTGAGACCAGGTATAGGCTATAGACTATTGGATGCTTTGCCGAAATCACATGAGCTACTTGAAATGCTTCCAAACAATCTAAACGAAATAACAGAGTCACATTAAACTCTTTTCTTGAATGAACTCTAGAAAACCAAAAGACCCTTTGCCCTTTATTTCATTATCACTATATTTTGCGTTATTTTTGACTTAATTGGGCTTTTTTTGGACTTATCTAGAGTAGGAGGAAGTAATGAAAACTGGACAGTAATTTATACTGTTATGACATGAATTTTTTTGTGTTTTGATACCTATTTCTTTTTAGTGATTCCTAGCCTACAATTTATGCTTCCTGGAGATCCAGTTACCAATTTCTTAAATTTGGGCAAAGGTTATGCTTAAGAAGCAAAGAATATATTTGGTGAGGCTTATGAATACTATATCTTAAGAAAAGTTCATTAGAATTAATAACAAAATGTATATGCAAGTTAATAGTCACAAGCTCCATAAGCAGCGAACATTCATGAACCTCAAAATCTTGACATATAAGAATAAAAAGTAGAAGATGCTAAGTAGCATTTTACATATGAGTAGCCAAATATTAAGTTTGCAGATATAAACGCATGACAAATTTATTAAAACGTATTTTCTGAATTTAAAACATTTACTTCCTATTACTCAATAATAATCATATTGCATTCTTTATTAACTCTTCTTCCTAATACGCATTAAATATAATAAATCTTTTATATGACTTAAAAGTTATAAACGTAAATTTTAGTTCTTTATGTTAGATAGAAATATTTTCACTAAAATATGAATAACTAGAACTTAAAAATATTTACTTAATTAATTAGCTTTATTAGCTATTAATAATTTGCCATCTACTTGATAAAAACTATATAAATTTAGTTATATAAATTCAATAAATGTTTCTTTTTATAATATAAAATAGTGACCCTGCTATTTTAACTTCAATTATAAATAATTCTACTTATTTTAAAGAATAATAAGACCCACATTGCTATTTATTATTTTTAATCTAAAACTTAATGAATTTATAAATATTCAAAAACAATTTAAAAGGAAAAAAGGGAAAACAGTAAGTGCTGGAATAAATAAAGAATAATTAAAAACTATCTAAGTCTATATAAATATATAGAGAAAATATTAATTTAAAGGATTATTTTCAATTATTTTATTTAAATTATTAGCAGCATTTTACACTTTATCTTTTTTAAATTAAGGTAAAGTTAAAGGTTTGTTATCCTAAAAATTCTATTATTTTTTATTTTAAATGATAAAATGATAAAATGATGTAGTTAGCAAGTTAATAAAATGTTAACTTTATAAAATATAAAAATAAAAGAAATTCTAGATCTATGCTTAGACCTAGAACTAAATACAAGCTAAATTTAATTATTTTAATCAGTATAAAGGATATATATTATAAACTAAAATTCATTTTTTTTATTTATTCAAACAAACTCCTTTTCATCACAAAATTATGGCTTTATTCATTAATATAAAATAGAATTCAGATATTTTATGTTTAATAACAAATAATTAATTCATTGCTTACTAACTTAAGTTAGATTAAAAAGAATTTGAATTTAAATTAATTACATTCTATAATATTTTTTATAACTATAAATGAAAAAATGATTTATCATAATAAAATTAAACTAATACAATAAAAAGTAAATTTGTTATTTTAAGTCTTAGAAAAATAAAAATTATTGATTAACTAATTTTAAATTACATAGCTTTTACAAGCTTAAAGGCATTATTTCTATTGTTCATACATAAAAATAAGTTATTATTATTAATTTGAACTAAAAATATAATTGTACCTTTTAATTTATTTAAAACTTTCTATTTTTTATCTAAAAGGATTAGATATGAAAAATTAACAAAATTTATTTAAAAAATATAGAGATAAAGTAAACTATTAAATAACTTAATTTATTAAATGATTTACTTTTAAGTAAAATAAACAGACTTTATATTTAAATATGATGAATTTCTTTAGAAGTATCTTCTAGATAGTTTAAAATGTAGCAAGTTATAAAATTAGAACATATATTTAATTAATTTGTTCCTTTAAAAATCAGATTATCTTTAAGGAAAAGACAGTCACTAAATATCTTTTTTTATGATACCTTAATAACTTAAAAAGTTGAAAAATCATTAAAAAGCTAAAGAACGCAGAAGAAATACTATTTAATTTGATTCTCACTAAAAGACCGAGATTTATCAATAAGCGAAATAAAATTTAGATTAATATCCTTATTAAAAGTCTAGCTTCATAAATATTTACTTATAAGATCATATAAATAATTAAAAATCCTTCTTTGGTAGTTTTAATCATAATCTAAGTTAAAGATTAAATAATATTCTTTCATTTAAATAAAAGAAGGGACACTAATAATAAAGAAGAGTTAGATTAATAATAGCAAAATATTTAAAATATAGTTATTAAATCTTAAATAAACTTGCTTGACATTTGAAAGATTTTTGTTTATTTATTATTTAATCATTTATATTCTTAAAGCCAACTTAAAGCAAATTATCTGCTTAAACAAATAGTAAACTTTTCCTCATTTAATTCCTAATTAATCTCAAAAATTAAATTTTTATGCAGAATTTAAAATTGTTTCATTGTCAGCATTATAAGAAGTATAGACCTTTATAAAAAGAAATTTAATTTGATTAAATATAGTGAAGTTCATTTCTATAAAATAAGACTTAAAAGTGTGACATATTTAATAAATATTGCCTAATATTTATTTGCTTGAGTGAAGAAGATTATAAATGCTAGCAGCTATTTTATTAAGCTAAAAAATATACTCATTTCAATTAGGCTTTTTGCGCTGAATTTAAAGCAATGATTTAATTTTCTCAAATAAAAAGTAAAGGACACTACCTAAAAATTTATAAATAGATAATCAATTGAATTTATATAAAGAGTGTAAAATACTGAAAATTATGCTTTTCTTAAAAATAAACTAAAATTAAGAAGAACAAGCAAAATTCTTTTATATTTCGAAATGCAATGATTAATTAAAGAACTCTATGACTTTAATTACTATTTTACTCTTATTTAAATATATTTCCCCGCTTAAAGCCTGAAAAGAGAAGTACAATTTTCTCAAAGTAAAGAAAATCTTTCTACAATTTAGTTGTATATTTAGAGTTAAAAGCAAAAGAAGTATAAACCTACATTTAATTCTTAAACTAAATTAAGCTTAAATTATTAAAAGTATTTAAGCTTTTCTAAAAGTAAATAAAGCTAATATATTATAAAAACCTTCATTAAGACGAGTTGCTTATTAAATCTCTTAAATTTTGGTAAAAGAAGTCATCAGAATCTTTTTATAAGATAGTTTTAAAGTTAATTAATTTAAATATAATGAACTCTAGAAATATTAGCAGAAAAATTTAAAATTGGATTTAATGATTTCAAGTTTAGAAGCTTCGACTAAGAATGTTTCAATAAACTAATGAAGGTATTAATTTATCCAAGGTAGAAATCTTTTAATTACTTAAAACTAGGAGCTATTATAAAATTATTAGCTTTAAAGGTAACCCAAAGAATTTTGTTAGTCAAAATAAAATTACTATAACTTAAGGTTAAATGAACCTCAATGCAAATATAAATTAAAAAGAAAAATAGGGGGCAGGGGCAATAATTTGTGGTTAAATAGGATTTAAAGGTAAAACTTAATAAAAATACTTAGAGAGCTACAAAATTAATATAATGAATAAATTTCTTTATAAGATGAATTAGAATTTAAAACCTCAAGAAGTTTAGTTAAAAAATTTAGTAGAATGAAATTTAAAGCACAAAGTTATACAAATAAGGAAATAAGCAAAACATTGTTAGAGAAAATTTAATAGATAGAGTTAATTAAAAATCAAAATAAGATGGAATAACTGATTATTACTGTGAATCAATGAGTTGATAAAAGAAAAAATAATGGAAATTATGAAAGTAAAGTAGTAAAATTAAGGATTTTTATGCTACTATTTTAAGTTAAAAATAGCTCAACATAAAGAAAATTAATGAGTACAAATTAAAAATAATAAATAAAGATTTAGAAAATATTTTAAATAAAGCTACATGACAAAAAATATAATTTCAAATATACCAATAAGCAAAGAAACTAAAATAAATTTTTACGCGATTAAGAAGAAGAGATTATTAAGAAAAATTTAGAGAGATAATTATATTACTATAAAAATAATGAAGGAAAAGCTACGAACTGTAATTAGTACTATTTAGATAGAACTTGCTATAAAGAATATCTATCACTAATCAAGAGATATCATATAAATTTACAAAAAAATAAAATAAAAATAATATAAGCAAAATAAATTTAATAAAAACGAGTTAATTATGTAAAAAATATAATAACTAAAATTTATAACTATTATGATGTTCTTAATGGTTTTACTTCTTAAGAAAAAGGCATAAATGACCATGCTTTTAATGATAAGAAAATAATTTATATACAAACCAATCTTAAAAGTATTTATTAATAGAATTTTAAAATTAGTTAATTGAATGCATTTAGTATTTCAAAATGTCTTTATTGGATTAAAGTTAGTAATTCATAAAATCTAGAAAATTTCCAAAATTAAGAAAACAGAAGAAGTTATAATAAATCTAAGTTCATTTTGAAAAAAAGATAAACTAAATGCTAAAAATAAATTTCATTATTTTGGTTGCAAAAGAGGCAGAACAAGAAAAGTGAAACTAGAAACTAAAACTCAAAAATTATAAAGCGAACCAAAATTTGATTCTTGTTAATGTTACAGAGAAAACAGATGAATGTTCAAAAGGATCCAAAAGAGGTACATCAACACTAATACTATTTAATTTTTCTCAACATTTTTGATATAAAAAAACTGGAAACATATACATTTAGAATCCTAAAAGAGTATCAACAGAATTAAATTTAAATTTATACTATATAATCAACTTTTCTAAACGATGAGCGAAAAAATTGAACTAAATAATACAATCCTTAATTGAAAAGAAGCCAGAAATATTTTATAGAAAAAAGAAAAAAGAAAGATTAAGAAATTTATGCAAATTTAAGAAAAAACAACTAAATTTTTTTTATTTAAAAAAATGTTTATCTTAAATATAAATTAAGGATAATAAGAAAATAAAAAATAATAGATCTTTAGAAATATTAAACTACAATGATAACTTATTAATTTGTAGGCTTAATCACAAAATAAATTTGTCAAATCAAAAATATTTAAAAAATGAGGAAATAAAAAAAGAAAAATCAAGCTTAAATTTAGTATGATTCTAAGAGCAAAGGTATTTTATCTTTCTAAATTAGTTTTAATCTAATGTAAATTTAAATTGCAAAAATAGAACAACAAATTCTAAGTCATAAAAATTAAAAGAATAAATTGAAGTCAATAAATCAATTAAAAAATATTAATGAAAAATACCATAACAAATTCAACTATTACCTCTTAAAAAACCGTAAAAGAGGTAAAAAATAATAAATAAAATTGTCATAAATTTTAAATAATAATTTCTTTAAGTAAGAAATAAACTAAGCTAAAAAGAAAGAACTATAATTTTATTATTATATTTAAAAATTTATTAGATTAAAGTTGCCATCAACTGCGATTTATTACATAAAAAAATTGAAGAAAAATTGCTAAAATTAGCACTCTTAGTTGCCTTAAAAGAAAACATATAAATATAAAAAAGGATTTATAGTAGCAAACTGAAACTATATAAAATAAGAATCTTTTATGTAAAATTTTTTAAAATTAATATCATTAAATTCAGTCCTATTTAGGTAATAAGGATTGTGCTAAAAAACTTTAAAAAGAAAAACCTGGAAAATAAGAAGCGTATATAGCAAACCTTGATCTTTACTTTATATTAAAAGAAGATTGTTAGTAAATCTTTTTAATTTATTTGCTTAGTAATCTAAATGAATTATTTTATTATTAAACCCTCAACAATGACTTAGTATAATAAACTTGTAGCCTTTATAAAGGAAATTTGATTTTTTCATAACTGACGAAAGCGAAAGTTAAAAAATAAAGAAAATATTAATTAGATTAAATTTTAAAATAAAATTTAGAAAAGATTTATAAATTTAATTTTTAATAAAAATATTTTAGAGTTTAAGAGTTAAAAAGCTATAAAACCTTCATCCAAAGCAAGTAACAAGCTCTCTACATTAAATTTCAGGAAAAAATTTATCCCATATAATAGAGTCTATAATGATTTATTTTAAAATGTTCGATTTCTAGAGCAAACTTAAAAATATAATAAATGAATAGTTGCATTAAGTATAAAATTGTTTCTTTTAATTTATTTTCATAGAAATAGTAATATTTTTATAAGATTATAAAGTTAATCATAAAGAGCAATAGATATTGCTTTTTTAACATGTTTATTATATTTCTTAAATTATTATTTTAAATTTTTCATAGATCTTTCTCAACATAAAACAGAACGTAGGCTTGACAGAATTTAAATTCTCTAATATCGACTCTGAAATAAAATACTTACTTCTTCACTTTATCATCATCAAAATAATACCAGCCATTTTTTCTTTTTCCATAGCAAACATAATGACTTTATTTCAAGTCTTTGCCATTATGTATTACTACTCCTCTTAATTCATATTTCTTATTTTCGTTTTCTTTTCTGTATCATAACTTACACATGTATTTAAATTTCTTCATCTATTTTAACATTTTCAAGTATTTTATGTATTGTTTAATTGTTCTTTATAAATCTTTCAAAATTTATTAAAAGTACTTTAGGATTTATAAAAATATTAGTCTTTTTAGTCATTCTTTATTAGCAATTTATGCAAATAAGTTCAGTATCTAAGATTTCTTAATCTTAATATTTCTTGATACATTTTTCAATATCTCTTTCAATTAACTACATTTTCAAATCCATAAAAGATCTATATGTTATTGAGCAAGAGTGGCAAGATTTACACCTAAGATTTAGTTAAAACAAACCTCCAAAGAGCTTTTGAATAAAACTCGTGTTCTTTTAAGTCCATTTAGTCCAGTATTTCTTAGCTGACATTTCTCCAATTATCATTTAATTAAATTAGCCTGTTTCTTCAAATATCAATTAATTGAGAAACATTCTAATAAAATCGTAGCAATCTTCAGTTTGCTCACAATTGGCCAAAATACTTTTATCTACTTCATCATAAAATCCATCTATATTTAAACCTTCTTCTTCCCAATATTGTTCCATTTCAAAATGAATTTATTTCATGTTTTTAATGAAGTTCATATTTAATATTTATTGAGGACTTTTTATATGATTCTCTACTTTTAGTATTTCTTCTACGAAACTAGGAATTGAAAACAAGCATTACAAAGTTGTATTAATGAAGGAATATTTTTTAGACTAATCGTAAAATCCTATGATTCCTTTTAAATCTTCTTTTGAATTCTAAATCGTTTGATATTTATACTTAGGCTAAATGGTAAATGTTTGCAGTTATGTAGTAGATATGAACTTTAAGTAGCAATTTATGCAGATTTCATCATTTGAATTTTTTTAATTTAGTTAGCATTTTATAAATTATTATGGTTAAAATTATTTTATTAGTGGATGACACATAAAATGATTACACTCGATTAAAACTTATTCCGATAATTTTACATTTTTACTGCATTTTTTGCATAAAAATGATTTTGATTCCAAATTTTTTAACTAAGTTTTATTTTTATCTTTTTCATATGTGCTTTATTAAGCCACGTATGTTTTATCTAAAGATTCTAACGATGATTATTTCTTATTACTATCTCCAATTTATGATTTTAAATTATCTTTTTACTAAGTCCGATTGGTTTATCATTAGTTTTTTAGTGAAATGTTAAAAATAAAATTTTATTTTTTTTAAACTCCTTAAGTTTTTCTTAAGTTTATAACTTATTCTGTTTTATTTAATCTCTTTTTCCTCAATCGTTATCTCTTCTTATTTTCTTCTTAAACTAAATTGTAGTTTCAATTTCCAAAATAGTTTTTAAACATTTGCTCTGCTTTTTCTTTGTGAGTTTTTAAAAAGTTAAAATATTTGCCATTTTTTTAATTTTATTATTAAATATAATAAGCTCCTAAAGTTAGTAATATAAGTGAAATTACTACTAAAATTATAATTTATACGAAGTAAAGATTTTCATTTCAATTTCAGAATTCTAACAATCATGCTAAAAAGGAAATTCATAAAATTATAACAATAGCAATAATTTAAAGAGCATCTGCTAGTCTAAAGTTAAAAACATTTTAAATCTTTCAAGCGATAAATATTAAAGAGGAAGTTATTATTAGATAAATAATTCCATAGAGTTAAGGATTTACTGCTCCTAATGATTTGTTTATTACTACAAAAAGCACCATTATAAATGTCTTAATAGATAAAAAAGAAGCTTTTTGCTAAATATGTACTTTCTAAGAATATTCAAATATTGGTCTTAAGTAACAAATTAAGGGAACATAAGTTAATAGCACTAAAGAACTTAAAATAACTAGACTCATATGATACCCTTCCCAACATTTCTAATTACAATCTCGTTTCATATACTCTTATGGTAAGTATCTTTTTTAATTTAAATTATGAAATACAGCATGATCACAAAAATAAACATCATACATTATTCAAACTATGGGAATAAAAAATATGTGCTGCATTATAGGAACCAGTCAGAAACTCATATTTGTAACTGTTTTTTAAATTTTTTATTTTTATTTTTCCAATTATAATAAAATTTTTATTGCTAAAATCAACCAAATGCATGCTAAAATGAATGAAATGGCATAAAATACAAGATAAGTGTTCTTTCCTATTTAAAACATGTTTTCAACATCAAAGAGAAAAATGTTAAAGAAATCTTCTATTTTAGGATGCAAATAACTAAGATTAACTCCTATAGCTAAGAGTTAAAATTATTCAATGAGAAAGCATAGCATTTTTATGCTATCTGTTGCGTTATATTCAATTTTAGCTCTTTCACATTTTTGCGATCCTTATTTCTCAGAATATATTTCTAATTCAGAATCTTATTCTTATTCTTTTTATTATGTAATTGCATTTTAATTTTAATATTGGTTCATCTTTTCTTTATCTTATTATTCATTTTTTAAAGTTTATAAGTTTTATTAATAAATTTATTCAAGCAGATCAAATTTATAATTTTTTCAATGCTAATATCCAATAACTAAGAAAGTTAAAGATACAGTAACCAAAAATGCTCCGTAAGTAAAGCCAAGATGTTAATTTCTAAACTTTTCTCCATTTTATAAATATTCTACTTATCTTGATCTAAATGGGCAATCTAAGCCTTAAATTGTATCTAAAGGAATATTTTTTCAATTTTTTAAGTTTGTAATTTTACTATTGCCCCACATTATAGAAAATCCCTCATTTATGTGCATAATTTCTGAACATGTCATACAAAATGTACCAATTTGAACATCTTCTCATACATTTTTAGCTTTATTATACTATATATTCAATAAATCGAATGCTTTAGAAATTTTATCATTTGAATTTTTTTCTATTTGGACTTTGCCAGTAGCACCTATGAAAGAAACATTTCTTATTGCTTCCATGAGTAAAGTGCTATTATTAAAACTAAGGCCTTATTCATTAAGATAATCTATTGCATAGGCAACTAACCAAGCAGAATCAAAATTAAAAGCTGCCATTCAGCTAGGTTCCTCTTCGGCAGTGGTTAAATTTTATTTTATAGTTTAGCCCAATTCTCCTACAAAGCTTTATGGATTAAATTAAATAGAACCCTTTACAACTTCAGTTGGTTTCGCTCATTCTTTACCTCTAACAAAGTTTGACATTATTCAATCACTTGCAAGCCAATTTATATCTCCAGGCTCTGCACCTAATTCATATAAAAATTTAAATATTTATCAAGCATCATCTTTTTAGCAAGCACAAATTCCAATACTTCCTTTGCTTTTATAAAAGTTTCATAACTTTGGTTTTCATTTATAATCATTCTTATTTTTAATATGAGTTAATATTCCGCTTTCATACTAAAGTGTAGTATTTAAATTTACTACTTCTATATTTCATTATTTGGACAAATTTATTAAGCTAATTGCTGTATCATTAGATCAAGCTGTTTCATCTTTTAAAATTTTTATTTTTTTTCAAGATAATTATTTTAAAATAAAACCGAAAGCATCAACTGTTACTTTATTAGAAATGATAGGCCTAGCAAAAAAATTATAATTTGTCTTATTAGAAAGTTCTATTAATCTTATTGTTCCAGCAATTACAGGTAAGTTGTCTTTTCTTTTTTTCATGTAAGACAATAAATATTAAGCAGTACTAGAAGAGTAAGTTCCAAGAGAAGCCACACCTCATTTTTATCTTGTTTTATTATATTCACTCTCTAATTGGTTTTTGCTTAGTTTATGATTTATTTAATAGCCAAATTCAGAAATTTAGTAATTTTCCAACGGAAAAGTATAATTTAGATTTTCTACTTTCTTTTAATTAATCAAGTTAAAAGCCAGTTCTGCTCCCTTAATTACACTATCAATTCAAAAAGTTACGAGTCCATCAGTTGCTGTTTTATTATTCATATATGAAATAGTAATAATGTTCTTAAAATCAATTAAAGCTTTAGATTTGTTTCCCATAAACATAAAATTAGAGCTTTAAATTCTTAAATTATTAGTATCTCCCCCTATCTATTTGAGAGTATCATTCTATATATTATATAATTTAAATTAAATTTATTCTTTTTGCCTAAAACTTTAAGCACATATCTATTTATTTTATTTGCATTATTAAAAGAATTATATTATTATATTAAGATTTTAAATTAAATTCGGACTTACTATAATTAATCCATTTAAGTATTAATGCTCTTAAATAAACGTTTTGCTTAGTTATTAGACTAAACTACTATTTTTAGTTGTTAAAACTATTTAGTTCTCTAATATATCTTAATCTTCTCCCAATAAAAGCAGAGGGTTTAAATCTTTAGTAGCTGCTACTAAAAAAATTCTTCCAGCTTCTGTTTTGATAGTTCCTTTTATATCATTTCAATTCTATTCAAAATTTTTATTACTTGAAGTTGTCATTCTTAATTTTAAGTCAAAGGAACTTTCTTAAAAATTATCTATTAAATTATTTTAAAAATCATCCTAAATAAGGCAAATTCGTTATCAACCTAATTAATTTAGCAAAGTATAGGAAACATTTTTCTAAGATTATGTAGAAGGAATAATGTTAATTGATAGAGGAAGTTAACTATCACTAATCTCTTCATAGGAAGCAAAAAAGTGATAAATTTAAGATTGTTCGCATGCTTTTCCTATATGGAGATTGAAAAATTGCGAGTTAGTTATATCTATAATGCCAAAAGTTCCATTTTAGGACTCATTTCAGATGCTTATTGTCTCATAAACAGTGAAAATATCAGTAACAAGTAATTATTCTATTTAGAAAAGAGAATTGTACTACCTTGTTACTTAATCTTTAATATTTGCTGCTAAGGCTTCACTTAGATCAGACGAAATGATTCCAAGTATTTAATTTGATAAAGACAATCGAACTAAGATTAAAGTTACTATGATCGCCTTCATTTTATAATATTTAATGCTAGCTAGCTATATAAATGGAAATTTATCAGAATTCAATAGATTAAATAACTATTTCATTTATTGAAAATAATAAATCTAACATTAATGCCTATTATAACCTTAGATAGAAAAGTAGCCTTTTAGTTAAGTAACAGGCTTTTAAAGAGTTTCTATACACATCCAGCTTTTATAGAGCTATTAAATAAATAAAGATATTAAAATTAGAAATTTTAGAGCAATAATATCGAGATAAGGGGTTTAATACATTAATATTTATAACTTATATTTCTCCATTTTATATACAATTTTCATAACTTAATTTTTAACTAAGAGTTAAACGAACAAGATTATCAATAAAAAAGATTTATCTTAATTATAAAAAATATATTAAATAGCATGTTGAAGAAAAAAATTAAATTAAAATAACCCTTTTCTAAGAAATGATTCAATGAAAGTATTAGATCTATTTACCCACTATTTTAAATAAAGCCATTATACTTTAAAATTAAATTTTAGATAAGCAAGCTTCAAAATTTTTTAACTTACTCATAAAAGTAATGAAGCTTTTAAGATTAATGAACTACAATGATAAATTCTTATTAGACATTAATATCAATAAGCAATTCTTCAAGTAATTGAAATATCTGAAAAATATTTAAAGTTGTTTTATTCTAGTTCACATTATACAATTAATATCTATTTTTATCTATTACAAACAATTTCAAATTTCGTAATATTATTCATCTTATTTCACTTTATAGCATACTTCTCTTTTAGCTTGTAAGTTTATTTACTTCACTTAAAATTTAACTAATATCTTAAGATTAATTTAAATATGCTTGGATTTTAAAATTCTGATAAATCACTTGAAAAATTTCAAATGTAACCTCTAATTAGTAATTACTAACTCTAAAGTTATAAAAGCTATAAATCAATATGTAAAATTGAACCTCTCAAAAATCCTTATCAATTATATAGATTAAAAGAGATTAAAGGGAGATACATTTTAAAAGGCTTTCTTTAACAATTATTGATTGTGAAATAATAAACAAATAAAATACTTATAATTTCTTAAAGTGATCTAATTTAGTGCAGCTAAAGATAATAAAATACTGATATTATGTTATGTATAAATGGATAGTGGCTGCTTATATTTTTATAAGATAATTTATTTTTTATAATTATAGATATTAATTAAATTTGCTCTATAAATCAATCTCAAAATTATCTATTCCATTGATTGACTTACTAAAAGTATGCTTTTTCTAAAATATAACATAACTTTTTATTAAATCATATATGAAAATAAATTAATGAGATCTGTCTATTGTTTCAATAAAAATACATAGAGAAATCTACTCAAGTTACTATAATTATAGAATAATTATAAGACTGATATTTAAATAATTGTAAATAAAGCTATTAAATAAATTAATTTCAGCTTTGATGATAATTATTTTTTATTTTTAAATAGTTTATTAATTTTTATCTATTTCATATTGCTTTTTATTATCAAGTTAGCAGGTAATTTATAGCAAATTCATAAGTCTTAATAATCACAAATTATGAATTTTACATTAGATGATTCTTTTTTAACTCTTTAGCTTTTACAAGTTAGGTAATTTTTAATTTAAATAAAAGCTGCTATTTTTAATTAATAACTAAAAAGCATTGAAATATCTTTTCTGTTTTATGGATACTTATAAATTACAGATAAAGCTAAATATTTAATAATAACTCCCTAATTATTAAATATCTACTCCAATTATTTTTTACATTACTATAAAGCAATGTTTTGTATACTGTTAGGAGATTTATAGTTTAAATTTAAAAAATTTATCATCTAAAGAACATTTATTTAAACTTACAGAAAAGCTATTAGCTTCGGTGAGATAAAGTAATAAACATAAATAAAAGCTAAGGGACTTATTGCATCTATTTGGAAAATAAAAGAACTAAATACTAAAGTAAATTTAAAATGAAAAATATAAATAATAATAATAAACTTAATGCTAGTTTAAAGTAACTATAAACTTAACTAGATATCTTTAATTTTATTATAATCAACTATACTGAAGATACTTTCACTATATTTTATTCAGCAAGAAAATACAATTAATTTAATATGAAATTATCCATTTGGAATAATAAAGCATTTTAGATGAAGTAGCATACAAATTAATATTTGAGATTAAAGTAGGTTATTTTATATATTCTTTTTAATTTTAGACTCACATAAGGCTTTTTTAGTTAACTTAGAAAAATATAGCATCTTTTTAAAATTTCTAGTATTATTAGATAAAATGAGAAGAATTAAAATAATAGTTGATATACTTATATCTAGCTTAATTATTTAATTTATATTAAGCCTCGTTACCTTTTACTTAAAATCAAATTACTTAAATAAACTCAAATTCTTTATAATCCAGATTTGAAAATTGCTATAAATTAGCTAATAAAGTTAAAGTTAGGTAGATTTTGCTCAAGACTATTAATTCTTAATTACATGAATCACGTAACTAATTAAGATAATTCTCTGACAGTGGAAAAAAATTAAGCAGTACATTAGATAGAAAGAAAAGGAACTTATTAAGTTATAATACAATGTATCTAAAATAAAAATAAGAATAGATATATAAGCTAAAATATTAAATAGCTATCTAAATTGCATAGTTATAATATTTGTTATTAAAATAAAATTATTAAAGTTTATTATATCCAATATAAAGTTTGTTTAGTTATTAAAAGGTTAAATTTCTTTAATTAAATTCCTAGCCTTGATAAATTTAAAAGAGCTTATAAATAGAAAAGGGTGAAGTGTTTCAGATTTAATAAATGTAAAATAGTAATTTCTTAGTTTATTTAATTTAAAGCATTAATGATAATTGCTTATAAATTATATTATTCTCAATATGCTATAGCTTCTCTTTTATCAAAGGTCATCTTGTTTAAATTATTCTTCTAATCCATTTAGATTGATAACTATAATTATATAATTATAAACATAGAATCTAAGTTAGCTATGCAAAATTGTCAATCTAATTCCTCTATAAAGTTAAAAAAATTTGGTAGCAAAAGATAGTAATTTAAGTAGAATAAATAAAGTGCTACTATAATTTTTATTTATAAATTAAAAGGAAATATACAGCCTAGTTTACTTCAATATATCAAATTAAAAATAAATAATCATGATATTTCATAATAAAATAAAAGCAAAAGTATTAATTTTCTTCTAAATAAATTCTCTTTATTTAATATCAATCATTAAGATCTTTAAGATCCTTTATATTTTAATATTCTATCTTTTCAGCACTCAATTAACGGAGTAATTCTTAACTATTAATTGTATATAGTTACCTTTTCTCATAACTAAATTTTTCCCAGTTTAATAAAAACTAATATATAGATCAAAATTGAATTAATTACTTTAAAATGTTTAAAGAAGTATAAAGAAGTATTGAGGAAATTAATTAAATAGAATAGAGCTAAAATATTATAAATCTATGTCTCAGTTTTATTTAAAAAGTCTTTAAATATTTTAACATATGATAATAAAAGTTTAGTTATTTAATAAATACATATACTCCTTAAGGATTTCTATAAAGAATTTATGCTTTATTTCTTTAGTTACTTTTAGATTCAGAACATCTTTCAGTACATTGAAATTAGAAAGAATATATTTAGTCACTTTATAAGTTAAGATTAAAAAATTCTCTAAAATAATTTGATGAATAACTATCAAAATAACTATCAAAATGTTTAGTAATATAGATGCTTATGAATTTATGCTTAAGGTTTAATTAAATAAGCCTAATTATTAGCTAATAGAAAATATATTTATAAAGATTTATAATAAAAGATAGAAATGCTTAAATAAGCTATAAGTATTTTGATATAAATAAATTATTAACTTTAATGTTCATAATTGATAGTAGCTTATTAAATAACTTGATATTATGATTAATTATAGATTATTTTATACATAAATCAGATCATAACTAATGAAATATTATTAGATGATTATTATAAAAATGAATTTGCTAAGATATTAAATAATCTTATTAATGAAATGCTAAAATTAAAATCACTATTCTTCCTAACCCACCTATAATTCCAATTCAGCTATACGCCTCTATAATCCTAAGAGCTATTATTGAAGAGCTGTTTTCTCTCCTTTCAAAGCTGTAATTTGTTATTACAATCTAGAATTTTCTGCTTTTTGATGAGCAAAGTGTCTTTTCATCTCTTCTTCTACCCTGTAAATTTCATTTGTTAATGATTTTCTTACATCTTATATTTTCATAGTTAGAACTTATTCTAAGGTTTCCTTTTCTGATTTCAAGACATTAACTTCTTTCTTGTGAAAATTCATATCTTCTTATAGTTAGTTTATTTGCTATTCTAAAGCTAACAACTTTCCTTTCAAAGAAGCTCCACCTGCTTAACCTTATCCTCCAGCTGTTTATCCCATTGTAACAGCTGTATTGCCAAAACCTCCAGTTTCTTCCAAAGTTTATTTGCTAGTTGGACGTTTCTACATTATAGAGAAGATAAATTAAATAAATATAAACTAACAATAGACTGTTTACTATATAATTAAACTATACCAGTCTTTAGGAAATAAAAGAATCATATAATCAACTACCTTTCCAAATCTATACAATCAATAGGCTATTTGTCAAATATTACTATACTTTAAGAATCTAAGTGTTCTTTAAATACACCTCTTTGGGAAATAACAGTCTCTTATAATAAAAGCACTGATTTGAAATTAACTAACTGAGTAAAATTAATAATGCTGTACAGGAAATGAAAAGTGATATAGAAGGAATTTTGAATGTAATTAAAGCTTTATTTGGCTTGATAATTATAAGTAAATAATTAAAATAAATAACCTAGAAAATAATGGAAATTGATTTATGGTATATCAATAAAAAAATTATTGTGGAAGATTAGTTATAAGCTATAGATATCAAGAGAGCATGCAAATAGCTTTCCTCTGCAAATAATGAAGCTGAGGGCTTGTGAAAATTATGTACAGTACTTGCTCAAAATAATTTTGAAGAAGAAGCCGCATTAACATTCTTATTAATACCAGAGTAAAACTTAGGAAAGCAACTAGAAAAGATTAACATCATTTTGCTAGAATACAAAAAAGTTACTATTTGTAAAGAGAAATATGATCAATTAATGGAGAAAATTGATACTAATAAAAGTAGGAAAAATAATCAAATAAAGTAAAATATATTAATTAATTAAGCCTTTTGTGTTTACTTCGAGGGAAATCTAGAAGGGTCATTAAAAATATTACAAGATATCTAGGTTGATTTGATTCAAGCCTAAGAAAAGTTATTAGAAAATTATTATGTATTAAAGCTTGCAATTCTAAATGACTATAAGTAGTAAAAGGAAGTTATGTATATTTTGCAAAATTTACCTGAAAGTATGCAAAGTTCACTTTGTATAAAGACAGAATAAATAATAAACCATATCTAGTAGTTTGAAAATGAGTAAAATCCAATTAGTTTCATTGTAGAAATAAAAGAGTTAACCTATAACTGGTAGTATTGGTAAGAAAGACAGTTTTTAGAAGTTTTATGATAGTGAAGAATAGTCTACACCAAGGCTCTTTTTTGGGTAAAGTAAGAGAAAATAAAATGAAGCATGCAATTACATGAAGAATTATGTGCATCTCCTTTAAGTGAATGCTTGAAAAAATTATCTTGCGTGTAAGAGTTAGAAGCTATTTTTTCACTCTATGAAAAATAGAAAGAAAATATCATACCTTTGAAATTAATGGGACATTATAAAAATATTGAAAAACTTAAAATAGGTGAATTTAACAAATGAAAAAAATAACTAAAGGCAAAGAAACTAAGAATTGTAGAAAAAAAGGAAATTTCTGAGGTTAAGCAAAAAAGAAACAATGATTCGATGGAAAGGAAAACGAAAAAAAAGAAACTTGTAAACAGAACTTTTCTTTAATTTAAAAATGTAAATTTAGCAATCATTTTCATTTAGTAACTAAATTCTGAAACTATTAGATAATTTACTGGATGATTTTGTTTTATTAAAAGAAAAATTATAATATTTAGAATAAAAATTATTAAGTTTTAACCTGAATTATTTATATAACCATGATACATAAATTAATATTTAGAAAGCAGATATAATAATAAAGTATTTAAGTAGTTATATTAATAATCATTTATATTAAGATTAATATTTTTGAAGTATATCTATATTAAGTTTTAAAATCTAAAGCCATTTTCTAATAATTTTTGAAACTTACTCTACAAAAGCTAATAAATAGAATCTAACTTCACCCTAATCTTTAAACATTCCTTTCTAGCTTTCCTAAATGTTTTAAGTTAAGATTTATTAATAATTTCAGGCTATTGAAAGTATATATAAATGAAGAACAAAGTCAAGCTTTATCTTATACTATTATTTAAAACTAATTTGATTTACTTTAAATGAGTTGCACTAGTAGAGCAAGGAATATGATATCTAAGTACTTTAAATGTATAATTATATAGAATAATTAAAATATGAAAGTAATTTAAAATTAATTTTGTTTCAAAATGACTGAGTTAGGCCACTTTCAATTCCTTCTAACATATTTTTGAGGAACTAAATGTAAAATCTTACTCTCTATGTAACACTGCAATAATTTGTTACTTCTGATTTATATTCATAGAACGGTTTTCTATCGGGATTTTCTGTATCTAAGAAAGGAGCTAAATCTTTTTCGATTAACTCATGCAATTTTTCGGTATGTCCTTCCAATATATTTTTAAGGTTTTTGAAAAGCTGAAGTTCTGGAGTTTCAGTATCAGGCTAATAATATTCATATGCATAAATATTTTTCAATACTCTTCTACATACAATTAGAAACTCTGATGCATCAGGAAGAAACATACATTCTCCAATAGGATAATGCTTAATTTCATTCAGCTAGTGAGCCTTATTTTTTATATCTTGAAATGATTTTTCTGCAAGCTTTTATGCTTTATTATGGTTTGAAAATCTCTCAAAAAATTGCATATATCTCTATAATTCAGTTTGGGCTTTCTTTTTTCCTACTTCTTTAGCTTCCTGCTTTTCTTTATCACCAGGTTTGCACGCATATTATCCTCCTTCTTTTGTTCCATGTTCTTTTCATATCACCAAGCAAAGTCAGCAGAATTCATGTCCGCATCCTCCAGCTTCCTTTCTACATGTCATATGATTACAACCTAAAAATTTATTAATTACCTTGATTTTTTTCAATAGGTTTATTGCAATGGGGACAGCTTTTAGTGTTAGCTTCTATCCAAGTTACATTTTCGCTTTCAGCTGTATTTTTTAACTCCCATTATTTAATTGTTTAGCAAACAACAGGTCGGTGAGCTTCATTACCACACTTAAAGCAATAAACATAACCGCAATCGCATTTTATTTCAATTTTATTCATTTCTGGTACGTCAACTGCATTTTCACATCCAGGAGCTGGACATCATCTAGCTGTTTTAGAATTCTAAACATAAGAATTATTTCTATACTTTTCGTATATTTAAATAAATCTTTCATCTAAAACATATTTATAAAATAAAGATTCAGGGACTATCATTCTACATTTGAAAGAAGGGCAATTAGATCTAACACAAGAAGGCCCTGTTTCTATTTAGGATATTAAATATGAAGTATAGCACTATCTACAAAATAAATGGTTGCAAGCTAGCTTATCTTCTGCAGAAAAAGAGAAACATATTTGACATAAATCCTAAGAATTTGCCGCTTCAACAGCTTAACTTTATTCCCCAATTCCTGCATTTTATCTTATACTTGTTTCATTATCTAACCATTCATTTTAACATTTAGCCCAATTCCAATTGTAGTAAGTCAATAAAATAAATGAACAATCATCATCAAGCCCAAGCATTTCGGAACATTCCTTTATTGATTTATAAATATATTTTTTAAGCCCCTCTCTATTAAGAACTTTTTTTGATTCATATCTTGAAAGAACTGGAATTAATTCAGGTTATTCTTTCAATTCTTCATTTTCTTCTTCACCTCAATTTTCCCATTCTTCATTTCCAGATTATTAACCTTCTATTTCCATTTCTTCTCCTGACATCTTTTGATAATTTGATATAGAGCGAGACTAATAAAATATCAACTAATTATATCTTTTAAAATAATGATTGTCTTTTCGATTTTATCTAGTCTTTTCTTTTACCAAAACACTTGCTAAGAGATTTATTTCTATTTACTTCACTATAAGCTCATTTCTTATGTAAGAGTGATTGACATAAAGAAGGAACTTAAATATCAAATAATTATATTAGATTTAAGTAAATCAGGCTAAAAAGATATTTTGTTAATCAAATTAGCATTTTTCATAATACATTAATGCTTTTATTTCTTAAGTCAGATATACTTATTTTTATTCCCTTCTTAACTATCCTTGGTCTTTTACTAATGAAGTAAATAGTAATTCCAAATTTATAATTCTCTTCTATTTTGTAGCAATTATCTGAAAGTATTCTAAAAGAATGAATTGAACTAAAGAAATAAAGTAGTTTGGTTAAAATTAAAATGAGACTCTTAGATAATAATTTATCTAGTTAAGCAGATTTAGATATAGTTTACTTATTAATAAATACCTCTTTAAGACTCACTACTAAAGATAATTATATCATTACTACCTTTCTTTTATTTCCTATCCTTCCATCTATTATTCTCCCTTAATTAAATAGAATCATACAAATTACTAAAAGCTACCTTTTAGTTAAGAAATAGAATAAAGCTGATTTTAGCAATAGATATCCTTTTATTAATTAAGTAATATCTAGCACCAAGTCTATAATATATATGAAAGGAAATGCTAATTGGATATAATTGAAATGCTTTTATAATAATTAGATGCTATAATCTAATTAAACTAACTTTACCTTTATAAAATAAGAATTATTAAGCAAGACTCTATTAATAGACTACTTTTAATAAATCTATTTAAAACAGACTTATTTAATTTACTTAGAATTATTATATTTTCTTTAATATTTATTAATAAGTATGAGCACTTTAATTAATCATAATTGCACCTTTTTAAATCTACAGAAAGATAAAGTCTAATTTGCTTTAATGACATTTTAAAGTTATCTATTCAACTATAAGCATATTATGGTTTTCTTTTATTACTGATATATCATTTATAATGTACATTTAACTATTTTATTATTTAAGTAGTAAAGTTAATTAATACTAAGAATTATGCTTTTCTTTAAATTTAACTTGCTTCCGGCTTTCAGTACCTCAAATATAAGGATATAAAAAATGATGTCTTAATGTCTTTTAGCTCAAAAGAAATATATAGGCTGCAATCATTTAAAAGATTGCTTAGAAATTACTTTTATAATTCCCAAAATTTGGTTATAAGTTAGTATTTCAAATATTGAAAGAATTAAGTCTTGTTAAATCTTAGAAATCTAGATAGATATTTTTCTTATTTTTAACTAGTTTTGCTACATTATTTTATAAAATTATAGAGATAGTTTTATATACTATCTTTACATCAGAAAATAAACTTCTTTGGCTTAAGAAACAAGAAGAAATTTTAGCTTAATAAAGAGCTTCTTATAATAATAGAGAGTTTTAATATTATTGATAGTTTTGAAGAGTTTGAATATATAAATTAAGCAAGGTTATATATACCAATATAATAATAAAAATGAGTATAATAGATGCAAAACTCTTGCTTATATAAAGAATATTACACTTACTAAATATCTTTAATTCTTGTAAATTAGAATACATTTATTGCAATTCTAGCTTGTATTGAGTGATACTGTTATAATGGGATTAATTAGTTTGTAGATATCTTAGTGTTTTAATTACATTTATGTGTTACTAATTAAATTAAAATAGTAACTTACTGAAAGCTTTCTTCTATTCTTAGAAACTATTTAATTAAATCAAATCCTTTTTAGTTTCTCTTAAGTTTAAGCTCTTAAACGTTTATTAGATGCATACTCTTGCTATTAAAGTAGCTTTTTAAATGCTTACTTAAATTTCTACTTTATGGCCTTGCTTTTCTTTGAAAAGCCTCAATAATGAACATCTATATGAAAGATAAACTAATAGCAATTAATAAGCTCTAATTATTTTCAAAAAGCTATAATTTCTTAATAATAAAAGCAAAAAGTAAATTAGAATAAGTTTAAGCATAAAGCTAAGATATCTTAGTCTATATGCTAAATAACTAACTAAAGCTTATTGCTTTTAATTTTATTAGCAAGTATCTTAAATTAGAATTAACTTGAACAATAAATAAAATGATATATGAACAAAATTTGTCTAAGTGAACTATATAAAAATAGAGATCTTAAGAAATTAATACAATTGATAATCAAAAACATATAGAAAAGTTTAGATTATTACAATCTAACCTTCCTAAACTCAGTTCTATAGAAGTGAGTAGAAACGGATAATTTTCACCTAAGAGCTCGAAAATATTTTTGTAGAAGATGAATTGACTTGGGTCATCCAGTAATATTTAATCAAGAGAATCTCTTCGCTCTCCTATCATATCTGAAGAAAGTGAATCTTCTCCGTTGTCTAAGTTAAAATCTTCGTCATCTAAAAAAAAATCTAAGAAAAGAATTTAAGATCCAAATTAATTCAAATTTAGAGAAGTAAGTATTAAGCCTTTAAAGGTAGGAAATCTTTCTGAATTCTCTAATTTTATGATAAAAAAAGAAGTCTAAAAATAAACTTTAGAGTCAATTAAAAAAGGATTAGATGCAAACAAAACAATATTTAATAAGATGGCTCAGAAATTTATTAAAAAGAATAATTTTAGTTCCACAACTAACTCCCCTAAAAAAGAATCGAAACCACAAATTTTTATAAATGAAGAAGAAAAGCAATTAGAAGATTCCAATAATTTAATATAAATTTCCAAGATTAAAACACTTTAGAGGGATAGTATAATTTAAAGAAAAAGTTAAGTTAAGAGAAATGTTTCTTTTAACTTGATACTTCAAAAAGATAATCAGGTAAATCTAATGGAAAATAAATCAAAAGCATAGTTATAATTAACAAAATCTAGAAATAAATAGTCTGTAATATCATTTTAAAAAGGTAATATTACTTTTGATGAAGGAGATAGACTGAATAAACAGTCTAAGCCAAACAAATCAAGTAATTGCTCAAGCTAAACGTAAGAGTTTTCATAGAATTGATTCGAAAAATTAAATTCAAAATAAAAGAGAAAGTACTATTTAAAGCTAAAGAAAACTTAATATCAAAAAAAAAGATAATAAAGTTGAGATATTTTTCCTTTTAATAGTGAGTTCTTAATGTATGGAATTCCATTTTAAAAATATAGCAAAAACATATTAGAAGATCCACTTATTCTTTTCACTACTATTTATGATGAAATGGAAATTTTAGGTAAAAAAGCATAGAAATTTTAAGAACAAATGCTAAATTCTCAACTTATTGGCGAAGAAAACTATGATGGATTTTTTTCAGTTGTTAAGAAAGAAAGATAATAAAGCTTTAATTTAAAGCTAGAAGAAATAATCTCTTTGACAAGGGAAATTGGTATTATTTTAGATAGAGGTAACTTATTTTATAATCATTTAGAGTTTGAGGGAAAGAATAAAAATTGGTAAATTTAGAAACCACCAGAGTTATAAACTCAAATAATACTAAATGAAGTATAAGCTTTAAATTTTAACATTAAAGCTATCAATCCTGTTTTGTACTATTTTGAGACTAGATTGCAGCTATTCGCTCAATTGAAGAAAGAGAAATTTTCCTTAGATATTGTGAAAACAAGAATTCTTTTCCAGTATTTAGCAAGAGCAAGATATATGATTTCTCAATTATCATCAGAGGCTGAATTTCATGTGTAAAATTAAAAGGAAAGAGGAGTTTGAATACAATAAGCTCTATAGTATTAACCGTTGTAAGAAAAATATAAGTCACTTGCAAACAAATAAGTGGAATTAAATGAAGCCGAGATAGAGTTACTCAAATCTGCTCATTTAGCTCTAACAAAAAACTTGAACAGTAATTCTATGATTGCAAATAGAAGAGACCTTAAAAAAAGAGAAGAGAGAAAACATTACATTGATATAACTATTAAAAACAGATTCTAAGATAAAGATCTCTTACCTTCCGTTTCAACGAAGAAATCAATCAATTAAGATTAACTTTTTTCTAACATTTCCAACTTCTATGGCAGTGATTTTAAATCATTTAAAAATGGTAAGTTTAAAATGTCAAACCTTAAAAGATCGATAAGTAAAAAGAGAGGAACACATCAAAGCTAAAAAATAATAGATAAAGCTTTAGTAATTGGATAAAATATGTGTAGAAATGATATAAAATATGCTTTAAAAGAACTAGAAGTGAAGAGAAATGCAATATCTGAGATACCTTCTCTTCAACTAACTCCTATTTGAAAACTAATAATATATCTTTTAGTGCTATCCATTTAATTATTAGCTATTATATAATAAACTTTAATAAAGAGCAATTATTTTTTAAATCAAATAATAAAGTTATTTTATTTAATTATCTTTAAAGAAGCCAAGCTATGTGTAAAATATGATTTCCTTTATTATAATAATAGTTTGTAATATAAAATCTCATTATTATAATGATCTAGTTTGAACTGAAATAATTATTAATTTAGAAAATAAAAGTCTTATTTTCTAACAAAGGAATAAACTTAAACTTATTCCTTTAATTCTAATGATAAAATGCTTACTTTTGGTTTTTGGAGGTTTATATCATAAATTTCTAAATAAAGTATAAAAATTAATTTGCATATCTTAATTATTTAAATGTCTTAGCAACCAATAATTATCAATTTTGTGGAGTCAAACGAATAAATCTAAATAAACGCTCCTTTAACTTACAACGATCTGCTATAGTAAGTTAAAAAACCAAAACCTGAATAGTATGAGTTCTGATTTGAATCAACACTAAATGAGTAAACTTATCGGTTCGATATTTTCGATGATCAATCTTTATAAAAGCTCCTATAATGAAAAAAGCATAACTTAGTTATATATGCTTAAATTGGCTCGGTACTTGATTAATAAAATTAATAACTTCCTCTTGAAAGCATAGCTGAAGCGTTCAACAATGTAATAAAAGATGAAATAAAAGCTTTATCGAAAGACTAATTTTATATAAATAAGTTAGCAGAAATAGTGGCTGATAAATTGCAATCAAAATCTATTTCTAATGTATAAGTACTTCATTCTTCTGAAATAATAGATGTAGTAGATATTTCTCAAGGCACTACTTTTGTAGGAAATGATTTCGTTTTTAAAGTTTCGATAAAAAATACTGGATAAACGACTTGAAATGCTGAAGAGATATTAATAAAGAATAAATATTTACTTCAGACTGATAAAAAAGTAGAATAGACGGTTTTACCTGGTTAAGTAGTTGAAGTATTTGTAAATAATTTGCAAACTCCTTCTGTTTTAGATAATTTTTAATAAGAAACAAAATTAGATTTTGAAATCGAATTCTTTGTTGAATGTCAGGGCCAATAAATAAGTCAATTATTTAAAAAGCAAGTATCTTTCTTTTAGCCCATTTTTTCTCTTTAGGAGTTTTAAATTATCCTTTAGAGCTATGATTGTTCATTAAATTTTTGAAACTAAAGCAATTAAGCCTGGCCAGGTAGTGTATAGTTGTTGGATTTTTCAACTAATAGATTGTTTTAGATTTCTTAAGTAGCTGAAAATTCAGGTTTTAGTGTTTAATATTAAAACGAAAATCTTAAGGCAGAAAAAAACGAAGTTAAATTTAGATTTGTTAATAGAGGATGCATGTTTGGTCCTGTATTTCTAATAGGATTTATTATGGACTACAGCATAGAGCAATATTAGGAAAAGTATTAGGTTACAGATAGACAAGCCAAAAAGATTAGAGGATTCATTAAATTTTAAAAAAGCTTAATCTTTAAGGTATCTGAATTAGTTGAAATCATTAAAAGCAAATAGACTGCAGCAGTTGAAGATTGTCTTCATCTTTTGACTGACTTTCAATGAACTAAATTATAAACTATTAACTATTATTAATAATTCTTTATATTTATAGTATTTATTTGACATATCTCATTACTAAAGGATCTAATTGCTGTACATCTATTTATTTCATAACCAACTCAAATAGTAAATATATTCATAAATAAAAGCTCTTTCAAATATAATAAACTTATTTTAAAGAAAGGTCTAAATCACCTAATGCTATGTAATTATCTTTAATTTACCTTTGGATTTAGATTTTTTACATTATACTAGTTTATTATCGACAGATTTGGATAAAAAATATAGAAATTGATCTTCATAGTTTATATCGCATTATGAAGGCATTCTTAACCAACTAGCTCTAATAATTTATACAAATTTCTTTATTATAATCGCTATTTCAAATAACTTAGTCTATTTGTACAATTTATAAATTAAAGTCTTAATCATTGAATAAAGTAATTTTGCGTTATTTATGATCACATCGATTTTTCTCATATAGAGCAAAACCATGTAAGATTCAAATCTTTTAACTTAAAATTTGAAGAAAATTTAAAATTTAAATATTTATAAAAGTATGAAGCAAAAGCTAAAAACCAAATTTTATTCGATTTTTATAATTTTGCTATAAATGCGTAAGTCCAAACTTCAGATATAACAGAAATAAAATGCTTAAGTATCCTACTCTATCTTTTATATTTACTTTAAAATTAAAGCAAGTATAAGCGAAATAAATATTCTTATAATTGATTACTTTATTTATTTCAATTCAAAAATAAGCAAATTTAGTAATAAACCTAATTTAGTAAAAAAGATGAACTATTATTCATTAAAAGACTATAGCTTATTTTTACTGATTATCAGTTTAAATTATTTAAAGCAAGTAAATAAAAATTAGAATATAATGCATGAGGTCTAAGTAATTCTTTAAAAGCTGGACTATAAATTTAGATTTTATATTAAATAGTGTTTTATAGTAAGAAACTAATTAAAAGATATAGTTACACTATTTAATTCGCTACTTTTATATTTCTTAGGCTGATCTTTATTATTTAATCCAATTGTAATTTTTAGTTTAAAACTTCTTAATTTAAACTCTACCTATTTTAAATATCTAAAAATCAATTGAAAATAAAGTATATAGAATGAAATAGTTAGATATACTTTTTATTGAGCAAACTATTTTAAAACTTAGTTTCTAATTAAGGTCAGTTTATAATATTAGAATGTGCTAGAAATTTAACTTCAATATAATAAATATGCTTATTTTAAATAGAGTGATGTACAATTACTAATGCTTATTTACATAAATTAGAATCTCAAATCTGGAATATCTGTAATATGTTTTATTTAGTTAGCAGGGTGGGTATTAATTTTTATAATGGATTAATTTAAAAATAATCTTTTAAAATTTATTGAAAAAATGTTTAAGTAAATCATAGATATGTACTGAAATTCGCACTTGGAAAACCTTCAAAAAAATCAGAAAATGTTGGCGTTAATTAGAAAGAATCTTTGTAAGTTATTTGGAAAGTAGGAACTTGTATTAGGTTATAAGAATTAGATTCAGATAAATGCATTAGAGAAGAATTTGCTATGCTGCTGTTTTATATTCATAAAGGAATTTCCTAAATAAATTAAAGTTCAGCTGAATTTTCTTCCATAGCCATAAGAGGATTTTACATTATCTTTAAAGTGCTAAACGATTGCTCAATTAAAGGGTTAAAATTATTGCTAAAGTTCAAACTCTTTTTTAATTGTACTCTTAATTATTTATAATTTGTATTTCTTTGCTCTTTTTAATTCTCTTTATCTACTCTAGCTTCATATTATCTAATAAAATTTTCTGCAAATTCTGATATTTTGTTCTTATGTTTAAATTTTAGACAATTGAATCTATTGCGAGTTGCATTTTCACTCCTTCCAGGAATATTTTTAGTTATATCACTTCATTTTTTCCCTAATTTCAATCAATTTTTCAATAATAAATAATCTTCATCTTCACTTCATTTATCTCCTAAAATAATTATTTCTTACTTTTAAGAAATGGATCAAGTCGGTTGTTATACCTTAATCGAATCTGTTTACCATTCCTGACATTATTATCTCCATGACACATTTTATTGCTTACTTTTGCTATTACTATTCAGGATTAATTCTCCGACTTGAGCTTTTTTATCAATTTATCTTCTTCAAGAGAATATTTTTCTTGAAATTAACGAGCCATTTTTGATGATTATTAAAGAAAAGGCACTTTTTATGCTTTTAAATTAAATTTATTTTTAACATAATGAATTTATTATTCTATCTTAATATTATATTAGCTTTATAGTTTAGTTACATTTAACTTTTTTCCATTCATTTTTATTTTATTTTATTATTTATCTATGAAAGTGCTAGTATAAATAATATACTTTTATTATCTTTATCTGCTTACTATTTTATACAAAGTGGGCATTAATACATATCAATATTATCTTATAAAGTATCCTTTAAATTCCTAAACTTTTTTTATTAACGTTTTTGAGTGAAAAACTTACTAAACTTTAAATGGGACTAGTTCTAGCATTTATGATATAGATGCTTTAATATTTTCAACTATCTTTTTTTGAAGTTAATAAATATCTAAAAATTAAAGTCAAATGCATATCTTATTTCCAAATTTTATCACCTTTTTAAATAGGCTTTTTTATTGCAAAACTTAATAGAAGTTAAATTAATTCTTTGAAGTTAAAACTAAAGCCTAGAATTAACTAAGGAAAGTAATAAAATTAATTTCTTAAACTAAAGTATAAAAGAAGCATTCTTATTACTTAGTTATCCTTCTTAAGTTTTCCTTTATAAAGTTAGTATTAAATCTACTTGTAATATTCTAATAGCATTAAATAAAGAAACTTTAAATAAGTTAGCATTTATAATTAGTTTATATGGTATTATATTGCTTTTAAAGGAAATATTCTATCTTTTTCTTATTTCTTAATTAAAAGTAATATCTTCCAAAAAAACTTTGTGAAGAAAAAGTTGCAGCCAGTTAATAATTATATTTAAATATCCCAATCTAAATATCTAGTTAATAAATAGAATTGACTTTAAATAGTGTATGATAGCTTCGGATATTATGTTAATTTATTTTGATTTAAATTAATTATGAGATCTACTGTTTAATTTAAGAACCTATTGCCAGTTATTAAATACCTAATCTTTGGGCTTTTTAGATAAATATTTATTGTTAGTTTATCATAAAACTAAAAGTATATTTCTTTAGTTGTTTATGTAAATGTAATTAGTGAGATTAGTCCTATTATCTTATTGTCTTGTAGTGCTAATATCATTTATTCTATTTCTTTAGTTATTTTTCATTTACTTTATAAGTAACTAGAAGAAGTTAACTTACTTGGAGAACTCTTTTAAATACAATTTATTATATTAATTTTGAGGGTAAGCTGACATAAAATCCTATAGAAAACTAAAAGAAAGGAAATATAATAATTGACATAGCAAAAATATACTTCAAAGTAGAGAATTAGTTTTAAGCTTGATAAGTAATCCTAAATCTTCTAGAAATAAATAAATTTTATAAAAGATAAACTAAGAAAATTAAAACTTACACAAGTATTTATTTTTAAAACTAGCTATTAAAAGTATATCTTCTTATTTAGTAAACTAAAGCTTTTATATACCATTAGGCTTTACTTCTCTTTATGTAATTAAAATTAAAATCTTTCGATTTCTTCAGCATATCTTAGTTTTATGGGATAAATAATGATGCTATATAATTATTTCCAATTAAATTTATATTTAGAATTATAAAGAAGAAAAACTAACAAGCAAGCTTATTGAGAAGCAACTTTACGCTATAGAAGCAAGCCAACTGCACAGATGCTCAGATCGACTTGAAAGACTTTAGAAATAAATTATACTAAACTTAACAATTAATAAGAGCAAGAAATAATCTCAATCTTTAAGTTGCGAATTCATTATTATAGTTTTCAATATAACTTACATTTGTGTCATTATCCTAAGAAAAGTTAGCTCTGTATATTTAGATTAAAAGAAACATTTAGACATTACTTCTAATATGTCAAACATAAGTTATAGTTAATCACCTTTCTAATAAATTCCCTTGAAAATTTTGAAAAGATTAATAACTTATGACCAAATAAACTTTAGCTAATAATTTATATATAAATAATTTCCAGAAATAGACCTACAAATCAAAAATATTCACAGAAATTTACAAAGTAAAAGAAAATTACTATTTAGAAAAACTAATAAAGATAATTAGAGGCATAGGAACAACAAAATTTATTGAGATTCATAGTCAGATAAAATAAGAGAAGAAGTAAGGTGAGATAAGAGATCTTGCTTTTATAAGCTTACGTAAAATGAATCAACTAATTTAAATCAGAATCTTCATGCAAAAAATTTGTATTAAAGTAAATAAATTAATTAATCAATATCATAAGCTTATTTCTATCTATTTTAAACTAAAAAAGATACTTGTTGAAGTTTCTATCTTTTAGAAGAGGATGAAGAGATATTTGCTTTAATAGTTTTGATGACATTAAATTAAACAGTTTGAAATATTTAGAGATATGACGGTTATAATGAAATCAATAAATAAAGAAAATAAAATAAAAGCTTCATAATGAAAAAATAGAAAAGCATAAATTAAAATGACCTTGATCTTATTTTATTTACTTCATTACCTTCATTGCATTAAATAGAGGAGAGCAGTCAAAAAGGAACCAAAAAGAACATTTCTCTTTCTCCCAAAGCAATTATTAAGAAATAAGATATATATTTGGATACTTCATTTGAATTAGAAAACAAGAAGATAAAACATGAACTTTCTCCTAGTCAAAAGGAAGCTAGAAAATATACAGATTTCATTTCTAAATTTTCAAAGAAATAGAAATTGTATTTGTATTAAAGCTTAGGAAAGGAAGCAGATAGGTGATAACATAGCATTAAGGAATGAAAAGCTAGTTAATTGTAAAATTTAAACTAAAGAAACGTCTTTAGTTCAAGTAACAACGTTCTAAGGCTGTATGGCAACGAATAAGTTAGTAGATTTAAATCATTGAAAAGATCTTTATACGAAGTAAAGAGAAGTGAAAGGTTAAGCTTATAAGAACAAGTAAGACAATTTCACGATAAAGTCAGATTAACAGGCGTTGAACCTACCTATTAATAGGACAAGAAACAAAAAAAAGAATTCTTGCGAAATATGAAAAGAGAATTAACGATGCATTAAGTATAAGATTCAGCTAAAGCCAAAAATAAGAGTAGAAAAAAGTGAGATAAGATTTTGTCAGAAGGTAGAGATATAATAAGTACTCATAAATTGTATATATAAACAAAGTGCAATGAATATTTGCCAAAGGATGATTTAGGTTCACTAAAGCCCATTAACATTAAAAAAATATACAGATTATACTGATTTTATAGTCATTATTTACATCTATTCAGTGTTCTTAATTCTCCACATATTAACTTCATAAAAATTTTTATAAGAAAAATAACTTAAATTATCATAATACGTAAAGAAAACTAAAATAATAAGGACAAAAAGCAAAGCTATACACTAAATTAAATTAGATAATTAAATTTACAATTTTATTACATCAAAATTTTATAAGAAATCTTTCTTTTAAACCTCATAAATGTTCATAATTAAACAGGTCATATTTAATTAATTCTAAATTCTATAGATGCTTTATTTAATTTTTTAATATGTAAAGTTGTTCAAAGAAGAGCAAAGAATAGATTCTAAAATATTGCCAGATTCTCTTTTTTTTAAGTAATATAAATTTAATTGGTTTATGTAATGTTTGCTAAAATAGTTAAACTGGTATGAAGAAAAGGCAAATAATAAAAAAATAATATAATTAAAAAGAGGAGGTAGAATAGTTAAATGAAATGATATATCATTTAGCAATTAAAGTCATTTATGACTTAATTCTAAATAAGTATAATTTTAATTTATAGAATGAATCCTAGGAAATTCAATGTTATAGTAAGTTAGATTTAGATTCTTATATTTTTAAAATATCTATAAGATGCTACTGATAGAAGCTAATAATAAATAAATATTTCTTTAGATTTTATATGAGTATTGAGTAAATAAAATTGATTAATCATGCTTAAGAGCTTGTTTTCTTATATTTAAAGCATTAAATGTTAAAGATTTGCCCTATTGAATAATTTAAATATACACTATTAATATAAGCTATTAATAAAATCATAATTATATGAAATGTCAAGTATTAGGATTAAAGCTTACTTAGTTTAAAGGAATTTCAATATAAATCAGATTTGAAAATTATAAGAATTTAAACTTAAATATTCAGGTCTCGTGAGTTACTTTCTACATTAAATTTTCAAGATATTCTTTTAAAATGGAATTTTCGTCTCGTATAT